>JAKFHU010002214.1:0-90099 GCA_023783475.1 Daubentonia madagascariensis | reverse complement strand
AAAAACAGGGCCCAGGTGCATGGCTCTCCCTGAAACCCAAAGCATTTTGGGAAAGGCGGTTTTTAAAATCACCCGGGGAAAACATAGCGAGACCCCCATCTGTAAAAAGAAAAAAAAGAAAAAATTAGCCAGGTGTGGTGTTGCACACCTGTAGTCCCAGGTACTCAGGAGGCAGAGACAAGAAGATTGCTTGAAGCCCAGGAATTCAAGTCTGGGCAACAGAGTGAGACCCTGTCTCTAAAAAAAAAAAAAAACTATAGGTAAGTCAAAATGAAATTCTAAAGAATGTTCAAGCAACCCACAGGAAAACAAGATACAGAAACAGAGGAACAAGAAACAGAATTAATAAAAAGAAAATATACAATAAAATGACAAGTATAATAAAATGTCACACTCAAGTCCCAATATACCAATAATTACTTTAAATGGAAGTGGTCTAAATATACCAATTAAAAGACAGAGATTGGCAGACTGAATAAAAAGAAAACAAAAACCATGACCAACTATATCCTGTCTACAAGAAACTCATTTCAAATTTTCTTAATTTTAAAGATTTGCTCATTTGTAGGCATGATTTTATGCTTCTTATGAACAAACCATTTTCCCCTCAAAACTATACATAATTTTATAATGAAAACCAGTTTTAGAAATTGAACTTGGAAGCACCAAATCCTGGAATTGGAAAGAATCTTTAAGGTCATCTATTTTAATGTCCCCCCCTTATGGAAATCCTATTTTAATAATATCACTGACTGATGACAAATTTCCAGCTGGTGGTAGAACTGTTAAGTGACAGGAACTTCATTGCTTTTCAAGATACCCCATTCCCCATGTCGAGCAAAGACAGTTTCAATCCATTGGTCTAAATTCTAAATTTTGGAAAACACAATAGTAGCTTAATCCTTTTTCAGCACGGTAGGCTTTCAGATAGTTGCAGTAACACTCATGTCCCCTTATGAAATATTTATTCTCTAAACAACAAACTTCTTTCAATTGTTCTTCATGAGATCAATTCTTTTATCATCTACATTACTTACCTTCCTCTGGAAATACACCACTTTATCAATGTTCTCTTAGAATGAGGCATCTACAATGGAGCACTATACTATATATGTGGGGTACCAGTTTTATTTTTTTCCATCCAGATGTTTGGCTTCAGAAAGAATAAGATTAGGAAATGCTTATGAACAAATTACTGTTTTTTAATAACATTTTTATTAAGATATAATTCACATTTCATAAAATTTATCCTTTTAAAATGTGCAATCCAATAGTTTTTAGTATATTTGCAAAGTTGTGCAGCCATCACTACTATCTAATTTTGGAACATTTTTCTCACCACAGAGAGAAACTCTGTACCCCTTAGCAGTGAAACCCCATTCCTGCCTCCCCCTAGTCCCTGGCAACCACTAATGTACTTTCTATCTCATGGATTTCCCTATGCTGGACACTTCATGTAAATGGAGCATACAATATGCGGTATTTTGTGACTGGCTTCTTTCACTTAGCATAAAGTTTTCAAGGTTCATCATGTAGCATGTGTCAGTATTTCATTTTGTATGGCTGAATAATATTCCATTCTATGGAATGAACAAATTTTGTTTATCCATTTATCAGTTGATAGACATTTGGGTTGTTTCCATTTTTCTGGCTATTATGAATAATACTGCTATGAATGTTCATGTACAAATTTTTGTGTGTACATATGTTTTCATTTCTCTTGGGTATGTACCTAGCAGTGGAATTGCTGTACCATATGGTAACTCAACGTTTAACTTTCTGAGGAACAGCCAGAGGGTTTGCCAAAGTGGCTGCACCATTTAACAATCCAACCAGCAATATATGAGGGTTATACTTTCTCCATGTCCTTGCCAACACTTTTTATTGCCTGTCTTTTTTTATCATAAACATCCTAGTGGATGTGAAGTAGCATCTCATTGTGTTTTGGTTTTTATGTCCTTAATGACTAATGATGTTGAGTATGTTGTCATGTGCTTGTTGGCTATCTTTGGAGAAATGTCTATTCAGACCCTTTGCTGATTTTTAAAAATTGATGTAAAATAAACATAAAATTTGCCATTTTAACCTTTTAAAAGGGTACACTTCAGTGGCATTAAGTACATTCACAGTGATGTGCAACCATTACCACTATCTAGTTCCAGAACCTTTTCAGCACCCCAAGTGGAAACCCCATACCCACTAAGCAGTTACAGCCTATCCTCCTCCTCTCTCCCAGCCTATGGCAACCACTAATCTGATTTCTGTTTCTATAAATTTGCCTATTCTGGATATTTCATATAAATGGAATCACACAATATGTGGTCTTTGTGATTGGCTTATTTCACTTACCATGACGTTTTGAAGTTCATTCATGTTATAGCATGTATCAGTGCTTCGTTTTTCATGGCTGAATAATATTCCATTGTATGGATCTATCATATTTTGTTTATCCATTCATCTAGTTAAGGACATTTGTGTTGTTTTCACCTTTCCACTATTGTGAATAATGCTGCTACGAACAATGTATACAAGAATTTGTTTGAATGCTTGTTTTCAATTCTTTTGGGTGCACTACCTCAGAGAGAAATTGCTGCATCATATGGTAATTCTGCATTTAACATTTTGAGGAACTGCCCTTCCTCCCTCACCTTAGCCTCTGGAAGGTCTCATGCAGTAAGGGATTTCCCCTTATATGCCTGTCACCCAAATAAAATTTGTTGTGTGCTACTTCCTCCTCATGGTCATATCTTTTTCCTTGGTCAGCCCTGACATCTCTCAAACTCACTACACTGTTCCAGAACAGATTTTTTTTAGGGAAACTTTAGTGAAACAGGATCCCTGGCTGGAGCAACTGCACCCCAACATGGCCCTGCCCGCCCCTCCCCCCTCCCAAATTGACCCAACTCTCCTCTGCCTCTGACACTTTTATAGCACTCTAGCAAACGGGCATTACAGCTGGAGAGAGGGAAATGTTCTTGCTTCAAAAGCAACTGCATATTGGCTCTTCATAAATCAGCACTTTGCACATCAGCCTGAACTCCTAGCAGCTGTGCTGGGGGCAACCAGCACTCAAGGTTCTGCCTGCCTGGGTACCCCTCCTGTGCTCTGCATGGGGGGGGGCACTCAGTGTTCTGAACAAGGCTGCACTTTGCAGGTGGCTATTAGAATGCAACAGCCAGTAAAATTTCTTCTGTCCAGCTGTAGCAAATGGAGCCCTGGAGCCTTCTGACTTTCTGGTTGCCACTGAGATCTAGAGGGAACATCTCCTCCTGCCTCCCTCCTCACTTTCCCTGCCCTCAGTTTACAGTGTCATTTCTCAAATGCTGGAATTCTGGTAGAATCTGTTAAACTTTCATTTCCTTTCCAACACTAATGGCTTTTTTTTTTTCATCCAGAGAGTAACTTGGATCCCAGAAGGTGGCCACTGCCATCCGTTGAGAGGATTGTGTAAGTCATTTCATGTGTCTTTATCTAATATTTTGTTAGGGGTGAATGAACATGAATGGCCCTCTTCTTTTCAGAATTTTGAAAAACAGTTTTGTAAATGTATCAAATAATTGTTACTCACCAGCTGTTAAAACTCCAAATTCTGCAGGATTTTCACAGGCAAAATTTCCTATTTGTAGCTAACTCTAGTAGTCAACTTGTCTGTGGGAGGAATTCAGAATTGGGCCCCAAAACTGCAGTAGCCTCATTTATCTTCTCCAGGTACCATGCTGGCTGGCACACACAGGAAGCATGTGGTGATGGTGTCAGGTTTCCACCAAGTCATAAAATATTTCCATTTAAAGAATTTGATCATCATATTCATGTTGCATCCTAGTCTTTTAGCATCTTCAAATTTCAGCAGCCGTCCTGAAGGGTAATCATCATCTAACATCCAGTAGTTTGAATGGTACTAACGGGTTGTAACTAGTCCCTGTTGCTTGGACTTGCAGTGGAGGGGGCTTGTAAGGAGCTGGAAAATGGGGCTCTGGGACAGGTCAGGTGGGCGTCTGTTAGTCTAATCCAGTTAGTTTGAATTCACAATCAGCATTATTATTTAACTTATAAGTGCCATTCACATGTGGGTCCGTTAGCTGAGAAGAAGGATTTTTTGAATAAAGGAAAAGAATGTTACGATTACATAGAAATGAGAAATATTCTTTTGTCAAAAAAATAGCCAAAATCAAAAGGTACACATCAAACTAGTGAAAATATTCACAACAAATATAACATGGCTGATAGCTTTCCTTTATAAACAACTCCTATGAATTGATTAAACAAAAAGCAACTAATCTACCCAGAATCACCAATATCACAAAAACCCTAAGTTATTGGGTGATTTCACCTACAAATTGTTGCCATAGCCTGAACCCTGGGGACAAGTCACAAAACCAGAAAGAGGTGGAGTTGGGACTGGATCTCACATCTTCCGAGCAATACCGTGTCTGTTTATAGCCACTTGTAACATAATCATGAGTAAGGACAAATACTGTTTAGAAAGAGGCAAGTTGGAAAGTAAAATATTCTGATTTGGTCTGACTCATCTTAAAACCAGATTCTCTCCCTTGGTCTCCTGGAATTGCCCGGGACCTTACCTTTCTCTCCTTCAGTTATTCTTCAAATATTAATTGAGCAATGAATATCTGCCAGGTGTTGTTCTAGGTGCTGGAGGCACAGCAGAGATCAACAACAATGAAAAACCCTTGCCCTCGAAGAGCTAATGTGAAGAAAAATAGCTAATAGAAAAGCTAGAAGTCCAGGCTGAGGGAACAGCAGTTGCAAAGGCACTGAGGTTGATTCTCCCTAGGGATTGTTGATGAGGCCTTTGCTTAAGCCCATTTTGGAGATTATATATATTATATTACATATATATTATTTATTTATTTCCACAAAGAAAGATGCATGTCAGTAAGATAGGGGGATGCATATGATGAAATAATACTATGCAGTAGTTGGAAGCAAGAGACTAGATACACGTGCAGCAACATGGATAGATCTTTAAAAATATGCAGAAGAGAAAAAATAAGAAGCAGTATGAGATCTATATAGAAAAGCACCATTTTGGTAAAATGAAAGCACGTGTATGGGGTTTTGGAATCCGGGTTTTTCACCGTTGGAAAAAAAATTTACAGAAAAGCAAGAAAGGAAGGCAAGAATGAACCCAGAGATGCTGGACCACATTTTGAGTAGAATTCTGGATAGTATGCCATTTTATGAATCATTCATAATTTACATATCCATGTAGCTCCTCTTCCTATAGTTGCTGGGTGCCTACTATATGCCAGGCACTGTTTTAGGAGCTGGGCTATTGATGAACATTTGGATTATTTCCAGTGCTTTGCTAGTACAAATAGTGCTGATGAGAACATGCTTGTATAAGTCTGCTGATGCACATGTTCAAGAGTTTCTCTGTGGCATAGACTCAGGAATGAAATCCTGAGTCAAAATGTGTGTGTATCTTTAACACTCACCAGCTAATTTCAACTTGTTTTCCCAAGTGTCTGCAGCAATTATATTCCTTCAATCAGCGGGCAAGAGTTGAATCATCACATCGTCCCCTATTATTGATATAATCAGATTTAAATTTTTGCCAGTCTGATAGCTGTAAATTGGCACGTCATTGTGAGTTTAATCTACATTTTTCTAATTACCAATGAAGTTGAATGTCTTTGCAATATCTACTGGTAATTTGGTTTCCTCCTCTAAGAACTATTTCTTTCAAATCTTTTGCCCACTTTTCTATTGGACTGTTTGCCATTTTAGTGCCATTTAAAACTCTATATTTTTAAAATGACAGTTCTAACCGATGGTAGAAATAAAATTGGATTTTACATTGATCTTTATATCTAGAATCCTTGCTAAACTTTCTCATTAATTACAATGGTTAATATCTGGTACTTTGTGTTAAGTAGAAAATCCTATCATTTACAAAGAAGGACAGTTTTATGTCTTCATTTCTGATCATAATATTGATTTTTGTTGAATTATAAGCCTGATTAAGAACTTTATTCAGTCTCAGGGAGGTTGTTTGCCTCTTAATTGATCTTAAAAGGCATACTTTGAATGTTTCACCCATGATAGCTCTTATCCCAAATATCCACCTAGCTAACTCTCTAAGCTTCTTCAAGTCTTTGCCCAACTATTGCTTTCCTGATGAAACCTACCCTGACTACTGTATTCTAAAATACAACTTGCCACTGTTCCCCAAACCCTGGAATTCGTTTGCCCTGTTACATTTTTCCCAAAACATTCATTACCTTCCAACATACCATATGTTTTACTTACTTATTGTTTTTTCGTCTACCCTTCCCTCAACCCATGAAAATGTATCTGACTCATAGTCAGCACTCAACAAATATTAATTAAATGAATGAATAAGTGGAAAGTGTTTGGGAGAGTAACTGGCTGGCTTAATGAGGTAAGTACTCAATAAATGATATTAATGATTAAGAAAGAGTTCCATGATAAATTATCCCTGGGCTCCATAAAAGGGAGTCATAGTATAAAAGACAGCTATTAGCCATCCCTAAAATGTTCCATACCTAAACTACTTTATACACACACACACACACACACTCACTTCACCCAAGCAACAAGTAATTACTACTATATTGTCTGTTTGCATTTGGTCCCATTCTCATACCCATAACTCCTTGCATACAAGGTTCCAGTCAGAGCCTACTCTGAGAGGCACTGCTGCAAGATATGGAAGCGAGAAGGTATGCATTCTTTCTCTGGCACTGGTAGTGGAAGGCTAGTGCTGGCTTTATGGGTAGGAGGGTTCCTAAAACTTTCTTGGACTCCACATTCCCGTGTCAGTCTCCAGCTCTGGGGCATCAGGAAAGCTCTGGCTTTGGCACAGCTCCTTGCACTGTCCTGATTCCTCAGTGGTATGCATAGTCCTTGACCTTTGCTCCTCTAGACATTAAACACACTAGTAAAGTACCTAATTCCAGCATTACATCCCTTCCTTCTTGAAATGCTGATAGTGGTTTCTCTTTTATTGACTGTTCTTGATAGATATAGGAAACAAAGCAGACAGAGTCCTGCCTCCACTTAACTTCTAATAAGAGATATATGGTCAAGGGAATAGGCAACACCACAGAGCATGGAGGGTTCATCTGTCTGTCAGTCAGTTAGCTCATCAGTCAGTCACTCAATAAAAATTTGTGAGGACCCACACCAGGGTCCCAGGCACTGTGCTAAGAAATATGAAGAAATTTGGCTCAGTGTCTGGAAGGAAGAGATATATCAAATAATGAGGAATGAATAAACAATTCAAGGCAATGTGTGCTCAGAAGAGACTTTCAGGGTATTGGTGCCTCTGAGCACCTAAAGTGTGTCCAGGCACCATGGCAGCTACCAAGTGTAAACGGCCCAAGATGAAGACCACCAACCCCAGAACCCACTGGAGTCTTGGGACTTACTGTGGGAACAACTAAAGAGTATTAGGTGAGAATCAATTCAGGAATTGTGGAGTAAGGACAAAGAAGGATCTCAAATCAATAACCTAAACTTCCACCTTAAAAAACCAGAAAAAGAAGAGTTACTTAAATCCAAAGCAAGCAGAAAAGAAGAAATAATAAAGATTAGAGTGGAAATAAATAAAACAGAGAATAGAAAAACAACAGAGTAAAAGCAACAAAATCATAAGTTAGTTTTTTGAAATGATCAAAAAAATTGACAATTTTTTAGGTAGACTGACCAAGAAAAAAAAAGAGAAGACTCAAATTACTAAAATCAGGAAGAAAAGAAAGGACACATTTATCTATAAAAAGGACTATAAGAGAATCCTATGAATAACTGAATGCCAAAAATTTAGGTGACCTAGACAAAATGGATAAATTCCCAGAAAGACACAACTATCAAAACTATCTGAAGAATAAATAGACATTGAACTGTCTACTTTAAATAGGTAAATAGTACGGTATATGTATTATATCTCAATAAAGCTGTTATAAAAATTAAAAATAAAACCTGAAACTCTTATAAAAAAAGAAACAAAATCTGAATAGACTTGTAGTAAATGAAGAGATTGAATTAGTAAGTAAAACACTTTCTACAACCAGAAAACAAAAGCCCAGGCCCAGATTGATTCACAGGTGAATTCTGCCAATCACTTAAAGAAGAATGAATACCAAGCATTCTCAAACTCTTCCAAAAAATAGAAGAAGAAGGAACACTTCCCAAGTCATTTTATGAGGGTAGTATTACCCTGATACAAAAACCAGGCAGAAACATTGCAAAATAAATAAATAAATAAAATAACTATAGACCAATGTCCCTTAAGAATATAGAAGCAAAAATTCTCAAGCCAAATCCAGCAGCATATAAAAGCATTATACACAATATTAGTTAGCTCAGACTGCCATAACTAAGTACCACAGACTGGGTGGCTTAAACAATAGAAATTTATTTTCTCATAGTCCTAGAGGCTAAAAGTCTGAGATCAAGGTGTCAGCAAGGTTGATTTCTTCTGAGGCCTCTCTACTTGGCTTGTAGATGGCCTCAGATGAAATATGTCTTCACGTGGTCTTCTGCCTGTGTTTATCTGTGTCCAAATTTCCTCTTCTTATAAGGACACCAGTCATATTGGATTAGGGCCTACCCTAATGACCTCATTTTAACTTACTTCCCTCTTTAAAGATCCAAATACAGATCTTACATGTCTTACAAATCTTATAAATTACCTCTTTAAAAACCCAAATATAAATTTCCAAATACAGTCACATTATGAGATACTGGGCATTAGGACTTCAACATACTAATTTTTGAAGGACACAATTCAGCCCATAACAATGACCAAGTAGAATTTATCCCAAGAACTCAAGGTTGGTTAAATATATGAAAATCAATGTTGTATACCATATTATTAGGATAAAAGTGAAGACAACATGATCATCTCAATATAAAAATCACTTGAAGGATCAGGACCAGGATGGCAGACTAGAAGCAGCCTACACATGCTGCTCTCTAGGAGAGGATTGGAAACTGCACGTAGATGCTCACCTATGGATAGACCCTCTTGGAGAGAGCATTGTAAATCATTACAGAACCCACGGGAGACACTCAGAGTGAAGGAGATGAAGACAGGGTGAAAGGATGGCTTTGCTAATGAACTATCTAACAGAAAAATGTAAACTATCTAAACTTGCTGTCTCCAAAATTCACAGCAGGGACATTAACCTTAAACTCACTGTTCTTGAGATTAATTACCTGTCTTTTGAGATTAACTAATTGCATACTGGGAGTGTTTTCACAGCATCTGAAAAGAGCTGGACAGAAAGGGAGTGTAAATTTCCCTCCGTGGTACCCACCAGAGCATCAGACCAGCCTGACCGCATTCCAGAGGAGAGTGATAAACCAGCCTCACAGAGAAAGGAGCACAGAAAAAGAAAAAAAAAACAGACACAGTCACTTCACAGCTGCTTCTGTTATCAGCTGACAGCAATCACTATTTTTTTTCCTTTCTCTTTGTCCCCATAAAAATGGCAAGCCACTTGGCCTCAGTGCCTGCACTCCCTCCCTTCCTTTCGTGTGCTGCACCTCCTTCCCTTCTCTCTCTCTCTCTATTTCTCTTTCTCTCTCTCAGAGAAAGTAACATAAACTTTTTACTTCTTTATATCCTAATCTTTGTGTTGAGAATTCTTTCTCAGTCCCACCTATGAATTCACACCCTAACACGGGGATTTCCACTTGCTAAGACAGGAAGGTACCTGGGGGAGACCCCTACATGTGTGCAGAAAAACCCAGGGCCCCATGCTCCCCATGCAGACACTGCAACTAGAGCCGTGAGGGGCCCGCCACCACCACTGCTTGCCTCCCTGCTGTTCAGGGAACTGCTTGGACATTGTACAGTAAAGTTGCATCAGACAGTAGGTTCAGCAGGGACCCACTGGCCTCAGTTTGGGTTGCCACTGGTTTCAGTTTGGGTTGCTGCAGCTGATGCTATTCTGAGCTCTTGGTCTGAATCTCCTGGTCTACACAGGGATGGACTTTGCTGCAGCTGCCCCAACATCACCCCTTGCTGGGCCAGGGAGGGAGCAGGGAGAGCAGATGCTTTCACACACCTATGACTGGGAGCTGCCCCGCATCCCCCACACCCCTGCCACAGAGCTCTAGAGGTCCCACAGCAGCAGCTTCAGCAGGACCTGTGTGAGGAGAGAGCCCTAGCCATTCAGCAGCCCAGCCCCCACAGCCCTGCTTGCAGACCAGCGGAACAAGCCCCTTGGCCCTGTGTGTCACAGCACCCTCACAGACCTGGGTGCCAAGTGGAGGTCCACAGCCCTGCAGATCCAGGAGCCAACCAGCAGGCCACACCCCAAAGTCCTGCCTGTTGACCAGAGGATCAAGGCCCTGGGGCCCCAGGCTTGGGATTAGGGACTACAAATTAGTACAACCTCTATGGAAAAGAGTATGGAGATTCCTCAAGGAAATAAATGTAGACCTACCATTTGATCCAGCAATCCCACTACTGGGTATCTACCCAAAGGAAATGAAGCCATTTTATAACAAAGACACCTGCACTCAAATGTTTGTCACAGAACAATTCACAATTGCAAAGATTTGGAATCTACCTGAGTGCCCATCAATTCATGAGTGGATAAAGAAAATGTGGTGTGTGTATACACACACACACACACACACACATACACACACTGTGGAGTACTACTCAGCCATAAAAACAATAAAATCATGTCTTTTGCAGCAACATGGATGGAACTGGAGACCATTATCCTAAGTGAAGTATCTCAGGAATGGAAAACCAAATACCACATATTCTCGCTAATAAGTGGGAGCTAAATGATGGGTACACACAGACACAAAGCAATATAAAGGACACAAGAAATCACAAAAGGGAGAGGGTAGGAAGGGGATATGGAATAAAAACTTAACTGTTGGGTACAATTAACACTATTCTGGTGATGGGCACACCAATGGCCCTGACTTATGCATTATCCAAGGTATCCATGTAACAAAAACACTTGTACCCTCTTAATTAATATTTGGAAATAAACACAAAACAAAAAATAAAAGCCCACAAATGCAAAAAAAAAAAAAAAAGAAAAATCATTTGACATAATCCAACACCTTTTCATGATAAAGTGACTAAACACACTGAGATTAGAAGGAAACATCCTCAGCCTGATAAAGAGTATCTACGAAAACCCACAGCTAACATCATACTTAATGATGAAAGATAGATTTTGTTCCCCTTAAGATCAGGTACATGACAAGGATATCTGGTCTTGCCACTCCAATTCATCATTGTGCTGGAGGTTCTAGCCAGGGCAATTATGTAAGTAAAAAAAAAAAGGTATCCAGATTAAGAAGGAAGAAGTAAAACTCTATTTTCAGACTACATGATCTTCCATATAGAAAATTATAAGAAATATACCAAAAACTATTAGAACTAATTACATGAATGCAACAAGGCTGCAGGATTCTAGATCAATATATAAAAGTCAATTGTATTTCTATACACTAGAAATGAACAATCTGAAAAGGAAATTAAGAAAACAATTCAATTTACAGTAACATCAAACAGAATAAAATACTTAGGCATAAATTTAACAAAAACGTGCAAAACTTATATTCTGAGAACTATATTAAACTGTTGAAAGAAATTTAAAAAGACCCAGATAAATGAAAAGTCATCTCATGTTTATGGATTGGAAGACCTAATGTTAAGGTGGCAATATTTCCCAAATTGGTCTGCAAATTCAACACAATCTCCATCAAAGTATCAAATTTCTTTTTGCAGAAATTGATGAGCTGATCTTAAAATTCATATAGAAATACAAGGGACCTAGAATAACCAATGCAATCTTGAAAAAGTAGAGCAAAGTTGGAGGACTCACAATTCCTGACTTAGCATTTAATACAAAACTGTGGTATAAGACAGTGTGGTACTGGCACAAAGGTAGACATAGAGATTAATGGAATAGAATTGAGAGCCCAGAAATAAAACCATATGTCTATGGTCAACTAATTTTCTACAATGTTGCCAAGACCATTCAATGGGGAAAGACTAGTCTTTTCAACAAATGGTGCTGGGAACTGGATATCCACATGTATAAGAATAAAGTTGACCCCTATCTCATGCCATATATAAAATTAAGTGAAAATGGACAAAAGAGCCAAAATTATAAAACTCTTAGAAGAAAACATAGCAGGAACTCTTTGTGACCTTAGATTTGGTAATGGTTTCTTAGATATGACAACAAAAACACATGCAGCAAAAGAAATAAGTAAAACTAGCTGATGTGATTGTATCTGATCTGGAGGGGGAGGGCTTTTAAAGGATGTAGTGGCTAGTAGGACATAGAGGGTCTCCAGAGAGCAAGCTGATAAGGTTTCTGAGTGATATATTTGAGAGGGCCAAGGGGCAGTGGGTGGTAACGGTGGTCCAGTGGAGTGGACTGGAGATGTGCCTTTGGAGAAGGCACAACAGCCCAGGAGAACTGAGAAGCTGGAATCTCCTGAAGTTGGGAAGACATCCATGACAAGGGAGGGTTGGGAAGGATGGGGGAGTGCTACAGTTTTGATATGATTTGTTTGGCCTTGCCAAGTCTTATGATGAAATTTGAGCCCCAATGTTGGAGGTGTTTGGATAGTGGGGGCGGGTCCCTCATGAATGGTTTGGTGACGTTCTTGCAGGAGTGAGTTCTATCTCTTAGTTCCCACAAGCACTGCTTGTTGAAAAGACCCTGGCACTCCTCCTACCTCTCTTGAATCCTCTTTCACCATGTGATCTCTGCACATGCCAGCTCCCCTTCACCTTCCACCATAAGTGGAAGCAGCCTGAGGCCCTCACCAGAAGCAGATGCTGGCACCATGCTTCTTGTACAGCCTGCAGAACCTGAGCCAAATAAACCTCTTTTCTTTATAAATTACACAGCCTCAGGTACTCCTTTATAGCAACACAAACAAACTAAGACACAGAGTGAGGCTGCAGGGCCTGCTCTTCAGAAAGAAGGATCACAGATGGGTATATGCTTCCACCCTCCTTTACCACAGGGCACCTCCTAGGGTCCAGAGTGCTTCACTGGCCAAAGCTTTCTGGAGAGAGAATCTAGGCTGTGCCAGAGGGTGGGTACGTGGGAACAAAGTGGGGCACTGGGGGTGGGGGCTCCAGGTTTGGAAAAAGAGCCCTGGACATAGCAGCTGCCTGGAATGTAGGTTAGATGATAGTGAGAAAAGGGGACAGAGAGGCTGATTCAATGCTCTGTCTTAGATCTCAAGACCATGGGTAGCTTCTGACTAGCCAAGGTCACATTGAAAGAATAATACCCACTAAATTATCTATTGGTGGGCTTTGGGAAGTGAGTGCCCTACCTCTAAAAGTGTTTCACAGCCTTGAGGGGCACGTTGGAGTAACTTGGGTCTGCATACCAAAGGTTAAAGCCCCCAGGAAAATACTGGTGATGCAATCCAAATTTCCTGCATGGTGCCCCATCACCTGACCATGCTCACCTAACCATGCTCTGATGCATACTTTAAGGTGTCTTTCAAGACCACAATGAGTGCATCGCTATAAAGCCACAGTCAGCCCCAGCTTAAGCAGAGCTGGGCCCAGTCTCTGTTTTGAGGTCCAAGCGAATGTGAAAGTTTGGCTTTTCCACGATGTTTATGGTATCATTTAACATTGAACAGAAAGCCCTTGCTTAGAGTTGACCACTGAGCTCCCCGTGGGGTTGAGCAGACGAGGGAAGATAGGGCTGTGGAGGAGGAGGTAGGGTGCCCAGAGGCAAAGGAAGAGAAAAAGACCCTGAGGCAGTGAGAAGTGGGGGCTGGACATCTGGGAACCAGAGCCTGGGAGCCTGCCTCCATCTCCAGGGCGGGCTGCTGCTCCACCTCTCAAGCCAGGCACAAGGCCTTCCCCACAGAACCCCACAATAAGACCATCCCCCCTATGAGCTGCACCAAGGGGTCCGAATGGGAGTGATTTCCGGTTTGCTATTGCATTTCCACCCTAGCTTTTGGTGGGAGGAGCCATGAAATCCCGCCCACCAAGCCTGCTGCCTCTTAGTGGACTTCACCAAGTGCACTACGCCCCCACTGGCTGGAGATGGGCACGGGGCACATTAGTGTTCCTACAGTGGAAGCTGAGTCCACAGCTTGCGTGAGAGCCTCTGGCTGGAGGCACGGCCCCTGAGCATCTGCTGTGATCAGAGTGCACCCAGGAGGCAGAAACCTAGATTGAAGCAGGCCTTGCGATGTGGTGCCCAGGCTGCCCTGACTACAGGACCATGCTCGGGTTTATTTCCAGGGCTCTTGCCTTCTTCCGGAGGAGAGTGAACTCGGAGGTAGAGGGAGTGCAGCATCTGAAGCTCTTGGAAGGTACCCAACTTGTTCCCCCACCCCACTGCCAGGGGCGTGCCCTTAAGGGTGCACTCGACCCCTGGTCCCCAGCCTCGGGGGCTCAGAAGGGCTCTGCATGCCCTGGGAAGCGCCACCTTGTGGTGGGGGGGGGGCGTCTTCCAGTCCACACGTGCTGGACTTGCATTGACTCATGCCTCAAACTCTCCTGTCCAGAGTGGAGATGATGTAGGCAGAGAGGGCCCGTGGGAGGCTGTGCCCTAGCCTTGCATTTCCCCTTTGGAACTAATCTTGTATAGGTGTTATGTGAAGCACAACAGATTCCTTTTTATATTTCCAGTAGCAGTGGATCTTCCTAATTTCAAAGTAAATTTGATTTTGTTTCCCAAGTGGGCATATGTTTGAAGCCAAATGGAGGAGTCATGTACCTGTCATCCGTAGAAGGGTAGGGACCACGTTTAAGTTGTTCACTTCTGTATCCTAAAAACCTGCCCCAGAGCCTGGCACTGAGAGGACACTCGGGGGAGGTTTGTGAAGGCGTTTGTGTTTGGTGGGTGGGAGTCCATAACATGTAAAAAGGTTTGCTGGGGTAGATCACATCCCTGCTCTGAATTATATTAAGTCTAATTTGTGTTGAGCGCTTATATGTGCCAAGCACTGGGTTAAGAGCCTTAACGGCATGCATGTGGTTAATACAAAAATTTCAGTGAGAGAGGTCCTAGTATTGGTGTGTTCATTCTACAGCCAAATCAAAGATACAAAAAGGAAAGAGGGGCTCAGAAGAATTCACACCTGGACGCTCAGGTCCAGCAGCCATTTCTTACCTGATGTGCTCCCGGCCTCTTAAGGCACCTCCTGCCACAAGAGTGAATTCAGTGTCTTCGGGAGGGTGGTGTGGAAGAGGCTCCTCTTTGGTCAGCGGTATTCTCTCAACAGGGACCTGCCTTCCTGGTGCTTGAATCTCCCTGTGGCTTCTCTGCCCGCAGAGTTTGAACCCCTGCAGAGGTGACTGTGTCTTAGCATGCTCAGTTTGCCAGAGGAGGCTGTTTCTTAGCTTTAAGCTGCAATCTCTCGCTCCAGTGTCCATTATTAGCTCTACTTTTACCAATGGGGCCACACAGAAGAGATATATATACATAAAATTTCTGAATAATATTTTCATGTGCATATGTGGTAGTTGTCACCCTTGTCCCTTTCACTTTCTTGTAATTTATGATGTCAGCTAACAAATTTGATCCTCTTTTCCCCAAATTTTCAGGATTTTCTTGGCTTCTGATTCCACGATCTGTTATAATCAAGATCTCTCCCAGCCATCCTGCCAATTTACTCAAGTCTTTGCAGAGGCACCTAAGACACTGTAGTTCATAGTGCAGCTCTGCAGGCTGACTTTCTGGGTTCAGATCCCAAACCATGGCTTACTAGCTGTGTTTGATCAGAAAAAAAATAAACCTGAGTGATTTGGATGCACATTTGGGCTACACTTAAATCCCCAGATCTCTTTACGTGCTTTGTCTGGTGAGATTCTCCAGATGCTGCTGTTGCTGCTGCTGCTGCTGTTATTGATAATGATGGAATTGTATTACAATAATGGATGCTTAAAGAGTCTCTAGATACA
Source organism: Daubentonia madagascariensis (assembly GCA_023783475.1). Taxonomy (NCBI): domain Eukaryota; kingdom Metazoa; phylum Chordata; class Mammalia; order Primates; family Daubentoniidae; genus Daubentonia; species Daubentonia madagascariensis. Next base: position 74,177 of record JAKFHU010002214.1, on the reverse strand, counting down.
AATACAACAACTAACATTTACACTCTAACTTGTGGGAGGCATTCACAGTTCTAAGCAGTTTACATGCATGTGTCAGTTAATATTTATAACAACTCTAATAGCCAGATGTTGTTAATGTCCGAGTTTTACAGATGAAAACAAGTTCAGAGAGGTTAACAGATGTGCTCATGGTTATCCAGATGATGAGGGGAAGAGCTGTGATTCAAAGCCACGCAGTCTGGCTCCAGACTCAGTGCTTTTCACTCTGCATTCAGTTGCCTTGGGCATGGAGCCTCTGTGCTACACAGAGAAATGGTAGAGTCACTCTTTCAACCTGGGCACTCTGCCTCCAGAATCCTACACACTTAACCACTACTCTCTACTGTCATTGTCATCTGTAGCACAAGTCTAGCCCATTTTATTTCTAAATTTCAATAATTGTCTATCACAGCTTCCTCTGGTAGGGCTTATTTGGAGTATGTGTTTGCTTTCGAGATTAATTAATGAAACATTTTGTTTACCCATCTCTTAGGTGACACCAGATTAAAAACTGTGCAGGGAGTTGTGACAAGGTTCTTTAGTGATTATGGCTTGGTTGATGAGTCGATCTACTTCAGTAGTGATGATGTGACTGGCAATGTGCCTCTGAAGGTTGGACAAAAAGTTACTGCAGTTGTGGAAGAAGATAAAACGTCTCATGGATTGAATGCAATCAAAGTAAGAGTTATATGAGTTTGGGGACTGTCTTTATTCCTGGGGGAGGGGCTTTCACCCTTGCTTCTAGTTATTCAGTCTCTCTGAAGTGACCTGATATAGCGGATGTAGAGTGGAATTTGAAGTCTAACTTACAGGATTGTGTGGGACTTTTGTTCTTATCTTTGTAATGGTTTCTGTTTATAAAAGTGTAAGTTGAATACCTATTCAGCATTTAAAGATATGATTAACAATGACAGTAATTAGCATCTATACTATCCTTCAAATTCTTTTGTTTCTCCCAAGTAACAGATCTCTGCATTTGTTGACATGTAATTACTAGGTGAGCAGACATGCATTTGAATCATTTCTTAAAAACAGCTTTGTTGAGGTATAATTTATCTACCATAAGATTTCTCTAGTTTTAAGAGACATTTTTAAATCACATTTTTAGTGAATTTACAGAGTCGTGCAACCTTGTCGTCAGTCCAGATACTTACCATTTTGATGAGTATAATCAAATTATACTTCAGCTCTATTGTGCTAATAGACACTGTCAGTAGTAGGCTGAGAGACTGCCTGTTTGCTAATATTGGCAAGGATGGAAATATTATCTTTGAAATCTTTGGCAATATGGGAAGTGAAAAGCAGTCTCATAATTTTGTTTGCATTTCTTCTTAAACTTTTTTCAAAATATTAAGGGGGTTCTTTTTGTTACATGGATACCTTGAATAATGCCTTTTAGTGTGCCCATCACCAGAATAGTGTTCACTGTACCTGATAGGTAGGTTTTTACTACTCATCCCCTCCCACTCTCCCCCTTTCTTGGATTCCAATGTCCTTTACATCTCTTTGTGCCCGTGTGTGCCCATTGTTTAGCTCCCAATTATTCGAGGGTACATGGGTGTTTGTTTTTCCATTCCTGACATACTCCACTTAGGATAATGATTTTATATTTGTTCATTTTTCATTGTCCCATATTTCTTGCAGTGATTGTTCATTTTTCCTTGTTCTTTTTTCTACATTTTTTACTGACTGGGTGACTTCGAAATCCTTGTCTTCAAGCTCGAAATTCTTTCTTCTGCTTGCTCTAGCTTGTTGTTAAAGCTTTCTGCTGTATTTCGAAATTCCCTAAATTACTCTTTCACTTCTTTAAGTTCGATTATCTCTATTCTAATGTTCCCCACTTCCTCCCCGCCTGGCAGGGGCAAGGGGTGGGCAGCAATCACAGATCTGACCCCTGGGCAAAAGTAGCCTTCCTGGATTGGGATGTTACAAGGGCACCGGCCGCAGCACCCAAGGCTCGGAAGCCGGCCATCAGTTCTTTCTGGAACAACGCAGCTGCACCGCCTCCAATCAGGTCTCTGTATCAGTCCTGAGGCCTGCTGCAGCGGAGGGGCCCTCCCACCACTCTGGCTGCAGTATCCTCAGGGGAAGCGTGGAGCCTGGGCTTTTCTCTTGTCCCTTTCCCACTTGTGGGTGCTTTCCCTAATTACCGCCAGTCTTGCTCAGCAGCTCGTCCCACTTCCTTCTTCTTCACTGCACTCCCTCCTCCTCTCCGTGGACTCCCAGTGCTCTCGCTCAACCAGAGGATTGATCCAAAGGTGGGGATCTATTCCCCACTTTCTATCCTCTCCTTGACAGCAGTGTTGTGCAGGCTGCTTCTAGTCTGCCATCTTTTATTTGCATTTCTTTAAATGTTGGTGAGAGTAGAGCAACTTTTCTTTACTTGGAGCGTATTTTTTGTTTGTTTGTTTGTTTGTTTTTTTAAGAAACAGGATCTCACTCTGTCACCCAGGCTGGAGTGCAGTGGTGTCATTATAGCTCACTGCAGCCTCGAACTCCTGGACTCAAGAGATCCTCCTGCCTCACCCTCCTGAGTAGCTGGGGCTACAGGCGCACGCCATCACTCCTGGCTAATTTTTAAAACTTTTTAGAGACTGAGTCTTGCTATGTTGCCCAGGCTGGTCTTGAACTCCTGGCCTCAGGAGATCCTCTCACCTCGGCCTCCCAAAGTGCTGGGATTACAGGCATGAGCCACCATGCCCCACCACATCTCTCCTCTTATATGCTTCTGAATTGCTCTGTACTTTTCTTTGAATAGCTTCTGTATATTTCCTGCTAAGTTTATTTCCCAGATTTTTAATATTTTTATTCCATCATGAATATATGCTTTTATTTAACTTATTCATTTAATTTTTAAAATAAACTTTTAATGTTAGGATAATTTTAAATCATTATCAATATATTTACATATTGTATTTTCAAACTAATTTTGTCTTCCTATATACTACAGTATTGAATTTTGTTATATAATTTGTTAGGTGGCAAATCTTACTGAACTCTTCTTTGTGCCTTTCTTAAATGCTTGAGATGTACATTATTGTTATTATTATTTAGATAGCAGTTGTCAACTGAATGCTTAATATAAACTTTCTTTAAATTTGAACAATTTTATATACACATAAAATCATACATAAATAATTCAAACTCTAGAAGGATATGAAATCAAAAGTAAAAATCGTCCTTCATGTTCTTTTGGGCAGTTTTTATTCTTCAGAAATGGTGGTTTTTGTGGTTTTTCTTTTAGAAATAGAAGCCCTCTTTTCATGGATACCTGGATAATGTGCATAATATTCTTATATCTATTCTGGACTTAGCAATATTAGCCAGTATGTATTAAATTTGCATCACGAAAGATGTGAAATTTGGCTAAGTTGCATTATGCACTTCTCTGTTCCCTTTTATCATTATTGTATTAATTTATACAAACACATGCATGTGCACATTTTTTTGTTCTACAGGTTATCTTTCTAACATCAAAATCAACAAAGACAGATTTTTGACATGTATGATAATATAGTATGATTATAGGATCTTAAAAGGGGATCTTAACATCTAGGAAATACAGTATTTATTCCTATTCAACACTTGTTGGCCCTTCTAAACAGAATCTCATCAATTTTTGACTCCCACCAATTTCAAGGTACACCAATAATTTAATAATGGAAATTTAAAGTATACATAGATTATGGCCATTCTTTTGCTTTCAGAAATGTTAAAATGTGAAACAAAATGGCATCTTGAGGGTACAATGTACACTACTCAGATGATGGGTACACCAAAAGCCCAGACTCCACCACTATACAATATATACATGTAACGGAATTCAACTTGTACCCCTAAATGTATTAAGATTAAAAAAAGAAAAAGAATTACAAGAAAGGCTGGTTGTAGCCCTTACCTTTTTTCCATTTTTATTGGAATGTATGATACTGACAGAGGCTTTGAAATATCTTAGTTTTGGAAAAGAAGTATCCTCTGTATTACATTTTTAGATTTTTTAAAAATTAAGGGTGATGGATTTTCCAAATGTTCTTCAGCAACCTCAAGATCTTCATCTACTTTTTTTCCTTTTAGGCTTTTTAAAATTTATTTTTATATATCATGGGGTACATATGCAGCTTTGTTATGTTGATATATTGCATAGTGGTGAAGTCTGGGCTTTTTGTGTAACCCTCACTTGACTAGTGTACATAGTACCCATTAGGTAATTTCTCATCCCACACCCCCCCACCTGCCCTTTTAAGTCTTCAATGTCTATTATTCCTCTCTCTATGTTCATGTATACTCATTATTTAGCTCCCACTTATAAGTAGAACATGAAATATTTGACTTTCTGTTTCTGAGTTATTTTACTTAAGATAATGGCCTCCAGTTCCATCCATGTTGCTGCAAAAGACATGATTTTGGTTTTTTAATGGCTGGTATATACCATTTATCAGGGAATGTGGGAGTTTCAGGCTTTGCCTATTTTGATAGGTGATTCTTTCAATATCTTTTTCTGGGAGGAGGAGCAAAGAAATGAGGCTCAAGGGGAAATAAGATCAAGGGAAGTTTATTTATCGTTTGTTATAGACAGGAAAGTCTAGAGTATGTTTGTGTGTTGATTCATTAGAAAGAGAAAAATTATTGATATATGAGGAAAAGAAGCAGTAACTGTAGGATCAAAGTCCTCATGGATACAAGAGGGAATGATACCATGTGCTCATTGGAAGGTCAGCCCTGGGTAAGGTCTTGGACATCCCTCCGTTGTTATAGGAGGGAAGGCAGAGAAAGCCAGAACAGGTGCTAGGAGATTCATACAGGAACCCCTGTCTAATGGCCTTTGTTTTCTTAGAGAAATAAGAGGCAATACAGGCTTATCTGTGTTGACTAATTTTTCACTAGTGGACACAAAATATGTGTGTCATTAAAATATAAAATCGTGATGCTATCGTTTTGAGGTATAGATAGTTTTAGATTGTGGGAAGGCATGTTTATTAGGGAACTAGAGTAAGATTATTGGGTACTTTTGAGTGTCCATGTGACATTTATGGTCCCTCGTTATAGGGGGACCTAGACAGTTGAATTTGGTGTTTATATTTTTACAGCAATCCAGTTGTTGCAGTAAAGGAGGAGAATGGTTGGATAGTTGGGTTTTTATGGGCTTGGGGTTTTACCAGCTGAAGATAACAAAGTCAGTGAAATTCAAGAATTGATGGTGTTTGAAAGGGGAAAGAATCCAAGGAGGGAGAGTGGGGAGTTTGACATGAAACTTGGGGGAAGTTTCAGTCTGCTGTATAAGTGACTCCACACTAAGTGTGGAGTCAGGGAACAGAGAGATCAGAGGGTGCTGTGGATCATCCACTTGGATACTGACAGAAGTGGTGGTGGATAGACAGTTGGGAGCCTGGTGCTTCATTTCCCAATGAAAGTGAGTGAGAGATAATAACCATGAAATTGGTATTGACATTTCCAAAGACAGTAATTGAAAAAGAGAACTAGGCTATAAACTAGGCTATTCAAAAAAGAAACATGAAAGAGATGGAGGTGAAAAAATGGCGGTCTGATGGTGACCTCCCAGCTCACCGCTCCCAGGGAAGGAGGTGAAGAACGCCATCGGCTGCCTGCGCGCGGATCGCTCACTCCAAAAACAGCATTGTGAAATTACAGAGAAGCATTGTGGGACACTCAGCACAAGAAAACAGGTGACTGTGAGATTCATTCCCAAAGATCAGAGAGCACAGGGAGCACAAGAGAGCCCACAGCGGGGGAGGGACACCCTGACCAAGTTAGCACAGTGCAACCTGACCTACAAGTGGTTTCATGCTTTCCCCACAGACTTCCCATCCACTCAGTCAGGGACAAGCCCAGAGTTGGGGCAAAGTTGTTGCTCAAGACAGCAGGCTCTGTGGAGGGGAAGCAATTGCGAGAGCCATACGGAACTTTCAGCTGCACTGTATAGGCACTGCGCGGGGCTGGGTAGGGACCGGGTGGAGATACAGCTCCCTGGGAAAGTACACGGGAATCTGCAGATGGGCACCTCACCACTGGAAGTCAGAGGGCCCTGGGCACAGGAGTTGAATGGAGAGCAATGGGACACGCCCTTAGGGGCTGCCGGCAATTGCCTCAGCAGGACCCAGGCTGGTTGAGAAGAACTGCGTTCATGGGCGCAATCTGAGCCCTGCTGTACGTCAGGTTGGCAGTCAACAGCCATCTTTAAAGTCTCCCACTTGCAGATGTTAGCTAGGTCTGTAGCTTCACTCCACCCCTGGCCCAGGGGCTCTTTGGCCTGGGGACAACAGGCTACTCCCTTGATTGTCAGGGACAAGCTGCCTCCATGGGTTCCAGGTGGGACAAGATCCGGGAACTGTAGTGGCAGGACCTTTGTGTATTGGAAACAGTTTGCAGCCTGTGCATCCAGTCTTGCTTCCCTGGCTTGGCCTCCTACGAGCCCACTACGTGCTGGTCCTACTGCCTTCTCTTTAGATCCCAGCCCTCCTGTACCCTAGAGATCGGTCATTTTGAAGGTTGCTGGTCATAGTGACTAATTTTGTATAAGTACCAGTTCTCATGGCAACTGAATGCCATGAGAGCCACAGGCTGAACCAGAGCAGCTCCCCCTAACCCTGCCCACTTCATTAGGGAATTTCACTAGATCCAAGAGTGCCTCCAGCAGCCAGTATTCCCCCCAGTGGGAACATCCCCCTGGCAGAGACTTCTGGGGATAGAGACACCCACCTGCCTTGCCTTGGGGTCTAGTAGTGGAAAAAGGGTGCACAATTGGAGATCCCCCTATCAGCCAGTGACACTTGGAGATGCATATCAGAGGGCCAGACACACAAACTGTGGGAAAATTGAGAGCCCACAAGTGGTCCGGAAGGGAAAGTGCCCAAACTGGTGGTCAGGGAAGAAAAAACCTGCTAGAGACCTCAGCAAACCCAACAGCTGGCCCCTCCCACCAGAAGCAGCCCTCCAAGCCCGGAGAGAGAGAGCTCTGAACTCCATAGCAGTAGCGCACCCTAGCAGCCGGATAAGCAACCTCTGAGCTGTGTAGAATTTTCCCAATTCAGCTCTCACACTGCAGCCACAAGCAATTGTGTTTCTACCCACACCTCAGGAGGAGCAGGGTCAAAGTAACCCCTGGGAGCTACAAGGCCCCTCCAAAGCTTGGGGCTTTCGTGTACTCCACCTGGGGGACCAGAGCCTGCCAAGGGCACAACAGAATACCTAGGTAACTGGCTACACCACACAAACTACAATCAACAACAGTGGGAACAACCCCACAACTAAAAATATTGCTTTCTGTCTCAAGCTATTAGGGAGCAGTGGATTCATACCCTCAAGTACAATCCACCAGCTTGGAGCTCAAGCTGGGAGAACAAACTCACTACACTCCACCAGGAAGAGGTGAAGACAACAGGTTAGAGGTAACCAAAGAGGTCCACCAAACTTGCTAAAATACACCTAAGGCAATACAGACCAGTACTCCTCTCCCTGGCTCTGGCAAGGAACAAACCGTGGGGGCTTGGGGACAGAGTTATAAACTAGGCTTAACAACCCCAGTCTCCACCAAGAGGCCAGATGAGAAAGAATCAGTGAAAGAACTCAGGAAACATGAAAAATCAGAGTGAAAATCACCCCCAAAAGAAATCATTAGTTCCTCAGCGACAGATACCAACTCAAATGAAATGGGTAGAATGAAAGAAGAGGAATTTTGTTTATGGATTATAAGAAAGCTCAATGAAATTCAAGAGAAAATTGAATCCAAGCACATAGAAACCACAAGAAAAATGCAAGAAATGAATGAAAAATTTTCTAAAGAAATAGAAGTATTACAGAAAAATCAAATAGAAATTCTAGAAATGAAAGAGGCATTCAAGGATCTACAAAACACAGTGGAAAGCCTTAAGAATAGACTGGATCATGCAGAGGAAAGAATCTCAGAGCTGCAAAATAACTGCTATGTGCTAAATAAATCAGTCAAAGAGAAAGAACACAAAGACAAGAGGCATGAACAAAGCATACAAGAAATGTGGGATGATGTAAAGAGGCCAAACGTAAGGATCATAGGCATCCCTGAAGGAGTGGAAGAAAATTAGCATGGGCTGGAAAATCTATATGAAGGAATAATAGAAGAAAATTTCCATGGCCTAGCCAGAAATCTCGATATCCAAATACAAGAAGCACACAGGACTCCTGGGAGATTCAACATGAAAAGGCATTCACCACGCCACAAAATTATTAGAATGACCAAAGTAAACACAAAAGAGGCATTCCTGCGAGCAGTAAGGTGAAAAGAGCAGGTAACCTACAAAGGGAAACCCATCAGATTAACTGCAGATTTCTCAGTTGAAACCTTACAAGCCAGAAGGGAATGGGGACCCATCCTCAGTCTTCTAAAACAAAATAATGGCCAACCCAGAATTCTTTATCCTGCCAAACTAAGCTTCTTATATGAGGGAGAAATAAAGACTTTTCCAGACATGCAATCACTGATAGAATTTGCGAAGTCCAGACCGGCCCTGCAAGAAGTGCTTAGATCTGCATTGTACACTAACCAGCACAATAGACACCCACCAATGTAAAACTACCCAAAAGCTTAAACTCCAGAACCCAGATTTCACAATGACTCAAGAGGTAAAACAGAACAAGAGACCACCCAACAGAATAAACAGAAATCTACCCCAAATATCAATTCTCTCAATAAATGTGAATGGCTTGAATTGCCCATTGAAGAGACATAGGCTGGCTGCATGGATTAAAAAATACAAGCCAAGTATCTGCTATCTCCAGGAAACACATCTTACACACAAGGACTCATTCAGACTCAAGGTGAAAGGAGGGAATACAATTTTCCAGGCAAATGGAAACCAAAAGAAATCTGGAATAGCTATTCTTATTTCAGATGATATAAACATTAAAGCAACAAAAGTAAAGAAAGACAAACATGGTCACTATATAGTGGTGAAGGGAAAAATCTTACGAGAAGATTAAACAATCCTAAATATTTATGTACCTAACATAGGAGTACCCAGATACATAAAGCAAATACTGCTACATCTAGACAACATAATAAATAGCAATACCGTAATAGCTGGGGACTTCAACAACCCACTGACAGAACTGGACAGATCCTCCAAACAGAAAATAAGTAAAGAAACAATGGACCTAAACAGGAGTCTACAACATTTGAGCCTAACAGACATCTATAGAACACTCCACCCAAATAACACTGAATATACATTCTTCTCATCAGCTCATGGAAATTTCTCTAAAATTGATCACATTCTAGGCCACAAAACAGATCTCAATAAATTTTAAAAAATAGAAATCATACCATGTATCTTTTCAGACTACAGTGGAATAAAATTAGAAATCAATTCCAACAGAAACTCACATCTTCATCAAAAACATGGAAATTAAACAATCTGTTGCTGAATGACTATTGGGTCAAGGAGGAGGTTCAGATGGAAATCAAAAGATTCTTCAATCTAAACGATAATGGGGACACAAGTTATCAAAATCTGTGGGATACAGCAAAAGCAGTCCTGAGAGGAAAACTTACCGCCTTAAATGCTCACATCCAAAAGACAGAAAGGTCACAAATCAGTAAACTAATGAATCATCTTAAGGAAATGGAAAAGGAAGAGCAAAGCAATCCTAAAGCCAGAAGAAGAAAACAAATAACCAAGATCAGAGCAGAATTAAATGAAATTGAGAACAAAAGAACAGTACAGAAGATTAATAAAATGAAAAGTTGGTTCTTTGAAAAGATAAACAAAATAGGCCACTTGCCAGGTTGACCAGAAGCAGAAAGGAAAGGACTCTAATAAGCTCAATTAGAAAAGAAAAAGGAGAGATCACAACTGATATCATGGAAATACAAAACATCATCTTTGAATACTACAAAAACCTCAATGCCCCAAAACATGAAAACACGGAGGAAATGGACAAATTCTTGGAAACACACTACCTCCCTAGGCTCAATCAGGAAGAAATAGAATTCCTAAACAGACCAATATCAAGCACCAAAATTGAAGCAGTAATAAAAAATCTTCCAACAAAAAAAGTCCTACACCAGATGGGTTCCCTCCTGAATTCTGCAAAACCTACAAAGAAGAACTGGTGCCTATACTGCAGAAATTATTCAAAAATATTGAGAAGGATGGAATCCTCCCAAACTCATTCTACGAAGCCAATATTACCTTGATACCAAAGCCAGGAAAGGACACAACAAGAAAAGAAAACTACACACCAATATCCCTTATGAATATACATGCAAAAATTCTCAATAAAATCCTAGCAAACCGAATTCAAATGTACATCAAAAAAATAACTCATCACGATCAGGTGGGCTCCATCCCTGAGATGCAGGGATGGTTCAACATATGCAAATTTATAAATGTAATTCACCATATAAGTAAAAGCAAGAACAAAGACTATATGATCCTTTCAATAGATGCAGAAAAGGCTTTTGATAAAATCCAGCACCATTTTACAATAAGAACTCTTAACAATATAGGCATAGATGGCTCATACCTCAAAACTATTAAAGCCATATATGATAAACCCGCAGCCAATATCATACTGCATGGGGAAAAATTGAAAGCATTCCCCCTTAAAACTGGAACCAGACAAGGTTGCCCACTATCTCCACTTCTATTCAACATAGTGTTGGAAGTCCTGGCCAGAGCAATCAGACAAGAGAGAGAAATCAGGGGTGTCCAAATGGGGGCAGAAGAGGTCAGATTTTCACTCTTCACGGATGATATGATATTATATCTAGGAAACCCCAGAGATTCAACCAAGAGACTACTGGAATTGATAAATGAATTCAGCAAAGTCTAAGGATACAAAATCAATGCACACAAATCAATAGCCTTCATATATGCCAATAACAGTTGAGCCAAGAAACAAATCAAAGATGCAATACCTTTCACAATAGCACCAAAGTAAATTAAATATTTAGGAACATATCTAACTAGGAGGTGAAAGACCTATATAGAGAGAATCATGAAACAATGAGAAAAGAAATTGCAGAGGATGTAAACAGATGGAAAACCCTACCATGCTTTTGGGTAGGTAGCATCAACATTGTTAAAATGTCTTTGCTACCTAAAGTGATTTACAGAATCAATGCAGTCCCTATCAAAATACCAACATCATTTTGCTGATCTAGAAAAAATAATTCTACGCTTCGTGTGGAACCAGAGAAGACCCCGTCTAGCCAAAGCAATCTTAAGCAAAAAGAAGAAATTGGGAGGCATCAAGCTACCAGACTGCAAACTATACTACAGGGCTATAGTAACCAAAACAGCATGGTACCGGCATAAGAACAGAGACATAGACCAATGGAACAGGACTGAGAACCCAGATTAAAACCATCTTCATACTGTCATATGATCTTTGACAAATTCCCCAAAACATACACTGGGGAAAAGAATCCCTATTCAAGAAATGGTGCTGGGAAAACTGGATTGCCACATGTAGAAGACTGAAACTAGATCCACACTTCTCACCTTCACAAAAATCAACTCACGATGGATAAGAGACTTAAACCTATGACATGAAACCATAAGAATTCTAGAATAAAATGTTAGAAATACTCTTATAGACATTGGCCTAGGCAAAGAATTTATGAAGAAGACCCTCAAAGCAATCACAGCATCAACAAAACTAAATAAATGGGATCTGATCAAAGTAAAAAGCTTCTGCACAGCTAAGGAAACTATCATTAAAGTGAACAGACAACCTATAGATTGGGAGAATATATTTGCATGCTACATATCTGATAAAGTGCTGATAACCAGAATCTATACAGAACTTAGGAAAATCAACAAGAAAAAAATCAAACAGCCCCATTGAAAAATGGGAAAAGGACATGAATAGAAACTTTTCAAAAGAAGACAGAATAATGGCCAGGAAACAAACAAAAAATTGCTCAGCTTCTCTAATCATCAGGGAAATGCCAATCAATACCACAATGAGATATCACTTAACTCCAGTGAGATTGGCTTATATCAAAAAGTCCCAAAACAACAAATATTGGTGGGGATGCAGAGAGATAGGAACAGTCACGCACTGCTGGTGGGACTGCAAATTATTACAATCTCTATATAAAGTAATATGGAGATACCTCAAAGAACTAAAAGTAGAATTACCATTTGATCCAGCAATCCCACTACTGGGTATTTACCCAAAGGAAAAAAAGGCATTCTATAATAAAGACATCTGCACTTGAATGTTTATAGCTGCACAATTCACAACTGCAAAGATGTGGAAACAACCCAGGTGCCCATCAATACACGAGTGGATTAATAAAATGTGGTGTATGTATACCATGGAGTATTACTCAGCAATAAAAAACAATAGTGAATTAACACATCTGGTATTATCCTGGGTGGAGCTAGAACCCATTCTTCGAAGTGAAATATCACAAGAATGGAAAAACAAGTACCACTGGTACTCACCATCAAATTGGTACTAACTGATCAATACTTATGTCACACAGGGCAATAATATTCATCGGGGGTGGGCAGGCAGGAGTGGGGTGGAGGGGATGGGAAAACTCTCACCGAATGGGTGCGGGGTGCACAGTATGGGGGATGAACACAATTGTAGCTCTGACACGGGCAGTGCATAGGCAATATATATAACCAAAGTGTTGTACCCCCATAATCTGAAATAAAAGAAAAAAAAACAAAGATCATATGAGTACCTTGGATTAAGGAACTCTTTAAAAATATACCAGATCACTAAATCTAAAAAAAAAAAAAAAAAGAAACATGAAAGAAAATTTACACCTCCATGGATCAAGTTTCTGTTAGAATCTTTTGAACAAGAAATTCCACTCCTAGGAGTTTATCCTATAGTTATAAAGCAGGCAAGTAGGCAATGTAATAGGATACAGGCCAAATGTCTAACTATGTGGAATTGAGTCTGTAAATTATGTCACTTCCATTCAGTGGGATGCTATATTATCCTTTAAAATAATGTTTCAACAATCTGTTGACATATTTGTGATCATTTGGTGATACATTAATAATATATATATAAAATATTAAATTTTCCTCTAAAATGGTGCATATATATTTATGCATAGTAAAAACATTTGGAACAGGTTAAGTATCAGAATGTTGTCAGTGGTTGTCTTTAGGTAGGTAGTGAATTTTTTGATTACGTGTAATTGGTTTTTCTGTTCTGTGACCTTTTTTTGTATGATGAACATGCATTATTTGTATAATTGGGAAAACCAAATATAAAGGCCATTACACTTCCAATAAATATAAGTTTTGGATGCCTCCTTATTGTAGATAAATGAAAGCTGTAATTTGACTTGTCCCTTTTAGAGCCCTCTGCCTCCCAGTTATTTTCCCAACTTCTGTTCCCCCAGGTGCCCTAATCTGCGGTATTATGGTTTTCCTCTCTGTTTCTCTAATTTGACTTGTGTTTTCTTTCTTCCCTTGATGTCTCCCAACCCCTGTCCCCAACCCATTTATAAGGTAAAAGTTTTCTCTTCTTTCACAGACCAGGTCAAAATCACTTCCTCCAAGAAACTGTCCTGTCCTATATTTTCTCAGTCTGAAATTCTCTTCTTCCTGGGTATTGTCAGAAACCAATTTTGGACTTGTTTTTATTATTTATTGCAGTCTTCTTTGAATTAGTTATTTTTTTCTTTTAACTCCTCTTTGATTGTGAATTCCTGGAGGGCAAGAACAATATATATTTTATCTTTGAATCTAATACTATCACTGTATTAAATCTGGTGGATGTGCAAACGATGTTTTTAAACACATTTCAAAAATTTATGACTGTGTAACACATAGAGTGAACCCTAGTGTAAATTGTGGACTTTATAATCTATTAATATTAGTTTATCAATTGTAATCCATGTGCCATACCAATGTAAGACACTAATAACAGGGGAAACTGAGGGTGGAGGAGAGGGAGTATATGGATACTCTCTGTACTCTCTGCTCAATTTTCCTAAGCTGCTTTTAAGAATAAAGTAAAAAAGATACGAAGCTCAGGCATTATTATATCATCAACTCATGTCTATATGATGTGTTTGTCAGCTGAAATATATTCACCCCTGTTTGTTATACTTGTTTAAACCATTTCTTGAACAACAATGATTTAAGCATGTTTCTGTTTTTAAAATTTCATTCTTGAAGTAACTATTTCTTTACCTTACAGGTGGATGCTTTCTGTGATAATTGTGGTGATGATGGACCATCAGACTCCTACACAAGAGTTTCAGTTGGCTGTGTCACCTCTGTCATGGATACGGCTGACTACATTAATCACACAACTTACTTCTCTCTGGATATTGTTTGTAAAGGTACAGTTTACATTTTTTAAAATTTAAAATATAGTTTACCTATTTTCTTAATCTTATCAGTTAGATTTGGAGATGGTTAAAGGCATAATTTCCAGGGTCAAATTTGGAGCGTGCCTATTTGATGAGAGGATTTAAGTACTAGAACTACTGCCCCAGTATACTTGGCTCCAATCAGCAGCTTTTTAATATTTGAGGTGGACCTTTGGAGTTGAAAATAATGTGCAGCAAAGGACAGATACATAATGTTTTTTAAAACTCATGCTATCATATGTTGCATTTTCATTTATTGGATGCGGTTACTAATATTTGTGTAATTTTTTGTTCCTATATGTTTTGAATTTCTAATTTAATTCAAAAATATTACAAATACACAGGATAATTTTTTAAAAAATACTTCAAATGTTTTAAAATAAGGTGTGGAGATAGCCTTGTGCCTTTCCGTGTGTGTGTGTGTGTGTGTTTGTGTATCCATTGTTGAATTCTACTTATAATTAGCAGATAAAATATTTTGTTGTTTTACACTTAAAGCAATAATATGTTAATTTGTTAATGCTATTTCAGTTTAATTCAGCTCAAGATAGAATGCTAGATACTGGTGAGCCCAAGATAAATTAGACTTTATGAAGCTCTGCCTGGGAGTTCATGGTTTAATTGGGAGAGGCAGGCGTGTGTAATGAATACAGTGTAATGATGTCATAAGAACAGTATGACTGAGCAGAGCAGAGGGTATGACTGACTGCAATGGGGAGAACTGGGGAAGGCTGCCTGGGCGAGGTGCTCTCTGATCTTGACTCTATGCCCCCCTGCAACTCCCTCCACTTGGCTGGATTTTGAAAGGTGAACAGAAGTAAGAATTTTGTACCTGTTGAAGCCAAATCAGCTGCCGTTTAGCTTGGCAGTAATGGGGGAAGTTAGCTCAGCAAAAGAGGAAATTAGCTCAGCCACAGCAGGCAGCTTTCTATTTTACTTTTCTGGGATGTAAAAGCCAGATCTTGACCTTAATTGTTAGCCCTGGAATTCCCCCAAAATGACTGTCCTGTGGCAGCTAGAATTTTATGACCTGTTTAGTCAGAAATTCCCAATTCTGGGGAAAAGGCCTCCATGATGGCTAAGCTTCAAAGGCAATTTCTTGGTCCCTTATAACCACGCCAACAGGAAGTCACGACCAACGGTAACCTCACTAGGAGAATTCTTCTCAGGACGGGAAAAACTTGAACATGTTTGTAATGCCAAAGGGATTGATTGAAGGTGTAGAAGAGAGTTAGGAACTATGTTTGCACCACAACGAATTCCAAGTACATTTCTGCTCAATCAGTTTCTTAATTTCCAAGAACCTCATGTTTACGATGATGCTTTGCTCCACGTTTGTATTTGTTTTAGCACTGCAAAAACAATTTTATCTCCAATGTAGGACTTTTTGACTGAATTTACAATAGCATTCATACTAATGTCAGATATTTCACCTCTGCCAGCAAGAACTTTCACTACTTTTGTGAATGCTCTTCAGCCAAAGATCAAGTTAGGCTTATGACTCATTTCAGTGAGGGGCAACACACACCATGGTGGAACCATGACATTTATCAGTAAGAGGTCATTAGAAAAAACTTTATTATAGGACTTCGGATTTAGTTGGATGATTTGGGGAGGGTGTAAGGAAGCAGGGGTTAGTTCTAGATTGAATGCTGTCACAAGGTGGGGGCAATTCTGTGATTGAGTATTTTGTAGGTGGCACAGTGGCCTTGTTTTTGTCTGTGCTTACACGGAATTCTGAAGTGACCTTGTTTTGTTCTTTTTTGTCATGGTGTCCGTAATTTTTTCTGAGATTGTATCTTATGAGATTGTTTATGTCCAACAGGAAAAAAAAATGGCCTGGCTGTGAGTATCAGATCAGCTAGTTATAATATTGAGGTTTAGCTGTGAACATCAGATCAGTTTTGGACATCAGGGGCTAGTTTTTCTCTTTTTCATTTTGATTCCATGATTTGGATGGAAAGAATCAAACCATTATTAGAATTCACTTAACTCTTTTTCTTTTTTAAAGCATCCAGCATTATTTAACTCTTTGCAAAGTTCTTATCCTTTTAGTGGAGCTAACATATTAACAGTTGGTGCTTCACTTTTCCAGTGTACCTAAGAAAAATTGGAATAAAAAATTGTTGAAATTATGTTAAAGAAGATTTCAAAAAGCCATGCATCATAGAATTATATGTAAATGTGCTTTTTGTAGCTTCCCATGTTAACTTGTGGTTTTGGGGCACTGTCTTCAAATACAAATAGCTACTAAGTTATAAAAGAAATGCTTCAGTAGATTTGAGTCCTCTGGTTTTCCTATGGTCTAGTGATGTCACTAGGGCCTCCATGGTGAAGAGTAAATATTGACAGATTGTCTTAGTCTGCTTGGGCTGCCACACAGAATACCATAGACTGGGCTTAAACAACAGAAATTTATTTTCTCACAGTTCTGGAGGCTAGAATTCCAAGATCAAGGTCCCACTGACTTGGTTTCTGGTGAGGGCTCTCTTCCTGGCTTACAGACAGCTGCCTTCTTGCTGTGTCCTCACATGACTTTACTCAGTGCACGTGCACAGAGAGAAGAGAACAAGGACACTAATTCCATTAAATTAGGGCCCCATCTTTTTATATACCTTTTCAATAAAGCCTTTCCTGGACACTGTATCTAAAATTTCAACCCATGGCTCCTTATATTTCTGTTTTTCCTTAAGTATGACTCACCAATTTCAAGGACACTAATCCCATCAAATTAGGCCCCCATCTTTATGATTCATTTAACCTTAGTTACTTCTTTGGAGGGCCCATCTCCAAATACAGCCTCACTGGGGGTCAGGGTTTCAACATATTAATTTGAGTCCATAATACAGATGTATCACACATGTATTCATGAACTTTTTTTGATAACCAATCGTTACTCATTTTCCCTAAGCATGCACTCATTTTCTTAGCTCATTGCTGTCAAAAGGGTTTACTGAAAATTTCAAAAAATGTTGCCAAATTATCAAATATATAAGTAGTTATAGATTTACACCATGGCAAGAGCATTAGAACGAATCTTTATACTTTATGATAGGACATCAGAGCTGCTCTTTCCCTCAAATGTTTCAGTAGCCCACGTTTCCCAGTGATCCTGCCAGCCTGATGGCCTGGCAGAATCTTGCCTTTTTCAGGCCATGACATGAACCACAGCATGACAACTAGTCTGCCAACTGGCTGGCTGGGCCAGGAGCATCTGATATCTCTCCTATACCTGAGACTGGTTGGAGTTAGCTGTCCCTAGCCATTCATATCCAGGAACGCTTTGTTTTATCATCAAACACCCTCCATGTGGTCCTTGGAAAGGAGGTGTTAGTTACCTTGTGTCTGGAAGGAGTATGGAGAAGAGAGGCAGATTATTGCTGATTGTACTTCAGATTTTACCATGTTAGTGAGAACTCTATTAACTGCAACAGGAATTACGAAGTGTAAGTTTATCATCCTTGTTTAATTTTTTGTCTTTTTATTAAGAAAGTTTTCAAACATATAGAAAATTTGAAAGAGTTTTATAGTGAACAATCATATAACCACCACCTGGATTCCACCATTAAAGTTTTGTTATACTTGTTTTATCACACATATATCCATGTGTTCATCATTCCATCCATCCATCAATCTATCTTATATTTTTGACACATTTGAAAGCAAAATGCTGACATTTATGTAGTATCTCCTGAATGCTCCAGCATATGTATCAGCAACTCAAGTTCAATATTTGTTTAATTTTTTCCTGAGCTCCTTTGGGTTTTGACAAATGCACGCACCTAAGCATTACCCTCATGCCCGTCCCCAGTCAATCCCTGTTCCTATCCCCCAGGAAAACACTGTTCTGGCTTTTTTTTTCCTGGCATAGATTTAATTTTGTCTATTTGAGAATTTCATATAATAAAATCAGACATGCGTAATCGTTTGTGTAAGACTTTTTTCACTAAGAAGAAGGTTTTATATTCATCTATATTTTTGCGTGTGCCTGTAGTTCCTTTCATTATATTGAATATATCATGATTTCTCCATTCTCCTATTGAAGGTCATTTTGGTTGTTAGCAGTTTTTGGCTATTATGAATAAAGGTGCTAAGAACATTTTTGTATAAGTCTTTTTGTGGTCCTATGATTTCATTTGTCATAGCTAGTATGCTTAAGACTAGGGCTGAAATCGGTGAGTCATACTTAAGGAAAAATAGAAATATAAGAAGCCATGGGTTGAAATTTTAGTTACAGTGTCCAGGAAAGGCTTTATTGAAAAGGTAAAATTTTAGTAAAGACCTGGAAGGGGGAAGTGAAGGTATGAGTCACATAGAGCTTTATAGGTCATTGTAAGGCTTGGGCCTTTGGAGGGTTTTTGAGAACTGCTGTGATACGACATGAATTATGTTTTAAGATGTTCACTCTGGCTGTGGTGTTGAGAATAGGCTGTATGGGACAAAGGGTGGATTTTGGAAGACAAGTTAGGAGTCTGTGGCAGTAGTCCTGGTGAGTGATGATGGAGGCTTAGACAAGGTTATTATAAGTGGAGGCTATTGTAAGGATTGATTTGATTCTGGAAATGTCTTGGAGGTAGAGGTGAAAGTATTGGCTGATGGATTGGACATTTGGTGTAAAGGAAAGAAGAGTCAAGGGTTACACCAAAGGTTTTTATTTGAGCAATGGTAGGGGAAGAGTTTCCATACTTGAGATGCAGAAAGACTGGGGAGTGAAATTGGCTACGTGAGAAGAATAGCAACAACTCAGCTTTAGGCATAATTTAAATAAGCATTTGGATGTGTGAATCTGAGGTTGAGTAGAGCTGCAAGTCTATATGTTTTGGAGTTATCTGCCCATGGATATTATATAAAGCCATGCAAAAGGAATATGTATAGAAAAAAGCAAAAGAGCGAGACAGAAGAGGTCCAATGCATGTCTTGGGTCATTCTAAAATTTAGTTGTAATGTAATTGAGGAAGAACAGAAAAAAAGGACTAGGAAGGGACTGGAAAATGCTGGGACATAGGGTATAGAAATGTTTAACTTTAGTAGATAATGCCGGCTTCCTGAAGCGGTTGTACCAATTTACACTTCCAATAACAGTATTTGAGAGTTACGTTTGCTTCAAATCCTCCCTGGTGCCTTTATATCTTGTGACTCACTTTTAGCTTATTGTAAAAATCTGCAACTATTTGTTTATAATTATATAATATAGTATATACAGAGAGAGAGTTCATCACCTGTACAGAACCCCTGAGAAAATTGTTTCTTTCTTTCTGTAGCAGTATGTCCTACTGCTAATGCTACCACTAATAGCAATCAACATTTATTTGGTGCTGATTATGTGCCAGGCACTATTCTATGCATTTTATATGTGTTGATTAATTGTCTGTGCAACTCTATGTGGTAAGTACTACTATTGTGTTTCTCATTTTTTAGACGAAGATCCAAGGCACAGAGAGGTTAAGCACCTTGACCAAGTTTGCAAACTAAGTGGCAGTGTCAAGATTTGAACACAGATAGCCAGGTTCAAACTTGTGTTCTTACCTGTGTACTTGACTGCCTCTCCCTAAGGAGTTGTGAATGTGACCAATTGTTTAATAAATCTTGTGCTGCTCCCCAAAAGATTGGCTGGGATGTATGGCTGACACTTTTTCCCATTTGACTTTGTTAAATCGAGACAGGAGAATCAATGACTAGAATTTTATAAACTTCCTTTCCGACAGGAAGATTTATAGGTTAACTGTTTTAAAATGTTCAAAAGGTACCTTAGATGTAATAGAAACTATTGTAGGGTATTACAATATAAAAGTAACTTGTGAAACGTAACGTTACCAAAAATAAGAACTGTTCCAACTCAATTTCTCTCCATGGCTGTTTTAGGTTTTGAGCCCTATCAGGGTGACCGGATAGAAGTTGAGTTTTACATCCAGCCAGACACACAGGGCAGAAAGGCCCTCTCAGTGAAGCCTCTGAGACATAAGCATGTACATGAGGTAGTTTGTTTGCATGTTGCACTTGTCATTCCTTTATGCTTATCTTTCCTTTAGTGATGATTTCTGCTCTTCAGAAATCTATTGGGCATGTTGGGAAACCTAAAATAAGATATATTATTTGCCAAAGAGGAGCCTGTGTTCTTATTGAAAAGGCTGTACTTCTGAAAGGAAATAGTTAGATAATAATGCCGAACATACATATAATTAAGATCTAAATTATGTTGTTTATTTGGGAGGTATTAAAATGTTTTGAGAGCAACAAAAACAGAAAACAAATCATGCTTCAGGGAATTATTGGGAAAGAATAAATGGAGTGGGACTTGAGCTTACCAGGAGCAGCTGGGTCCCGGAGACTGAAAATGAGCTGGCACAATGGTACAGGTGAAGGAATGGTAGTCTTCACTCTCTCTACCTTAACTACAGGGATTAATAGCCATTGTGGGTAATATTAAGAGATTAAGAGTAGCGTTTCTCATCAGAGACTCGAGCCCCATCCCCGGAGATTCTGACTTCATTGGTCTGAGGTGGGGTCTGGGCATGAGTATTTATGCAAAGCACCCCTGGTGTTGCCAGTGTGCCAGCCAGGTTGGGAATAGAGTGACCTGCAGGTTAGAGCCAGAGTGAGGAGGTGCAGAGCCTGTTACAGTGTATTATGCTTTTTCATAATCATTTCCATCATTTATCATTACAGGTTTGTGTTACCAGCCTTCATGGAAGAAATGGGGTGATAGATGATACTATCTTTTTCACCTTGGATTCTCTGAAACTTCCCGATGGATACGTACCCCAAAGATATGATGTTGTCAATGCCATTGTGGTGGAGAGCATGCAGTTGTGCTATACTTGGAGAGCAGTTTCTATGACCCCAGTGCAAAGGTCATAATAACAAAACATTTTTATCCCCTGTGCATCTTTTCTTCTATAGACAGTACAGGGCCTGGTTCAAATGGTGTTCTGAAAAAAATAAATTCATAAACCTCAGAAAGTAATTCAAATACAACTTTTCAAATCCTGAGTGGGTTGGTTAAATGGAATGTGTCTTCTGGAGAGTGTTCAGCATTTCTCATGATTGATTAAAGCCATTTTAATCCCTTGTGATATTATGTTCATGCTTTTCTCTTTTTAGTAGATCTATTTTTTAAAATTAATCTACACTCTTTGTATTTTCCTTTGCCTTTTGACATTTTTTAAGAACACGTTGTGCATCATAGGGTTTTTTTACTATAATGAGTTTGCATTACAGATCCAGTGGAACCACCCACTGGAACTTTAAGGTGGGGTTAGTTCCCCACCTTATGGGGATGTAGTTAGAGTCATCCTGTAGACTTTAAGTATTCACTCATTGGTTCACTCCACAAATAGTGATTGCCTTCAATGTGCCAGGTGCTGGGGATATAGCCTTGAATACAAAAAACAACATTCTGGGCCCTAATTGAACTTGTGTTTTGTTAATGCCGCCCCCCCCCCCGCACCCCCATGGCTTCCTGACCCATGAAACAGTAGCTCCTGGGATAGAAGGAGGTAAATGGGAGCTGTGGGAGCTCCAGGTCCCTGTGAAAGTCGTCATTCAAAAGCAGCCCCACAGCCTGTGGGAATTGCAGAGAAGTCCACCGTTGGACTTGAGAGATGCATGGGTTGTGGATTCTACCACCTCCCCATTTAATCCTCCAGTTTGGTTGATGTGTAACAGTGTTCTTTGAGAGTAACAGTGGGTTAGGGTAAGCCCAATCAGGTGGTGATCCAGTCACAGCTGCTGTTTCACAAACATCCTCATTCGAGTGAGTGAATCACTTCGGCACCTGGGGTGCAGCAGTTGCACAGGTGAATAAGTTTCCTTCATTCTTTCAAATAGCAAAGTCCAGATTCTGTTTGCTTTCATAGGGCTGGCCCAGCAGTGGTCCACTTTGAACATTTTGCCTTAGGGATATGTCGGCTCCAAGGCTCATTGCCATAATTTCAAATGCAGGGTCCTTGATCACAGGGATGTCACACTGATCTCCCTAAATGGCACTAGGGCCTGGGGAGCAGGAAGTAGCCAGCTGTGTTAAAAACATGTTTTCCACAGATGAGAAATAAATGGCATGAAAATATAGGGACTGGCCACCACGAGTTTTGGGGGCTCTAGTGTTCTGCTGTACAGCTTCCAACTCATGTGCTGTGAGTGGGCTGCAGATGTGCTGATATCAGATGCCCCTCAGCTCATTTAGGGATACATGCAATGAAGAAAAGGAAATAAGACAATGATCTTGAGCAGGGGTTGGAAAATTTTGTCCCTTGGGCCAAATCTGGCCTGCCACCTTCTTTTTTAAAAATGGTTTTATTTGGATATAATTCACATAACATGCAATTCACCTGCTTGAGGTATACCATTCAATGGCTTTTTCAGTATATTTACACTGGTATGCAACCATCACCACAATCTTAAATTTCAGAACATTTTCACTCCTGCTTAAAAACACTCCATAACAGGAATATAAATAAGATTCTACATTTCATCTTTTTGATAGAGTCACAGATACTTTTACTCTTTTGCCTATATATTAAAATTCAGCTCTTCAAGTGGTTTTAGAGCCCTGTAAACATTGAGATCTGCAATCTGAATGTCAAATCTTTTCTCCCACCCAGTTCTCCCCAAAGTTCCTTTAATGCATAACCCATTACCTACTGTGCTCTATTTTGGCTCAAATTCAATTGTCCTAAAACAAATTTTTACCTTCCATCTCTGAAACCACACCTTAGACTCACGATATTCCATGTCCTAGTGACTAGGACCACTAAACTCTTTATCAAAAGGGGATATTAACTGATCTTGCAACGTGCTTCATGCTTTCCTATCACTTTGTTCTTGTTGATGCCATTTATTCTTTTCTAGAATTTCGACTCCATAGTTTTAAAACTCCACCAGTGTAAAAATCCCATGTATTACGAGCTAAAGGCAAATATAAATGTGAAATAGAGATTTAAACTAGTAACAGAAAATGTCACTCAAGTGGCTTAAAGAAGTAGGAGTTTACTTAAAGAGTTATGTGAAAATAGTCATACTGGACTTTTCTAGTGGAACTAATCTTATTCTCCTTTACAGGCTGGGACTTTATTTATATCTCTTTTATTAGCCTCTCTTTTGGTACATGAGTCTTCTATTCAGCTCTGAGCCACTCCCAACCATTTACTTTCACTCATACCCTGAACCAGCATAGTGTCTTCAACAGTATGTGCCCCTTTGTTCAGGGATATTCTGAAATGCTGATTTGGGTGGTAGAAAGTTTTTAAAGGACTGAGGGCTTAGGTGAGCAGATGACAGCAATGGCCATTGATATTTAGAATATTACCATTAACCTGACTCCATTCTAGCCCTAGTTCAAGTGGCCACTGGTGGCCCTTCTAAAGCTTGCAATGGCTGTCCAGTAATAAATTTTTGTTAAGTGCAGATGAGGCTCACAGTGACCAGATTTACTGCCCCCCCCACCTATGTATGGTGTCTTCCCTCAGCCTGGCTCTATATAAGAAAGTGTGAGTTAAGGTGGCCATGGGCTCAAAAAGCTGGAGAGTCTGTGAACTGTCACCCTCCACAGATCAGAGAGTACTTAGGGACAGTGCACCCTGGCACCTTAACTCCCCTGGGAAGATTTTAACTGGTAGCAAGAGGTGCCTAGCCTATGTGGAGGGAACCAGGACCTGGGGAAAGTGACATTGCAGGAGTGGCAAGATGTGTTAAGCACCTTCAAGAAGTAAGCAGGACCTATAGGTCAAGAAGAGAAAGGAAACTTTTTGAGATCTGGGTGGTGGGTACCTCTCATACATATTTTCAACTCAGGATTAGCAAGTATAAGTAAGTAAGTAAATAAATAAATAAATGGTCAGGTTACATGCTTGCTATTCATGAAGATAAATACATAAAATAATAATGTTTTGTCTTGTTTTCCATGAGAGCAGAGCCTGCTGGAGCTGGAGACAATCTTGAGGACTGTGAGTAAACTCAAAGCATGGAAATAATCACTCTATTGAAGACTTTTTATATGCTAGGCCCCATGCTCTACATGATTTGTAGCATCTTGCTTAATAATTAAAACCTGTCTTGTTAGGTGATATTTCGAGTAATTTGTTGTAAGTCCCATAGCAAATACGCTGAGTCCAGCATGATGCTCATGTCTGGTTCATGCCAGACCACATTCCCTGAATCAGTGTAACCTGCTACTTATAACAGTAAGATGGTTGTGCCAGCAGGAAAAAAATTCTGAGCTTCTGGGCAACTTTGGGGCTTAAGGCAATGAGTGCCAAGGTAATAGTGCTTCACCAGCTGCCAAGGTAGTCTCCTTGAGTCCCTTGCCCTCCTACTTTTGCCTCTACTTCAGACCACACCTCCTCAGCCTGTGACCTTAGGTTTGCACTCATCTTTTAGTCTTTAAAATCCACTATCCCTCAGGCCTTCTTTTTAGGTACATGATGAGAGGAATTTTCCAATAAATCAATGCCTTTGGAGTGTGATGGATTATAAGGTAGCACAAAAACTCCATTTTAGTAGACTATGGTTTTGATCAAAGAACTGAATTTAGTGGGGGAACGTCAGTCAGTGTGGAAGGTTAGTGAGATATTTTAGGGATTCCTATTTGTATGTGCTAGTGTGTTTTGCTCATGCTCTGTCTGGGCATTCACCATCATTCTGTAATGCACATTTCATATGCAGCAGAGAGGTGGATGTTGGTTTGAATCATACCTTTGAGGTGAAACTTTTAATATACTCAAGCATGAACACACTGACCAGTGGAAATTAGCTGGCAGGAGAGGTATAAAGGACAGAGATATCCAGTGTGGGTTAGGGGGATTGGAAAGAACATATTTTCCTCTGAGCTCTCCTGTCCTGTTTACTACTTTTCTCATGTTACACACTGAGTCTGGAAGACCTGCCAACTTTACCTACCTTTTGGGGCCAAGAGAAAGTGAACCAAGAGTGAAGCTGAACACAAGCCAGTTAAAATTCAAAACTCATAAAACTCCCCACTTTACCGGCCACAAAGCCTATTTAGTCTCTCTGATGATCCCTGTAATGAGCAGTTAGCTCTTTTTATCTCCTTTCATGCTCATGGGGAGCCAGGTACTATCTGCATATGTCAAAAAGTTCAGTAACTTTCCTAAGGACACACAGCTAGTAAATTGTAGAGAAACTGTCTGGCATTGAAACAACCAGTGATGACCATAGAACACCTTCTCAATCAGGTGATGTGAGCCCAGTAATGAATCTTTGTCAAAATTCAAATGTGGCACATTTTACTTCATGTGGCAATGTTCAGAGCTGTGTGGATGTGCTCCCCAGTGAAACTGGTGAAAATTAATTTAAGAAACAACCATTTAAAATTTCTGGAAATGTTCCTATGGCCATATAGGAAATGAAGAAACATTTAATCAAGAAAAACAAACACTCAATAAGAACAGCAAGAGTCTGTGGCATTTGAAACATGATCCATCCCCTTCCCCCTTCTAGGTCAGTGTGATGTAAACTCCACTCTAGACAGTTGCAGCCAAGAACACAGGAATCACTCTGCCCCAGCTCCTAGTCAGAGAGATATGGCATCTTCCCACAACAGACAGGACATTAGCATTCCTCATCCTGAACTCCATTATCTTTGTACAGGCTAAGATCTGGGCAAGTATGACACAGAGGTGGGGGCTTCCTTTTGATCATCCCCACTCATGGAAGAGAGACTCTAGCTGGGGTGCAGCATGGTGACAATACTGGGACCCCAATTGCCCTTTCCCTGGCTTATAGAGGTTCCACACCAGGAAAGGCAAGCCCAGGAGACGTGAGGCTACTGCCCTCCCTTAACCCCAAAAAGCACCCAGCATATAAAGCAGGGATGTCACTCAGAAAAAAGTGTGTCACTGTTTTTGACCCCAGCTCCAAAGCTTTGATGCAGAGAACAGAGAAAAAAAGAATGAAGGAAAATGAACAAATCCTCAGAGAAATGTGGAACAATATTAAGCACACCAGTTTACTCCAATGAGAGTGAGTGCTAGGAGAGGAGAGAAAGGAGTAGAAATTTTATTTATGAAAATAATGGCTGAAAACTCCCTAAATATGATGACAAACATTAATCTACACATCCAAAAATCTCAATAAACTACAAGTAGGATAAACACAAAGAGATCTATAGGCAGACATATCATAGTAAAAATGCTGAAAGGCAAAGACAAGAAGAAAATCTTTAAAGCAGCAAGAGAAAAACTACTCATTACTTACAAGGGAACCCCACAAGAATAACAGCTAACTTCTCATCAGAAACAATGGAGATCAGAAGTGGAATAGCATATTCAAAGTGTTGAAAGAAAAAAAAATTAACTGAATTCTTTAACCAAGAATTCTTTATCCAGTAAATTTAACCAAGAATTCTTTATCCGGTAAACCATCTTTCAAAAATGAAGATAAGTAAAGATATTCCCACATTTTAAAAACTGAGAAAATTTTGTTGCTAGCAGATACGCCTTGCTGAAATACTAAAGGAAGTTCTTCAAGCTGAAAGAAATTGACTTTAGATGGTAATTCAAATCCACATGAGAGAAAAATACCACTGGCAAACATAATTGTGTAATTATAAAAGACAATATAAAAACATATTTCTTCTCTTAACTGACTTAAAAAGCAATTGTAGAAAACAATATGTATATAATTGTATGGTTGGGCCTACAACATACAGTAATATATTTGCCAAATAACCAAAAAAAATGGAGGTGGCACCAGATGGTAATTAGAATCCCCAAGAAATAATGAAAAGAACCAAAAATGGTGAATACAGTTAATATAACAACAGCTAGAAATATATACTTATGCTCATTTCTTCTCTCAGCTTTTCAAAAATACATAAAATTATATAAAGTAATTATAATAAAGTAATTTTGGGTTTCTAACATATCTAGATGTAATACGCATGACAATAATATTACCAAAAGGAGGGAAATAGAATAGAGCTATATAGAAGTAACATTTCTGTATTTCACTGGAATTAATTTAGGATAAATATGAAGCAGATTATGATTTCTGTCTTAATTTTTTCATTGACCTAATGGTCATTCAGGAGCATGTTGTTTAATTTTCATGTATTTGTATAGTTCCAAAGTTTCTCTTATTGATTTCTAGTTTTATTCCACTGTAGTCTGAGGAGATATTTGATATGATTTTGATTTTTTTTTAATTTGTTGAGACTTGTTTTGTGGCATAACATATGGCCTATTTTGGAGAATGTTCCATGTGCTGATGAAAAGAATGTATATTTTACATTTGTTGGGTAGAATGTAAGTGTCTATTAGGTCCTAAAATCCAATTTAAGTCCAATGTTTCTTTATTGATTTTCTGTCTAGATGATCTGTCTAATGCTGTGAGTGGGGTGTTGAGGTCCCCTACTATTATGGTATTGCTCTCTATATCTCTTTAGGTCTGGTGATATTTGCTTTATGAGTCGGGGTGCTCCAGTGTTGGGTGCATATATATTTAGAATTATATTCCTCTTGCTGAATTGATCCATTTATCATTATAAAATGACCTTTTTGTCTTTTTTTTACTCTTTTTGACTTAAGATCTGTTATAGCTAATGTAAGTATAGCTACTCCTCCTTGCTTGTGGTTTCCATTTGCATGGAATATTTTTTTCCACTCCTTTACTTTCAGTCTATATGTGCCTTTACAGGTAAAGTGAGTTTCTTGTAAGCCACATATAGTTGATCATATTTTTTTTAATCCATTCCACCAATCTGTATCTTTTAAGTGAGGCATTTAATCCATGTATTTTCAAGGTTAATATTGATATGTGAGGTTTTGTTCCTGTCATATTGTTGATTGTTTTCTAGTTGTTTCATAATTCTTTGTTTCTTTCCCTTTCTCTGACTGTTTGTCATTGTGGTTTGGTGGAATTCTATAGTGGTGATTGCTTTACCAGTGAGTTTTATACTTCCACATGTTTTCATGATATTGAATGTTGTCCTTTCGTTTCCAACTTTAGGACTTCCTCAAGCATTTCTTGTAGGACCAGTCTAGTGGGTCTAGTGGTGACAAATTCCCTCAGCATTTGTTTGTCTGGAAAATACTTTATATCTCCTTCATTTATAAAGGTTAATCTTGCTGGATACAGAATTCTTGTCTGGAATTTTTTTCTTTTTCTAGCAGTTTGAATATGTCATCCCATTCTCTTCTGGCTTATAAGGTTTCTGCTGAAAAGTCTCCTGTTAGTCTGATGGACTTTCATTTATAGGTGACTGGACACTTTTTTTCTTGATGATTTTAGAATTCACTCTTTCACTTTGACTTTAGACAGTCTGATTATAATGTGTCATGGTGAAGTCCTTTTTGCATTGTACTTGCTTGAGGATTACTGAGCCTCCTGTATCTGGATGTCTAAATCTCTTGCTAGACTTGGGAAGTTTTCATCTATTATTTTATTAAATAGTTCTACTACGCCTTTTGATCTCTCTTCACCCTAGGGAATACTGATAATTCACAAATTTGGTCACTTTATATAGTCCCAAATGTCTCAGAGGATTTGTTCATTCTTTTTTATTCTTTTTTTCTTTATTTCTTTCTGACTAGGTTATTTCAAAAGACCTGTCTTCAAGTTATGAAATTCTCTTTTCTGCTTGGTCTAGTCTATTGTTGAAGCTTTTGAATGTATTTTGTATTTCCTTCAATGAACTTTTCAGTTCCAGAGTTTCTGTTTGGTTTCTTTTTTTTAAAACTTATCTGTCTCCTTTGTAAATTTCTCATCCATATCCTTAATTGATTTTCTGAGTTCTTTGTATTGGTTTTCAGATTTCTCTTGCACCTCATTGGGCTTATTTAAAATCAGTATGTTCAATTCTTTATCTGAGATTTTGAGGATTTTTTTTTGGTTAGGAGCTATTGGTGGAGATATTGTGTTCCTTTGAGAGTGTCATACTACCTTGCTTTTTCATGTTTCCTGTGTCTTTATACTTATTTCTGTGCATATGGTTTAACAGTCGCTTCTTATTTTTGAATTTACTTTCATTGTGTGTGGGGGGGACATTTTTCTGAAGATGTGACTATCATGTTGGTTGAGTAGGGCCATTTGGCTTTGCTCCTGGGTGATTGCAGTAGTGAAGATTCTATATGATTTCTTTGGCTATAAATAGCATTAGTGGTATCTGTGGCTTCCTTGGTGTGTTAGGGTGTGCTTATTGGTGGAGGCTGTAGTGAAGTTGTGCTAGGGACTGGAATGCCATACAGTCCTGTCTTCAGGTTTCAGTAGTAGCAGTGGTGGGCTTAGCATGTCTGCCCTTGTGCCCTGGGGCAGTGTATGCTGGCACCTGTGTTGGCAGTTCCAGGCTGGCTGATTCTTGGGCCTGTGTGTTACTTTCTTAGAGTCAGTTGTAGTAGTAGTGTACTGGGCAGGTGAGCAGGCTCTTGAGCTCCTGGGCAGCCAGCGTGGCATGGGCTATGGTAGTAGCAGTGGTGGTGAGCTGCTCCTCTGGGTCACAAGTTCTATGCATTTGTGTTGGCATTAATAGCAATGGGCTGTGCAGTTTGGGCACCAGACCAGTAGGTGGTGCTTGCAGGTAGGAGCCAGCTGAAATGGTAGCAGTAAGGTGTTTATACCTGACCTTTGTCCCCTAAGAGAAGTGAACTGCTTGGGTGTCCCAGGTGGTGATTGGATTGGTCCTAGGGGTGGTAGAACCCCTAGGTCATTGGATTCTGTACTCTGTCTCAGAGCGGGGAGCAAAGCTGGGCAGAGCCAGACCAGGTAATCTTGTGCTCAGGCCCCCCAGTGGCAAATGCATGTATCAGTCATTACGTGGTAGGGAGGGTGATCCTCAGACCCCTGGTTAAATGCTTGGTTGAGGGATGACCACCACTGCACTGAGGTCCTGCCATGGGGAGGCTGGGGCTGGTCCCAGTGGCCACAGCCTTGGCTGGAGGGTGGAGGACTTGCATCTCTTTCATGCCTCAGTCCCAGCAGGGCTGTCTCCCCCATCCCAGCTGTCACAGATGACCCAGCTGTTCAGTCAGACCTGGCAGTTCACACCTAGCCTGCAACTCAGCCCCAAGCCATAGGACCCCTGCCCAGTTCAAAACCAAACCTCTGCAGCAACTCTCATCCTTCTCAGGTCCCAGGGGAGGTGCCTGCTTCCAGAACTGGTGGCTGCAACCCACGCCATACTCGCGTTTCAGTCCTGGTTGTGGGAGCCCACCTCCTGCTCACACTGTGGTTCTGCAAGCAGCACTGCAAGTTTCCCTAATGCTTAGGATTGGTGCTGCTGGTTCCCAGGTCTGCACACAGTCTGTTAAGAGCTAGGATTAAGAATGGCATCTTGCTGTAGCCGCTTAGATCTCAGGAAGGGCTTGGGACCCTGGGTGTGTTTCCTCCCTTGAGCGGGTCCTTCTCACAGTCTCTCGGCCACTCCCTAAGTTAGATTCAGGATTTGGGAGGGGCAAGGTGTTCTCCTATGGCCTGGATTGTGTGATTACCTAATAAGAAATTGGACTGCACACAATTCACAATTGCAAAGATGTGGAAACAACCCAGGTGCCCATCAATACACGAGTGGATTAATAAAATGTAGTATATGTGTACCATGGAGTATTACTCAGCAATAAAAAACAATGGTGAATTAACACATCTGATATTATCCTTGTTGGAGCTTGAGCCCATTCTTCAAAGCGAAGTGTCACAGGAATGCAAAAACAAGCACCACTGGTACTCACCATCAAATTGGTACTAACTGATCAACACTTACATCACACAGGGCAATAATATCCATCAGGGCAGGCGGGAGGGGGATGGAGGGGATGGGAAAACTCTCACTGAATGGATGCGGGGAGCACAGTTTGGGAGATGACCACGATTGTAGCTCTGACACGGGCAGTGCGTGGGCAATATATATAGCCAAAGTGTTGTACCCCCATAATATTCTGAAATTAAAAAAAAAAAAGAAATTGGACTGCAGAAAGATACTCACTCTCCCCCATATTGGAGATTCACTTCCAGCTCCCAGCCAGTCCCAGCCACGCAAGCTGCCTGTTTTCCTTCTCCTTCCTAGATTTTGGAGTTTCCTTTCAGTTTTCTGTTGAACTCCTATATTCCCTCTTGGAAAATGTATTCAAAGTGTGATTGTCTACACACTATTTTGGTTCTTCTAAGTGGATGAGGCATGCTTGAAATGTTTCCAGGCAGCCATCATGTCCCAACTTCTGAGGTATCCTGGTGCCCTTCCTATGGATTTTCTAGTACCTGCCAGGCCACAAAGACTGGTGGAGCCACCTGGGACTCCCAGATTAGAGGAGATGGAGCAGTGGAGTTCCATGAACAATTTCTTTCTGGGTGGGGTTAATTATTCACTGAAGGACAAAAAGCCCCACAATCAACTCTTACTACTGAATTATAAATTGTTATTTAACCATGGATAATCATAACTATCATAGCATCTATAGTATATATTCATAACACACCAAGTTTTACTAAAAACAGTTATTAAGTGGTTACAAAGCTTTGTTGATAAAACTGGCACATGGAAAATGGCACACAGATCCTCAAAACTGCTTTTTGTTTAATTTACTTATTTGGCTTTTGCTATATCAATACTTGAATCACTGAATAAAGTAAACTGACAACTGTGAGGCCAGAAATTAATTATTATGTGCTTTCTACATGTAACTCTCAATCTGAAGTGTTACATTTTAGCTTAAATCATCATAGAAACAACATTAATAATGAAAGCATTGAAAAAATAAATACATTTTGTTTTCACTTTTTTTTACCTTTGCTGTACCATCTGCAAATAAATGGTCCTTTAATACTTCAAAACCATAGTGTAGACAAACAAATTGGCTAGTCATATAGATGAAAGGTCACTTTTTCCTCCTTCCCCAGGCAATGGTAGATACAATTCCAGGCATTAGACCCATCTGCTTCTCCCTCTCAGCACCATGGCTAAAATGAACCATAGATGAGCTAAAAAAAAATCACAAATGTAGTGGAGGAATAATAGCTGCAAAATCCAGGACACTGAATTAACATAGTTTAATTTATGTTTTCATATGCAGGCAGTTTAAGAGAAAGCACAGCAAGACATATCAGAGATACCACAAGCCAAGTAGTCACCATCTTAGAAAAGAAAAGAATAGATTTCAGCCAGGCACAAAGGTCTCCATGGCAACAGTGAATCGAGACCTTTATCAGCTTTATTTGTGCAATATATTATTACAAAAGATCCATTCCACTAGTGTTCCTAGCAAACTCTAGTTTTCTAATCTTCCGTTCCTTTGCTCTGAATTTGTACATGGATTCTCAGCTGTCTGTATCTCAACATTTTAAAATCTCAGAAAATTGTAAAATAATTCTCAAACTAAATCTAGGCTTTGTTTCCTTGGTATTCAAAAAGAAGATACATATTCAAGATTATTTAGAGCTCATATTTAAAGCCAATTTAGTTTTTATTTCAAAGATGAACAGTTGTTTAACAAACATGAGTTTATACAGATTATTTCATTTTTTGAAATGAGAAGAAGCAACAAATGTGGCAAAATCTAACCAAGCAAAGGGCTCATAGAAAAGGGGGTTTGTTTGGAGGTTGATTTAGAGCTAAATTTTATACACAGATGTCCATCTGCACCCACATACAGCATTATCATGGTACCTCAGAGAATTCCTTGAGTTTTCTCTTTAGCCAAGACTTTATGTTTATTTTAAACAAAGCTTTTGAAATCATAAACTCAGCAGAATATTTTAAACACTTTTTAATAAACTGTATACCAGATGGATTCCAGGTTCACACTTAATAGCTAGATGACCTGAGGCAAAATATTTAAAACAGAGATAACACACATTCACCAATGTCATTAGGTTACTGTGAGTATTAATAAGATGACACAATACCATTATTTTTTCAATTCTATAGCAATATACAAATATAAATTGTTAGGGAGATATTTGATGATATTCAAAGGAAACACTAATAGTGCTCATTTGAACAGAGTTTTATTTAGTATTGTTAGCTTAAATAAGAACTCAAAATGTGAGATTATAAAATAATGCAAAGTTAGTATAAACAGTATATACTTTTATGAAGTCAAAGGTAGTTCTTATTCCACACACTCCCAACCCAAATTCCACTGTCGTTTTAGTATAATTGTTCATCTAGTCCTAAATCATTTTCTTTGATTTAGATCTTGATTGACTCCATTTCACCTTAAAGACAATTTTTCAAGATAGGTTCATGGGTGTCTACATTTCCCCATAAGTGATATTTAAGAAAATTTCCTATTGCCTGCAAGGCAAGCAAATGCCACTGTTATGTAACCCCAGAGGGCATTGTTCACCTAGAATGAAACATGCATGGTGTCTCCAGAAGCACAACTCACCCTGTGTTCTCTGAAATCAGTATGCCCTGGAGTTGTGCAACTCATGGCCCTGCTTAGATGGTCATATAATTTTTGTCACACTTTTTTTCCCCTCCTAATTATGAAGTAATCATGGATATGCCTTCTGCTATGGGTTGAATTGTGTTCCCCTAAACTTTGTTTGTGAAAATCTTAACCCCCTAGTACTGCAGAATGTGACCTTCTTTGAAATAGGGTCATTACAGATGTAATTAGTTAAGATGATGTCATATGGGAGTAAGATGGGCCCCTAATCCAATATGACTGATGTTCTTATAAAAAGGGGAAATTTAGACACAGACATGCACACATTGAGAATGCCATGTGAAGATGAAGGCAGAGATTGGGGTGATACAGAAGCAGCTAAGTGTGATAGTTAATTTTGTGTCAACTAGACTGGATCATGGGGTGCCTGATATTTGAGCAAACATTATTCTGATGTGCCTATGAAGATATTTTTGGATGAGATTTACATTTGAATGGGTAGACTGAATAAGGCAAATTTCCCTCCCTAATGTGGGTGGGCCTCATTCAATCAGTTGAAGCCTTGAACAGAAAAAAAGGCTGACTCTCCTCTAATAAGAGGGAACTCCTGCCTGACGGCTGACCTGGCACATTGGTCTTTTCTGGCCTTCATATTCACACTGAAGCATCACCTCATCTTGGGTATTATGCCTGCTGGCTTTTCAACTGGAACTACACATTGGCTCTCCTGGGTTTCCAAGTTGCTGACTACAGATCTTGGGACTCTAAACCTCCATAATTGTGTGATCTAATTCATATAATCTCTCTCTCTCTCTCTCTCTCTCTCTCTCATATCCTATTGGATCTAATTCTCTGGAGAACCCTAAGACATTAAAGAATGCTGAATGTTGCCAGAAAAACACCTAAAGCTAGGAGAGAAACTCCCTCACAGGCCTCAGAAGGAACTTATCTGCCAACACCTTGATCTCAGATTTCTGGCTTCCAGAACCAGAACCAGCCCCAGGACACTAATACACCTCCTGAAACTGAAACTTTCAGAAGATAATTTAAAAACCAGCCTGATATTTCTCCGTTGTAAGAAAATTACTTTTCCAGTTGAGAAAAACAATCCAAAAGTTAGGTCTCTGTTCACTCTTCCATGCCCATTGCCTTCCTTTAGTGCCTTTTATTTCTCCATGTTTTTTCTTTGATATTCTGTGTTATTTCATCATACCAGTCCTCTTTTTTTCTGCACTATGTATTGTGATTCTTGATTGATGCTTCTAATGTGGTTTCATTTAAGCAATGGCTTAATTTTGTCCTGTTTTTTCATGAACTGTGCCACCTCATTGTTATTTATTTCTTCTCTTTTTTATCTTATTATTCAAGAGGATCAGAAGTGGTGAAAAGATATTCACCTTAGGATCAGTCGTCTAAGAGAGACCATTGAAAATTAGCAGAGAGGCGATGGCAGGCACCCAAACTGAAGGAGAGGGAAGTGAGACAACCCACTCAGCAAGATCAGAGGTACCTGGGGAAGGCGTACGCACATGGGGAAGGGACATAGGAAATAACCCCAGAGCTTCATGCTTCCCCTGCAGGCATTGCAACTGGACCTGTGGGAGTGTCCCTCCACTAGAGCGGGTCTCTGTATTGATACAGAGACCTGACTGGAGGCTGTGTAGGGGCATTGCCCTGGAAAGAAGGCACAGCCAGCTTATGAACCCTGGGCCCTGTAGCTGGCAACATTTTGAAGTTCCAGCCCCAAAATGCTGTGTTTGCCTGGGGGTCAGATCCATAGCTGCTGCCTCCCCTTCACCCCTGCCAGGCCAGGGAAGGAGTAGGGAGGCCAGGTGCTCTCATGCGCTCCACAAGCAGGTGTCACATGCCCCCACCACTGCCAGGGGACCTGGGCAGAGCAGGCAACCAGGGACCTGTAATCTGCTACCATAGCCTGTGTGGCCTTGCCCAGCCACACTTCCCACAGGACCCAGGAGGAACACGTGCCTGTGGCCCTCAGTGGCCACTGCCCATTGTCTGGGTAGCACAGCCACCACTGCTGCCACCTGGGAAGCCCCACTGCAGACAGACTTGGGTGGGGCAAATGTCAATGCAGCTGCTGCTGCCAGACATGGGCAGACCACCCTGCCAAGTGCCCACCCCACCCTGTGTCTGCCCCACCACGAACCCATCCCCCTGTAGGCCTGCTCCACTGGGTGGCTGCCCTTCCATGGGACACTTCACCACGCACCTGCCCTGCCAAGGGCTGGTCCTGCTGCAGCAGCACCATGACAACCACAGGAGAATAGGGAGAGATAGGAGAGCAACAGTGATAAATGCTTACAGGGCTTCCACCCCTCTCCTGCCTGGTCAATCTTCCAGAGTGGGACTCAAGCATGCCATCCAGGGACCTCTCCTTCCCTTCACTGGGCAACAGAGGTCCCAGCAGAGGAGAACATGTGTACCACAAAGCTATCTGTTTTGAGCTGAAGGAAAAGGTTCCAGATGAGAAGGAACCAGCATAAGAACTTTGGCAACATGAAAAAACAGACTGTCTTGACACCTCCAAAGGATCAAAATAACTCTCCAGCAATGGACTCCACCCAAAAGGAAATTGTTGAAATGTCAGATATGGAATTCAGAATATGGATGGCAAGTAAGATCATCATGGAATTAATGAGAAAGTTGAAAACCAAGACAAAGAAACAAACAAAAAATAATTCAGGACATGAATGGTAAATTCACTAAAGAGATAGATAATATAAGAAAAAAATGTAACAGAATTTCTGGAAATGAAAGAGTCATTTATGGAGTTTCAAAATACAGCAGAAAGTTTTAACAGCAGACTATACTAAGTAGAAGAAAGAATTTCGGAACTTGAAAACAAGGCTTTTGAATTAACCCAGTCAGTCAAAAATGTAGAAAAAATAACCAAGAAGAATAAACAATTTCTTAGAGAAATATAGGATGATGTAAAGCAAACAAATATAAGAATCATAGGTATTCCTGAGGGAGAAGAAGAAAAAGGAAAAAGCATGGAAAACATATTTGGGGGAATAATTGAGAAAAAATTCCCTGGTATTGATAGATATTTAGACATCCAGATGTAAGAAGGTCATCAAACACCTGGAAAATACATGGAAATTGGACATCACTAAGGCACATAGTCATCAGTCTGGCCAAAGTTAAAGTGAAGGAGAAAATCCTATAGGCTGTGAGATGAAAGCATCAAGTAACTTACAAAGGAAGACCCATCAGACAAATGGCAGACTTCTCAACAGAAACCTTAAAAGCCAGAAGGGATTGGGGTCCCACTTTTAGTCTTTTTAAACAGAATACCTTCCAGTCAAGAATTTTGTATCCTGCAAAACTAAGTTTCATAAATAAAGGAGAAATAGTCTTTCCCAGATAAGCAAACACTAAGGGAACTTGTCACCTCTAGACCTGCCTACAAGATATGCTTAAAAGTGCTCTCTACATGGAACAGAACAGTTGATATCCACCAGTGTAAAAACACCTAAAAGTCAAAACTCACAGTTCTTATAAAACAGTAAGACAAAGGATAAAACAAAGCAACTAGGTAACAATCAACATGATGAGCAGAACAATATCTCACATATCAATACTAACATTGAATGTTAATGGTCTTAATGCTCCACCTAAAAGATATAGATTGGCTGAATGGATAAAAAGCACAACCCAAACATATGTTCTTTCCAGGAAACCCACAACTCACAAAGATTCTCATAGACTCAAGGTATAGGGTTGGAAAAAAAATATTCCATCCAAATGGAAATCAAAAGCGAGCAGAAAAAGCTATTCTCATATCAGATAAAATAGATTTTAAATCAACAATGGTTAAAAAAACCCATAGATGATCATTATATAATGATAAGGGGAGCAATTCGACAAGAAGATATAACAATCCTAAATATAAATGCACCTAACATAGGAACTCCCAGATTCATAAAACAAATTCTACTAGATCTAAGCAAGGAAGTAAACAGCAATATCATAATATCTAGGGACTTCAACACTCTACTGACAGATCTGGACAGATCATCGAGGCAGAAGATCAACAAAGAAACACTGAACTTAAACAGAACTCTAGGACAAATGGATCTAACAGACATTTGCAGAACATTCTACCCAAAAACTGCAGAATATAATTCTTCTCATCAACAAATGAGACTTTATCCAAGATAGATTATATGTTAGGCCAAAAAACAAGTCTCAGCAAACTCAGAGAAATCAAAATCATACCATGTATCCTCTCAGACCACAGTGGAATAAAACTAGATATCAATTCCAACAGGAACTCTCAAAACCACAAAAATACATGGACATGAAAGAACATGCTACTGAATGATCCTTGGGTCAATGATGAAATAAACATGGAAATCAAAAGATTTTTCGAATTGAATGACAAAGACAACCCAAGCTGTGAAAATCTCTGGGATACAGAAAAAGCAGTGTTAAGAGGGAAGTTCATAGACTCAAATGCCTACATCAAAAAGATAGAAACATCACAAATTAACAACGTAATGTCACACAACAAGGAAATAGAAAAAGAACAAACCAAACCCAAAGCTAGCAGAAGAAAAGAAATAACAAAGATCAGAGTAGAACTAAACAAAATGGAAACAAAAAATTGATACAAAGGATCAATGAAACAAAAAGTCCATTCTTTGAAAGATAAAGAAAATTGATAGACCACTGTCTTAGGTGGCCAGAAATAGAGGAGAAAGGACTCAAATAGCTCAATCAGGAATAAAAAAGGAGACATTACAACTGATACCACAGAAATGCAAAATATCATTTGTGACTAATATGAAAACCTCTATGTACACAAACTAGAAAATCTATAGGAAATGGATACATTTTTGGAAACACACAACCTCCCAAGCTTGAATCAGGAAGAAATAGAAATCTTGAACAGAACAATAATTAGTAATGAGATTAAAACAGTAATACAAAATCTCATAGCAAAAAAATGCCCAGGACCACATGTATTCACAGCTGAATTTTACCAGACCTACAAAGAACTGGTACCTATCCTCCTGAAAGTGTTCCATAACATCGAGAAGGAGTGAATCATCCCTAACTCATTCTACAAAGCCAATATCAACTTGATACCAAAGCCAATAAAGAACAGAACAAAAAAAGAAAACTAAGACGAGTATCCCTCATGAACATAGATGCAAAAATCCTCAACAAAATACTAGTGAAATGAATTGACCAGCACATCAAAAAGATAATTTACTATGATCAAGTGGTTTTCAACCCAGGGATGCAAGAATGGTTCAACATATGCAAACAATAAATGTGATTCACCACATAAACAGAAGTAAAAACAAAATCCATACGATCATCTCAATAGATGCTGAAAAAGCATTCAATAAAATCCAGCACCACTTCATGATAAAAACCCTTAACACACTAAGCATACAAGGAACATACTTCAGAATAATAACAGCCATATATGACAAACACACAGTCAACATTATACTGAATGGGGAAAAGTTGAAAGCATTTCCCCCGAGAAATGGAACAAGACATGTATGCCCACTGTCACCACTTCTGTTCAACATAGTACTGGAAGTCCTAGCCAGAGCAAACAGGAAAGAGAAAGAAAAAAAGGGCATCCAAATCAGGAAAGAGGAGGTCAAACTATCCCTGTTTGCTGATGATATGATCTTATATTTAGAAAACCCTAAAGAATCAACTAAAAGACTCCTAGAACTTATAAAGAAATTCAGTAAAGCCTCAAGTTACAAAATTAATGTGCACGAATTAGTAGCATTTCTATATATTAGTAACAGTCAAGCTGAGAGTCAAATCAAGAACTAAATACCATTTACAACAGCTGCAAAGAAAATAAAATACCTAGGAATACATTTAACTAAGGAAGTGAAAGATCTCTACAAGGAGAACCATAAAACGGTGATAAAAGAAATTATAGATGATTCAAACAAATGGAAAAACATCCCATGCTCATGGACTGGAAGAATCAACATTGTAACAATGTCCATACTGCCCAAAGTGATTTACAAATTTAATGTAATTGCCATCAAAATACCAACATTATTTTTCACAGATCTAGAAAAAACAATCCTAAACTTCATATGGAACCAAAAGAGCCCAAATAGCCAAAGCAATTGTAAGCAAAAGGAACAAATCTAGAGGCATCGCATTACCTGACTTCAAATTAAACTACAAGGTTATAGTAACCAAAAAACCGTGGTACTGGTATAAAAGTAGACACATAGAACAATGGAACAGAACAGGTAAGCCATAAGTAAAACCATATAGCTACAATCAACTGATTTTTGACAAAGCAGACAACAATATACACTGGGGAAAGGACTCTCTAATCAATAAATAGTACTGGGAAAACTGGATAGTCAGTCACATACAGAAGAATGAAATTGGATCTACATTTCTCACCATATGCAAAAATTAACTCAAGATGGATTAAAGACTTAAATGTAAGACCTGAAACCATAAAAATTCTCCAAGAAAACAGAGGAAAAACTCTTCTGGACATTTGCCTAGGCAAAGAATTTATGAGTAAGACCCTAAAAGCAAAGACAGCAACAACACAAATAAATAAATGGGACTCAATTAAACTAAGAAGTTTCTGCACAGGAAAGGAAATAATCAATAGAGTGAATAGATAACCTACAGAATGGGAGAAAATATTTGCAAACTATATGTCCGATATAGGGCTAATATCCAGACTCTATAAAGAACTCAAACACATCAGTGAGAAAAAAAATAACCCCATCAAAAAGTGGGTAAATGACATGAACTAGGACAATCATTGCCTTGTCAAGACTCAAGCTTCCCAGCAAGTCTACTTCAGTAATGGAGGAAAAAATTACTTCCTGATTCCATAAACCAGAGCTTCAATTTCAACAAAATATGATCAAAGCTGGCAGCTGAGTTTAGCAAGAAATATTGATTTCACTATTATGATATTGAGGATAAAACCAAAGAAAATAACTATCTTATCTTTATTCCAAGTTCAAAAGCTGCAATATTTTGGCTCATATTTCACTAGTTTTAAGTAGCTTGCATCTTCTAGATGATCAGTAGAGATGCAAAATTATTATTTATGATCCTAAAGAGGTTGGCTCTTAGACCCTATTTAAATCAATGAAATCTGAAACAAAGTAAGTTTTAGGAGGATTGGTTGTTTAGCTTTATTTAATAGAACCAGGCTTTTATTGGGAAAATGAAAGATTATGTGATTTGATCTGGCATAGGAAATCTTAAGAGTAGATTTGTTCTGTCTTTGAATTATAAATCAGTAACCCAGAGTGATGGATTGCTGTCATTAAGGTAATGATTTAGAGTCAAGAGAATTCAAGTACCTGAAATTCTCAATTAGGCTGAGGAGACAAGTATCAAACCAAGTAGCTATGACCAGGGGTCTCAGTGACAGATCAAATAGAAGGATGTGTGTGAAGTGGGCTGGTATCAGAAGAGAATAAGTCTATTGGACACAACGATCAGTGACTACTGTCATTTTCCATGACTGCATATCAACCCACATTATAGATGTAACTTAGTGAGAGAAAATATCCCCATATTTCCTTCATATATGGCAGAATATTTAAGTTTCTAGTATTGTGGCCATCTTATAATAAATCATGCTGTAGTAAATACTTTTCCACCTCAAAGTTATATTTGCCTTTTTTTCCCGTAGGCTAGATTTGTTGGCATACCATTACTAAACCAAAGGTAGGAATATTTAAGGCATCATTCATTTGTCTGGAATATGTTTTGGTAGATTGCACAACATAACAATATTCTGTGTTCAATTTCAATAATTTTTGTTTGTAATAATTTGCTAATAAATATTAATTTTGTTAATGAATAGACTTATTATACCAATTAATAAATGAACACAAACATACAAACAAGTTTAATAATTTTTAAAGTTTTAGTAATTTTTCATGGATTTTGGTCATCTAATCATAACTGCAGAAATGTAAATATGCCATTTTTTTCTACTTCACCAAGTTGTCCTACTGTTTGTCAGAATCAACATTTTTAGGCATTGTGTAGAAACACTCCTTAACCCAGTTTTGTAGAGAAAAGAAGATATATTTGGAGCTGGAAGAGGAAAGTTGGCAAATAGGGTTAGTGGTGGGTTTTGTGTGCCTAGTCAAGTTCTGCAGAAGCTGTTCTGAAATTCCTCCACCTGTGTGCAATCCCAGAGGCATTAGTTAATTTCCAGCAAATGTGGCAGGACGTGCATCTGAGAACGAAGAGGCAAATGGCAAGCAGAGATGCCCATAGGGGAAGGAGTAAGAGCTAGAGTGATGACACAACTAGTACCAGGATGACCTAAAATTCCTTGCATTGTAGATACACCAAAAAATAAATCAAGCTTTGTCCTGGATGGGCCTGGAGGACACTATGCAAGTGAAATAAACCAGGCACTGAAAAGCAAATACCACATGATCTCACTTACATCTGGAAACTAAACAAGTTGAACTCGTAAAAGCAGAGAATAAAATGGTGGTTACCAGGGCTGGGGAGGGGTGAGTGTTGGGAGGTGTTGGTCAAGGATACAACATTTCAGTTAGACAGGAGGAAAAAGTTCAAGAGATCTGTTGTTCAACATGGTAACAATAGCTAATATCAATACATTGTACTCTCAAAAATTGCTAGGAGAGTAGCTGTGAAGTGTTCTCACCACAAGAAAATGATAAATATGAGAGATAATGCATATGTTAATTAGCTTGATTTAGCCATTTCACAATGGTATATGTATTTCAAAACATCATGTTGTACGTGATAAGTATATACAATTTTTATTTGTCAATTAACAAATTAATTAATTTTAAAGATCTTGTAGTCTATACCTGGGGTCCCCAACCACCGGGCCATGGACCGGTACCGGGCCGTGGCATGTTAGGAACCAGGCTGCTGAGTTCCGCCACTACATCCTCCCCACACCCACCCCTTGCCCTGTCCGTAGAAAAATTGTCTTCCATGAAACTTAGGAAATGGGTGTGGGGGGAGGGGGCGCACAGCAGGAGGTGAGTG
The DNA here is from genome assembly GCA_023783475.1 of Daubentonia madagascariensis. NCBI lineage: Eukaryota > Metazoa > Chordata > Mammalia > Primates > Daubentoniidae > Daubentonia > Daubentonia madagascariensis. The sequence goes on along the minus strand of JAKFHU010002214.1, from coordinate 31,436 downwards.
GCCGGCCAGCACGCAAAGCTTCGGCTGTATTTACAGCCGCTCCCCATCGCTGGCATCACCGCCTGAGCTCCGCCTCCCATCCCTCCCCTCACCCCTTTCCGTGGAAAAATTGTCTTCCATGAAACTGGTCCCTGGTGCTAAAAAGGTTGGGGACCGCTGGTCTATACCCACTTTTCACGCTTCCTGACTCGCTCCTTGCTGTCAGTTGCTGAGTGCAGCCTTCCAGGCCCAGCCTTCTTTGCAGTTCTTTGCCGGCTGGCTCCTCTTCTCAGTTCATCGCTCTCCTCGGCGATTTCATCTACTGCTGTGTAAGGCAAGGCCTGAAATTCCACGTGCAGCCTGGACGGCTCTGAGCCCCACGGGGCCTCAAAGGCCTGGCCGTGATCTCCCCTGCGCTCACCAGACACGCGCCCGGCCCATGGGGAAAGTGTCCCCACAGCTAGTTCCCATGCCTGCTGCAACAGCTGCACTGGCCCTGGTCCTGGACTGAATGGGCTTCAGGTCTCAGCCTGCCCTAACCGATTTGAACACATCAATCACATCCCAGCATGGGAACAAGGGAGCAGGTACTTCACCCTCTGGTCAGTGAAAAGCCTCTCTCCCACAGCCCTTGCCGGTTCACTTTGCCCCTGAGTACAGCCCCCTGTGGCCTTGCATGTTGTGCCCTGTCTTCCTCCCCCGGCTGCCACTATATGTGAGTAATAAGCTGCTGCCAATCTCATCTGCCTGGTGTTGGGTGGTATGTACTCAGCCATATTGTGTCATGCAGGGTGGGGGACCCTTCCTTCACCAGTGGGGTGAATGGGAGGTGATCAGAATATGCTGTGACTCCCACTTTGTCCTTTGTGCAGGGATGCTGAGATCAATACATCCAGCACTCTTCTGTCCAGAGAGTCACTGGCTTTGACTGAGGTTAATAGAAGTCACTTCTGGTGCAGGAGACTACGAAGGGAGGGCATTGGGTCCCTTCCACTCATTTCCCTGAGAAGCCTTTCTAGAATTCTGCAAATGAGAGGCAGTATTTTAACACCTCTTTAAGCCCATCTCAAGCACTCGTTATGTGTCTAGCATGAATTCATCACAGATGGCTTCTTAAATTTTTCACAAAAGAGTAGACATATGTTCAAGATATAGATTTGCCTTCCTCCTTATTAGTCATGCTATGACAGCCACATTTCTTGAACTTAAAACAACTTCTCCAACACCATGCTTTCCTCAAAACATCACATTTGCCCAATAACTCTTTTTGTGGCAATTGAAGTTTGAATGTGAGCTCAGGTCTGTGTAACCTCCCAGTCTTACCCTCACCCGGAAGCATCTGGCCTCATACAGTGCTAGGATGGCCCGTTGGAAACTCAGTTATAGCACTGTATGGGAGACTGAAGTGTGCAAGGTTGAGGGCTGCCTACAGGATAGAGCTCAAGTTCTGGACCCACAAACAATGAGGAGAGAAATTACCTATAGAAGAAGGATCTGGGGACATGACATCTTCAATGTTAAAAGGTATCCCGAACCTCAACCCAGCTCAGGGTCAGCTCTCAAACTATGTCATTTCACCAGGATGAGCAATTAAGTTTTAGAGGGAACACAATGCATGTCTCTCCAATATGGCAAAGGAGAAGCATCTTTTGTCCTTGGAAGGCCAAATACTACCTAACTATTAATTTTACATTTTTTTCAGATTAAAGGTGGAAGAGATCTGATGTGCTCCATGATCTCACCATGTCCCCTGTGTGTGAGAGCCCTGCATGGAATGGTAGGAGGAACAGAATTTCCTGTCCAGTGTAACCCAAGAAGGTCGTGTCAGCAAAAACACATCAAACAGAAAGGAGTGCAATCACACATTCAATTTTAATGGCTTAAACATGGGAGGAATTTCTTCTTCTAATTTTTAAAAATTTATCAAAATTCTGGGCAGGCATAACCATGAAAGTCACATCACTTTTTGGCGAAGGCCAACTCCAGCTGGTGTCACTTATGTCAGCATCCACACCCACTGTGCCAGATCCACGTCATGTCTGGGCCTCCCCAGTTGTCTACTGATCAAAAAGTACAGCACATTTTTGGAGACCTGCTTGCGTGTTGAGGATTTGTCTGACGTCTTCCTGATTTGCAGTGCAGGCTCTTTGGGAGTGACTTTAGGGGGTTCTTTGTCCATGACTGGTCGACTCCACACAACCTCAGGAAGACAGTGTAACCAAGAAATCCTGAAAAAGATGATGATATCCAGATAATCAATCAGGTGCCTCTTCCTCACTGCCCACTGCCACCTTTCTGACACACACACACACACACACACACACACTTGCTACCAGCAGTCGTCATAAGAGATCGCTTTGGTGCATTGTCTGATTTGAAATGCCAACATTATCATTTCTTTCATTCTGTCAGACACATGGGTCTGTATCTAGAATCTTGATTCTGTTTTACAGGCACATTTCCTGTTAAAATTACTAAATGTGTAGCTCCTCACCAATTTTTCTTGACTGATTGACTAACTGATAAACTGTTTGATGGACCCTTCACACTTTTTGGTAACTGCCTGTTCCAGGGGCCATGTTCCCCTTTATTAGAAGTTTTGTACAGGTAGGACCTTGTGTGCCTTGCTTCCTGCATCTGTCAAGAACAGAGTTAAGGAGAAACCATGACAGGCATTACAAGAAGGAAAAGCTCTAATGTCAACAACGAAGTGCTGACTAATCTGTTTAAGGTCTGGAGGAGCAACGGTCAAAGGTTATGGGTGCCATGGAGAAATCAGGTAGATTAGTTAGGTAATGGCACAAAAACCCACTATATTACCTTGGTCTTTCAGGATATTGTACCTCTCAGAGTGCTCCGGTTTCTATTGAAGAAAGATCTGGACCACAGGGTAAGGAGCGAGAGGAATAACTCCCTCTCCCCTCGCCTCACTGTCTTCCCCCGCGTCCAAGGGCCTGATTGGTTAGCAGCCAGAGGATCATGGTGACTAGGGTGACTCACAATGGCCCTCAGAACCTTGGCATCACACACACTCATTTGCCAGTTGCACATACTGGCCACCATCACCTTGGTTACTTCTGGTTCAGGGCTGAATACGGCGAGTGGGAGTTGCTGGGAGAAGCAGCAGCTGTTACCCGTGCGTGGGTTCCAACTGTCCGTCCACTCCCTGCAGGAACACTCAGGTATCTTGGCCTCTGAGCTTCTCCCTACTTGTGTGAAACCCCTTCACTAACATTTCTCCTGTGTGAGGAGTTCCCAGTACTCATTCCATCTCAACAGGTCCCCTGGCCAATGTTCAGCAATTTTGGCCTCAAGTTCCCATCAGGACTTGTCCCAAGTAGAATTTTCTACTGACTTCTAAATCTCTGCATCAGGCCTTGGTCATGACTCTGCAATTACTACTTTTATTGTATGCAATTCATGTAAACGGGGTGTTCATTTGCAGAAATTTCGGTGAGAGTAGTCATACTACTTAAGCCATATTACCTTCCAGGTCTCTGAACTAGAACAACTTAATTGTTAACATTCAAGTTGGCCCACATCGGCATTGTCTAGAGGTGGGACATGAAGTTTTCCAGGCTGTCACAGGGATAATGGTGAGGCCAGGGGTTTGGATTTTTTTTTATAGTTCCGTTCTCCTGAGGAACTGAAATGACCATTACATGAGGTGATATGGCTTCCCCCACACTGGTTGTCCCACTCAGTCTCACATAACAACAGACAAAATTGAGGCACAGATGCCCATAAGAGGGACCCAGGTCTCTCTCTGCCTTTCTTGAGTGACAGAGAAGGCTCGGTCATCCAGGTTTCTTCTTATCCTACGTGGAGCCAAGTTAAGACACTGATGTCATGTTTAGAGTCCAAAACAAATTGAGGAGGGGCGAGAACTTAATGGTATTTTATTAACAAAAGAAGGTGGAAAATTGTCTTTCACTTCAGGGATTGCCTTCCTAGAAATACAAGTCAATCACCTAGGAAACAGGCCAGGAAAGGTTGGTTGGTATAATTTAAATCACAAAAAATTTGCATATCCTTCTATTAATTAAGGAATATAATAGAAATAAATATCTTATTCACATTAGTCACTAATATTATAAAATACCTACAAAATATAATCAATACTAATATAAGGGAAATACACATGCACCTATTTATGAGCTTCCAGTTTGAACACTCAAATGATACTTTAAAATACTATTTCTTTGTGGGAGAAAGATCAGTTCTGAAATTGTGCCCACTCTGCCCTAAATTAATGAATAAACTCAGTGCAATCCCAGTCACAAATCACGAGAGAGTGTTGAGTGTGTGTGTGGAACTGGAAGACCAGATAAAATTATGTTGAGGAAACCCTGGGAAGGCTTATGCGAGAGGGGGAGCGTGTCATAGTGGATGCCAAACCTCACTCCCCAGCACGGGCCATTGCAACGGGAAAGGACAAACATGTCAGTGGCCCGAAAGAGACACTCTAGGAACACACTCCTGTGTGTGTGGGAACCAAAGATATGGTAAAGCCGGCATTTCCAATCACATGTTGCCTCACAGCCGACTCTTATGACCCAGTTTGTGTGTGTGTGTGACTGTGTGTGTTTGGGTGTTGGAAGTGTGGAGGGGCTTCTGGGGCTGCTTGGTGTTGCTGGGTCAGGTGATGCTGGATTCCGTCAACCCTCACAGGCTTTCTCCGCTGTGCTGTCTTCCTGAAGCCACCTGTGGAGTCAGGCAGTCATGGCTAAAGGACGCTGTGAGGCCAGTCCCCGCACATCCACACCGAGCATCAGGGGGAGGAGGGCGGATGAATACTTAAAACCCAACCTGGCCCGTCAAACCGTGCTGAGCCTTTTACTGGGTAGACAGCTGGGGAGGCACAGAAGCGAAGCCGATCTGATGGAGTGGCTGTGGATGCTGATGCAAGCAAAAGGAGGGTGGAACTGACCTTTGCCAAAACATCATGCAGTTTGCCCACCTCTGTCCCCTAGGGATTATGAAAAATCTGTATAAAATGGTGTGAATCAACAAATCTTTCCCCTGATGAAACCATTAAATGCCAGCTGTGTTTTCACATTTTTTGGTTAGATGTGGTTTTGTTCGTGTGGTTTGTTTATTTCTGACCCATCTCTGTGCTACCCAAAGGCCACAAGCACATGAACTCTGGCTGCTCACCCTTGAGAGGGTGTTTCCTAACACTGCAGAGCCTGGGGGGGTTGCAGCCAAGAGGGGCCTGTTTAGAGATGCTGGAAGGTCATCTGAGTGTGCAAGTGGAAATGCCCAACACCCCTAAATTACTAGGGAGATGGGGCTTCAAGGAGGCTACTTGTACGTCTTCTGTTGTATTCCTTGAAGTCTGGGGAAACAGTGGGAAGGAGTAGGAATCACAAACAAATGTAAAAGGGGGGTGGCTGGTGGTGGGGGAGTTCTCTCAGGAGATCTGCACAGAGGCAAAATGTCAGGGAACTGCAGGGGCTTGAGGCCCAGTGATGTGGTCCCCAAAATAGCCATAGAAGCACCCAGCAAGGAAGAAAAAGTCAGGATTAAATAGGTGCTGAACTCTATCCAGGTGAGGGAGACATATCCTGACCCTGACCTCTGGTACCCCCCCATGTTCGACACACCTGGGGGACAAGGGGTTTCACAAGGGGAGGGTTCAGGTGCTGTCTGAGTCCACATGGAGGGATCTCCGGGCCCTTTCCTACTGCCCTTTCTAAGCCCGAGCTGGGGGAAGCGAGATGCTTTGACATTGAAAGATTAGACTGGTGATTATCATATTTGATAGGACAGTCAAGCTACTGAACATGGATCAGGTGGAATACTAAGGTCACCAAAGGTATTTTATTATCTTATTGTAGTAAAAAATTGTAGGGTTGCCTCTGGTTCTGATAAGGGGGAGAGGAGAAGAAAGACTCCAGCAGAATGCACATGGCTTGGACGTTGAGAGGGGTTATGGGACAAATTTATTTGGTTTTGGCCTCTGTTTGTTCTACACAGCAGTCATCCATACATGGAATGACAAATCCCAAATTCAGAATAGTGCTTACTTGTCTTTCTTGTCTCATGCTTGTGGGAAGAGTTTGTGAAGGAAGGGACGTGAGCACCCTCTTGTCTCACCCGTGGGTCTGAGAATCCCTCCAGCTGCCTCAATCAAAGGATCACAAATGGATCCCGTTCTTCCAACCCTTTCCCCTAGAGCTGTGCTGTCCAGTATGGTGGCCACATGTGGCCATTTAAATGTATGGATTACTTAAGGCTAAATTGAATAAAAATTACTTAACATTAAGCTGCATTAAAATTTAGTTTCTCAGTCTCACTAGCCACATTGCAAGTGCTCCGTGGCTGCATGCAGCTACTGGGTGTCATATTGAAGAATATTAGCATGATCACTCGACCGGTCTGAACTTCTGGCTGTCCCATTCCCAGTGAGTGATTCTATGCATAGATGCAAGCATCTGAGGACGTCATGATATCTTCTGGTGCAATCAATCCCAAACATGCATATGCTGAAATTCATATCAGATTAGAATAAATTGCTCTTTATTCCTTTTCTTTTGTATCTATGCTAGACTCTATGTGACTCAAGGTTGGCAAACTTTTTCTATGATCAGCCAGATAATAAATATTTGAGACTTTATATTTGGGCCACATTCCGTCTGTTTCCTGTTACTATTCTTTTTTTTTTAAAAAACTGCGCTTCAGGAAAATTAAAATCACGAGGTATACTAAAACAGGCCATGGCCAGATTAGGCCTGCAGGCCACAGAGCAATATATTGATGCTTTGTTTGATGCATGCAGGTAGGTTACGTTATCTTTGAATTTCATTTAATAATAGTATGGGAGACATACACTATTTGTTATAGAAGGGAAGGTGCGTCTGATAGGGATAGAACCAACTGACCCATGCACTCTGTCCAGCACAGGAGAAAAATGAAAGGGACTCTGGAGAAATCCTAGGGCTCAGGAACCACACAGAGACAAAATGTCTGGTCTAGTCCTAGCTGCCTCAGCTGTTGCCTTTGGGCCAATTATAAGGATCCCAAACTCTTACCTTACCTGTTGCTCTGGTATCTCAAGTTCTCTCTGTAAGTCTTCTATCAGTGACACAACTCTTTCTCTATTCTCTGGGTAGTGTTCCTTCACCCAGGTCTCTATCTCCGTGGGCAGGATGGTTAGGAATTGCTCCAATACTAGCAGCTCCAGGATTTGTTCCTTAGAGCGCATCTTTGGCTTCAGCCATTGACAGCAAAGCTCCCAGAGTTTGTTAAAAGCCTCATGTGGTCCGGCTGCTTCTCTGTGCTGGAACTGCCTGAAGTGCTCACGGAAGTCTTCACAGTCAGTATCATACTCTTGAACACAGAGCCCTGATTCAAGGAGGCCTGGATTACACAACCCAGGGCCACAGCCATCACTGCCGTCTAGCAGTTTACGGTTTATCTGGGGCCTGAAGTCTCACATTCTAATTTAGTTTCTCTCTGTAATCACTGGGTATGGGGGAACCACCCATAACTGAGGACAGGAACACATGAGAAAGGAGATCATTAGTGGTGGCAAGAGTGCATACTTACTGCCCTTCACTAACTTACTTTTCACCAAAGCCTCAAAGAAGCAGTTCATAATCTTTTTTGCAGTTTAGAGAATCTAATGATGATAGATATGTTCTTGTTACCTGCCACAGGTTCTTAGGCTCTCCATGCAATGGAAATGGACAAGAGGCCAAGCAAGTTTTCCCAGTCTGGGAAGGCTTTACTGGGGCTTATGCTCGAGCACAAGGGAGGCTGCATTGGAGGAAGATATCCTGGCTCTTCTGTGAAGGGAGTCAAGGGAGAGTTTTAAAGGGCTTAGGTGGGAAAAGGGTGATGAGTACACGTGTAGTGGTGGAGATTTTCTTGCACTATGTAGTTCTATTACATGCTTCCTCATATGTCGTATGTCTCATTAGCAAGTTAAATTCCTACCCCTGAGCATGACTTTTGGCATTAAAATGAGATTACAATGAGGAAAAAGACAAGTTAATGTCAGTTTGGGGGTCTATTCTGGCTTGAGGCAGTTAGATCTGGATAGGTCTGGTTTCTTTACAGCCAGGTGCTTATCAGCTTGTGTCAGTGTCTTGCTTTAGTGGTCGTGAAGAACATGACCTACAAGACACATACTTTAGCCCTTCCCTTATATGGGTGTGGGCTGAATTCCAGAGGTTAGGAGACTATTTGTTTGTTTTAGCTCTATGTAGTTAATTAGGCAGGGTTATGTTGACTTCCATGGTCTAGGATGAGGGGCCCGAGTCCTGTTCCTATGCAGTCTCATTGCACCCTGAGAGATTTTACACTCCTTATTCTTAAAGAGAAGGGCCAAAGGTCTCATCTTCTGGAGCTTCTTCCTTGTGAATAAGGTTGTTGTCCCTATGCATTTTTGGAGGTGGTAAAAATCTCTTGGTGACTGATGTAATGATTTATAGGGACGGGGGTTCCTAACAGATGGTATAGGTTGGATTCCCTGTGTCACCATCAGTTTGACCTAGAACTGTTGGAGCCTGGAAGACACAAACTGTACTAAGAGATTAAAAAGTCAGGGACCAAAAAGTAATAGTAATAGGATGACCACCACTGGTCTCAGTAAGTGTAGGAACCAGGTAACACAAGAGAGATAACTTTTAATGGAGTCCCATATGTTCTGAGCGGTGGGGTTATTAAGATTGAGTAGCCGTTTGGCTTGGTCTAGAATCCTATTTGTGTTTTTCAAAAATCTGTCCATTGGTGTTTATATGTAGCAGAAAGTATCTTTCATAGCATAAACCCCTCCCTTTTTGGCTGATAAATAATATAGGGCTATTTGGTTATTTAATGTAAATTTGGCTAGCAAATCTAAGGATTTTTGGAGGAGCAGGAAATTGTGTCCAGTTTCCCTGGCTGGTATTGTAAGGGAAGCAGCAGTAAGGTTGTGGACAGTCGTGGTGTTATAGATAACTCCCCTGCCAGGCTGAGGAGTGAGCCCACCAGAGCAACCACCCCTGCTACTATTAATCCGATTCTTCTTTTTGTATAGTGATGGCTTAAAGGCTGCATTTCATTCATAAGGACATGAATAGTGTTCTTCTTACGTTTTACATATCTTATTGTCCAGACCCCCTTAACTTTGGTACAGTCGAGACATTGTAAGTCTATCCCATCCCCTTTTTTTTTGTTTGTTTCTTTGAAGGTTTCTACTAACATCATTTTCGGGGGTAAGCAAAGTAGTCTATCATCAGGTTAGGGATTACAGTAAGTGGTCCCTGTGTAGACAAAACAGGCAACAGGCTTACCTCCTATATCCAGTATTAGCCAGGGTTCTTTGGGGAAAATCTGAATTGGGTGCCAGGGCTGCATCCTGCATGGTATAATACCATTATCTGAGTGTTTTTATCTACAGTTTTAGAGTAGCACCTTAATCTTCGCCTGACATGGCCTTGGGTTCTGTTTATAATTTGGTATCTTCTTATCACAAAGAGTCTGTTCTATCAGCCTTATTATCTCTATAACATTAACGTTAAACTCCAAAAGCAAGGGGGGTATAATGAGACATGTCTGACCTCTCTTCTGTTTATGGCCAGGAACTCAGTTTTAAGGCTTTTCTGGGGATCCCCCGGCCAAGAGTGGGTCTGTTCACTCGTTGGTGGGAAGATGGGTAGAGCTTAGGATTTTATTTTAATTCACAATTCCCCCTTTTTGGCAAGGATTTTCCAGAGTGAGCATTGATGGCCAAACTTTTATTTTGTGCCATCATTGCCGGGGTGAAGTAGCTACCTGCCCCGGATCCATCCAGGCCCTCAGTGGGACTCCTGTGGCCAAGGGGCTTAGAGCCAAAAAGCTTACAGCCAATTAAACATTCTAGGCCAGATGGGAATGGAGGTGAACAGACATTCACCAACTCTTTAAAATGTTTTAGGCAACATAAGAGCAAAAACCAAAATGTCAAGGGCAAGGTTACAAAATTAACTTATCTATAAGCATTGAAAATTTTTGGTTTTAGTTGCAGACTTGTAGGAATTTTATTATACAAAACATAAGCATTTTGTTAAAACCCTTTGAGTCTAAGCATTTGGAGATAAATCATGCCTAGTTCTGATAATGACAGGAAAAGGAAGCTTACAGGTAGCTAAACATTCAAATTATCTAGTAACAAATTTATATTAATATAAATAGAATTGAAATGATTCAGTGAATCTTAATGTCACTAGTCCCATGAAAGCAGTTTATTTTGATTGTTGTTTCTTCTTGAGTGTGAAAACAAGGCTTCGGTTAACTTGAGTTTGGCATTAGACTCCCAGGAGTCAAGGCCCTGTAAATTAACAGCACTGGGTTTAGTTAACAATATTTGATATAGCTTTAACTTGATTTTGAGGATGTTTGTCAAAGATGTCAAAAGGCTGAAAACACCGGATCAAACAGAATTACAGGTCATTGTAAGATAATAGCAATTCATTTAACCAAGGGTGAAGATCAAAAGACTTCAAAGGCAATACAGAAAATTACATGAATGTAAAACCTTAACTTTTTAAGGCTCAGGGTTTTTTCAAGTTATCAAAAACCTAATAAGGACAACATAGGAATAATCTTGATAAAACATAAAATCTTTGTTTCTTAGACCAGTTACCAAAAGGTAAAGAAAAACCTTCTGTACTGTGATTGATTTTTTTTCTTATGGGAAACACATTTAGACAACTTGGAAATCAAACCTGATGAAGAGGTTGCTTAACTTAATTAAACACAGAAAGAATGTTCAGGATCATGTGTGCACAATATATTACAGAGGGATGTGAATAAGAAGATCAGTTCCTTGAGTAGAGGAGCAAATGACTGTTAGTATCAGCATGAAAAATGTTCTGATGATGTTGAACAATTCAGACATATCAAGAAAAGTCGAGTGTAGAATTAAGATATAACGGAGGAAAACATTGCTTTTCTAAACCTTTAAGATAAAACATTTTAGCGTCAGGCCATAACAACAGACTTAGAACTAGAGTGGAAAAAGTTACAGGAGCTGATGACAAAGGTTGAAGGAGAAAGTAATTATCTCAGGCCTTCTCAAGGGGAGAAAAAGCTGAAGGCAGCAAGACACAGCAAAAGTTGAACTTCTAGGATGCAAAGCTGAGAAGTTTCAAAGGAAGCAGATTGTAGAATTAGAATCAAAACTTTTTTCAATTTTATTCCTTATGAACGATCTGTGGGGAAAAAAAAGAAAAAAACTTGTTGCAATTTTATTAACAGGAAATCAATACTTTACGAAAATCTTGTTTTAACCAAAAAATGTTTTCTTTCAATTGTAGCCAATTTTATCATATACAAAATTCCTTCATAAATTTCTTTTCACGAAACTTATCACAGCTTACACAGACCAGCTACGTAAAAAAGTTGGACTTTTTACTTTGTCCTAAATTTTCCCTTTCTGAAGTAATCAGTCATTTTATTTTAGGACAAAAATGTACTGTACAAGATTCCTTTTCATACGAAATTATTGTTTTATTTTTTAACCTTCCTTATTAAAAATACATCTTCATTTTTATAACTTTCTTCACATTGTTCTTCTATTTACTAATAATAGTTACTTTTTACCTTTTGTATGAATAACTTTTAAATAAACTTTGGATTAGACAAAATTATCCTATTTCTCAATAAGAAGACATTTTATGTCTTTTGTAATTTTTCTATTAAAAACACATTCTTTGTTATACTTTATATACAGAATCATATATATTGACTAGAATTCTTACTGTTCATGGCCTTAAATGTTAGTGAAAGACTAAGAAGCAGGGAATTTTGAATTGTCAGTCATATATAGGTATTTCATAGATGAGAATCATTTCTATAATTTTGAGAAAACGTATTTCTTTATAACATAATTTTTTGTTAATTGGAAATGACCCAGACATTTAATGAGTATTATTTAATTCAACAAAACTTTAAGATTTTTAATTATATGAGAAGTTTACCTACAAGTATTAACCTCATTTAAAGCTTACTTGATATATTTTTAACACTTTATCTAGATGACTTATGAAAACTGAGCTATTAGACAAAGGTAGTCATCAATTTAAGCTATTTCCCTGTTAACCATTTTTATAGTGTGTGAATATTATATATTCACCTAAGCAAAAACATTAAAGTCAAGCAAGTGGGTATTTTTTTCTGATAACTAAGAAGATTCAGCTGTTTTCATTAAAACATCAATATTAAATTAGTCTTATTTATAAAAAATCACTCAAACACAGATCATTTTGTTCTTTGGATGGGTTTAAGTTTTATAACCTTTGTATTAAACCCTGACACCTGAAAGCATCTGGCAGAGGCAAGACATAAAAATGACCAGTAAATCCAGGAAAAAATATATGCTGACAATTTTGGAGATATTTTTATTTTTATTTTATCAATAATTTTTCTTTTTTAAACCCAATTTATTTGTTAAAGATTTACTACATTCACGTGAACTTGAAAAACATTTAGACTTATTTACTTAATTTTTGAGTGTGCCTTTATAAATCAATTTGATACCATGTAGACACAACACATAATACATGTATGTACATACACATAAACACATTTAAACACATACACATATACACACACAAAGATCTCATAGTTTCTACCTCTGAATTCCACTCACGAGATAACAATATAAACTCACCAGTTTGCAAAAAATGGTTGGATCCAAATTGTTTCTGACAAAATTGGAACTTGTTCACATGGCTAAACTTTAGTTTTCCAATAGGCAGTGTAATGAAAGCTATGGAACAAAGTTTTGGATAAAGCAGCTTCCATGGCACTTTGAGTTAAGAAGGCTCTTTTACCCCTTTTTAATTTGTTTTAAATGAGTTTTCAATTTTTACATTATAGTTAGATCTGGCTGCTCCAAGTAATTTTGAATTAGTGATACCATAGATAGGTGAATTTTATCTCAATACCAGTAACTTAGCAACTGTAGATTCAAAGTAGACAGAAACGAAAACAGATGGACAGAGAGCTTGACAGATTCTATACGTAAACTCTACAGTGGCAAATTGACCATTTCAACTCTGAATGTTACTTGATGTACAAAAAGAGAAAATGGATCAGGCCAAGATTTACTCTAAGATTGGACCCACGTCTATTGACCCTTTTTTTTTTTTTTACAAAGACAACATACAGAAGCAACAGGACTACACACTTGAACAGACAAGCAACACAAATGGTCACAGGCCTCTCTTCCCTACAGAGTGTGACAAAGGGAAGTAAAGTAATAAAGGGTTTTTAAAAAGTTACAGAATCGAGAGCCAGGGTACCAGAAAGAGTTTCTCTACTAGAGTCCAGGAGAGAGGTGCAACCCGTCCTACTGCATGCCAGGGTGATCAGTACCAGGACTCAATCATTTCAATCTGTCCCACACAGATGTCTATTGAGGTAACAGAAACCAGAAAAACCAAGAGTTGGCGATATCAATGCATCCCTCATGGATGTCTATTAAGGCAACTCAAAGAAGAAAAACTAAGAGAAGAGAGGAAAAGAAAAGGGGCACCAAAGGAACAAAAGAAGATAGAAAGGAAAATATTGGGGGGAAATGAGGAGCCCCAGGAGGCAAGAGGAAGACCCACCAGTCACGGTGACACTGAATCAAAGGTTCCTGTGGCTGTTCATCAGGCACGAGGGGACCCCGTCTGGCAGTCCACCTGACTCTTGAGCCCCCAGGGGAAGGAAAATGTTCCCCTTATCCTGTGGTCCCTTCTGGGATGCCACAAAATATGCTACCGAGCATGGGTTCTTAGGCTCTCCATGCAATGGAAATTGACAGGAGGCCAAGCAAGTTTTCCCAGACAAGGCTTTATTGGGGCTTATGCGCTAGCACAAGGGAATCAGCATAGGAGGAATTCCTGGCCGGCTCCTGAGGGGGGTTCAGGGAGAGTTTAAAAGAGGCTTAGGTGGGAAATGGGTGATGTGTATGCATGTAGAGGTGGAGATTTTCTTGCACTGTGTAGTTCTATTACATGCTTCTTCATGCATTGTATGTGTCATGATCATGTTAAACCTCTAACATGAGCATGATTTTTAGCATTAAAATGAGATTACAATGAAGAAAAAGACAAGTTAATGTCAGTTTGGGGGTCTATTCTGGCTTGAGGTAGTTAGATCCGGATAGGTCTGGGTTCTTTGCAGCCAGGTGCTTATCAGCTTGTGTCAGTGTATTGCTTTAGTGGTCTTGAAAAACATGACCCACAAGACAGATAGTTTAGCCCTTCCCTTATATGGGTGTGGGCTGAATTCCAGAGGTTAGGAGACTATTTGTTTTAGCTCTATGTAGTTAATTAGGCCTAGTTATGTTCACTTGCACGGTTAGGGGCAGGGGCCTGAGTCTTGTCCCTGTGTTGTCCCGGACTCACTACCTAGAAAAATACACATACACATCCAATTTGCCATGCATTTTCCAGAAGGTTTACAAAATGTCCACACCCTTCTGCAGACCCTCTAGAACTGCTCTGTCCAATATGGTAGCCACTAGCCCCATATGGCCATTTAAGTCAAAGTTAATTAGAATTAGAAATTCATCTCCTAATGATGTTTCAAATGTAAAATAGCCATCATTGCAGAGAGCTGTATTGGACATCTTTGCACTAGAATTCCACAGACCCCAGGCCAAAAACCCCTCCCCTCAGGAGAACCTCCTACAGATGTGCAGACCTGACATCCCACTACCAGTTTGATATCGGTATTGGGCCTCAAGATCTGAATATAGGGAGGCCACAAAAGAAATGGGAGAGGAATAACCATGAAGGTCCGTCTAGCTTTGAAATCAGCCTTAGTGGCCTTCAACCAAGGGGACCTCAGCTACAGCCATGCTTTGCAAGGGCAGCAAACCATCAATGCCTCATTTCTTCTCATTGTGGAGTATGTGTAATTTTTCCAGCACCACCATGACTTCCCTGCTCCCTCCTCCTGCAGTGGCACCACAAGTGGCTCTCCTATGAGAAAAATACACTGCAATAGGGAGGCCATCAGGAATTTGCTCTGCATTCATGAAGAAGGAAATTTCTCAAGTTCATGCTAAGTGCTGAGTACTGATCTAGGCATCCTACATATATTAGTTCCATTTAACCCTCACATAAGGTCAGGAGCTGGGTACTAGTATTAAAATTATCCCCAGGATACAGATGAGGTAACTGAGGTTTGAGGCTGAAAGAGATTGAAGAACTTGTCCCAGGTCACTTGGTCAATGCAACAGGGAAATTATGATGAGGTGAAAATCCCTATTCTCCTGCAATTTGAATGTCCATAAACATGAAAATGTTCTTAGTACAATCTCTGAGGTCAACGACGCAGTCACATACATGTCTCCACAGGTCTCAAGACCTGTACCTTCCATGTGCCATGGGTCGTCTCTCTCTGCGTCTGCTGAGACAGCTCCTGTACCTGCCCTCTTCTCTGGAGGGGATTCAAAGAAAAAGAAATACTCATGACTCACTTCCAAATAAGTTAACCAAAATTGTCACTCTGTCCCCATATCATGCTTTACTGTCATGGTAGCCTCACTTTGTGGCAGACCAATTTAGGTTTGATAACCTGTCAGCTCTGTGACCCTGACACATAGTGCCTCTCTCCATTACATAAGGGTAATCATAGCATCTCCCTCATAAAATGTTCGGTGTGGATCCAATCGCATGGAAAGCGAATAGCAGCATGCCCAGATGATTTGTCCAGAGGTGAAGGGGATATTGAAAGGGAGAAGGAAGGTGCTGGCAGGGGGGAGCCGGGCTCAGGAGAGTCAGGGAAGTGAGAAAGTCCAAAGGGCTGGTCAGTGCCAACGTGAGGGGCCGCCTGTGTCTGTCAGCTGGCAACTGTGCAAGTCAGCATTCTCTCCTCCCACAGAGACGCGCAGACAGAGCCCTTCCTTCCTGATGACTACCTTTCAATGGAATGACTTTCAGGTCCTTGACAAAGACACTTCTGACCTATAGAAGGTGCATATATGTCTCAAAGGCACAGGGGAAGGAGTCACAATTGTAAGCCCTTTGTAGGAAATGTCCTAAGAAAAGGTGTTCAGGGCATCTAGTCTGTGTAGGCTGGACTAAATAGTCACTTCTTTAGTGCCTACCTGAGAAGGCACTTTAAGGGGAGTTAAGGTCATCCTGGGAGTTGACCAGTTACAGACGATGTTAGTGTTTAAGTCTTTTAATGTTGAGGGAGGGAGGTGGATGAAGTTGTCTGTGCTGAGAGCCTGCAGTTTCCACAGGCCAAGGCTGAGGCCTAGTGGAGAAGAGGGCTCAGGGGAGTCTGGCTAGAGTTGGGTCAAGGGAGAATCTTTGTCAGATTCAGCTGCAGTGTGGCTGGCTCCAGGCCAGATTTCCCCCCAGTGCAGAGTGAAGAGTGTGGTATTGCTTTTGGTTCCACTGGGAGGCAGCGTCGCTGCCATAGTTAGTGTCAGATGGGAGGTAGCTCAAAGGCAGCTTCTACTCCTGGCTCTGCTCCTTAAGAGCTATGCCACTTTGGGCAAATGACTCTTTCTACCTGGGCCCGACTTTCCCTACTGGGGAAAAACAGCAGTGGTAAAGAGCCTTCTGGGGTATTAGGGGGATTAAAGGGAGAGCGGCGTGTGCGTGTTGATCAAGATGCTTCCAATATTGGGAGCTTCAGGAGATAGGGTGCCCCTGACCCGTGGGTGCGGGAACCACTTCACCAGCCTGGCACCGTGGCGTGATTCCCTTTGCTGATGCTGCGAGCAACACAGTGTCTCTGTTGGGAGACTGCAGTTTCCTGCCCTGCAGAGGAGCAGAGTGTCTCCTGGGCCGGGCACCTGGCTGGGGTGCAAGCCACCTTTCTGTTGCCCTTGGCCTCTTGGTGTCTTTGTGTGGGGGAGGGGACTCTCAGCCCTGGTGGGGAAGGAAAGCTCTTCCCAGGCTGGGAGCTTGCTGTGGTGGCATCTCCTTTGCCAGTGGTCCTAGTTGTCAGGTAACCCTGGGGACAGGAGGGCTCACGCCTGGAGGGAAGTGAGGTCCTTTCCTCTGCAGTGGGAGGGGAGCTGTATGCTTGGTGGCTTGAGGCTGGGCAGAGCAGCAGGGGAGGTCTACAGCAGTTCTCTTGCTGTGACCCCATCGTTCTGGATGTCATTATGCCTCAGTTGCATTTTCTTTTTAGTGTTTGGTCCTAGGGAGCGGGGAGTGGGCCTGGGGGAAGCACACTATTGGTAGTAATCCATGGGGTGTCAGGCACTGGGGATGCTGTCCTCACTGCGACCTCTGTCAACTTCTGCACTATCTGCTCCCTGACTTTCTCTCTTTCCTCCTAAAGAGACTGAGGATGTTCAGAATATGACCCTCCAAGATATCATGCTCTGGCATTTTTCCTAGTTTGAGTCAAAGGCACCGGAATAACTGAAGGTACCAGAAGATCATTGTGACCATTGTGCTGTTTCGTAAAAGCAGGAGATGAAATTCCCATGTGTAAGATGCCTTCTCTCTACCAGAAGAGAAAGAACATTCTTGTTATCAAGGATGGGAAGTTGAGGCTCAGAGAATTCTCTACAGACATTATTCAAATAACTGTTGTCTTCCAGCCCCCCCTGAAATGTAGCTCCTTTTGCACAACTTCCTCCTCTCTGTCCAGTTCAGTATGTGAGTGTTCACCACTAACGGTGTCTGTGGGTCTTCATTGCCTTATGAGGGCTCCCGAGACACATAAAACTCATGTGAAATAAATTTGTCTGCTTTTCTCCTGCTATCTGCCTTATGTCGAGTTAATTCTCAGGCCCAGCTGAAAACCCCCAAGAGGGCAGAGGTAGCCTTGTGCCTCCCCTACAGGATCACAGAAGACGGGAGATGCCGGGACTCCAGCTGGTGTGGAGGTGGCTCCTCTCCCAGGGCCCTTGTTCCCCTGAGTGACCCTCCTGGAGGGGCCCTTCCTGCCACTTGCAGAGGACCCTTTCTCCCCTCCCACAAGTGTCCCCTCCTTCTGCATTTGTCTCGCCTACACCTTACATGCAGGCCTGCTGCCCTTCTTCCTAAAACCTGTTCTCAGCAGCCCCACTGTCCCCTTCATCCTGTGACTCTTCTGTGGAGCTGTTCTTGAGGCATCTGGGGTAAAGGAGATCTGTGCTCTTTTGGCTTCCTGAGCACTTCAGGAACGTGACTCCGTCCATCTCCCAGGGGCAGTGGGCATCAAGGTCCTCACACGAGGACATTTCCAGATACCTCGGTGCAGGAAATTGAAGGAGGGGTGGACTCGGTGGTTAGGACTTCTTATCCAAGGATGAAGCCTGCGCCATATGTGACCATTAACCCGTCCATTGCACCTCGCCTCCCTGATGTGAGCTCTGAGTTGTGCTAGGACGGCCCCTATGGGGGCACTTCGTGATGTTAAGTCCCCTTGAGTAGGATCAGCTGAGCATCTGCCAAGTGGCGCAGTAGCCTAGGATCCCAAGCCCCAGCTGCCAGGACTTAAGGGAGGGAGGCTGGACTGCAGTGGACTTCTTAGGGCGCAAGAGACAGAATCTGTTGACACCCCTCCCCCTTACACACACATTCACAGTGTGCTAGGAGAGTGTGCCTGCTCTAGGTTTTTGATTCTGTGAAATGTAAACCTATTTGTTGCTCTGAATTGGCTTATACTTCTAACCTCCATTTGTCTCATTATACCCTACCCCAAAGATGAAAATTTCAGGGGCACTGGCACCAACATTCCACCTTATCAGCTGTCATGGGCTGTGAAAATTCAGGAAGGAAGGTCTGTGTGCCCAGAGATTGACATCAAGCATAACCACTTATAATTTTGGGAATTTGCAGCCAGGGATTATGCCCAAATTGGTGAGATTGTCTAAATTAAACAGGTTTTGCTGAATTATCATGCAGAGATAGAAAATCATGCTCATAAAGTATGATGAAAGCTGATCATGGGATTGTGGAGGAGGGCATACAGGTGTTCACTGTCCAATTTTTAAAACTTTTCTATATGTAGGAAATCCTCACGAAAAATTTTTGGAATGTCTCATAAACATAAAACAAGACGTGTGTATGACACGACTACGATGTTGAAACACACATGTGAAGAAAGGATGATGCATCATTTTTTTTTCATGTATCAAGTAAGTAAAGTGAATCATAACTGTACAAGGATTTACACTAGCTGTGAATTTGTTTCCTTTTGTTTGGATCACCTCCACCTTCTCCCTGTCCCTGTTCAACTGCTGTGGTGCCCAATGTTGAGCACGGCTCTTTCAGTGAGTGCTGAACATGGGGAGAAGTTCAGACCACAGTTTCTGGCTGCTAAACTGGTCTTTAAATCTGTTGGCTAGAAGTGGCCTGAGAGACTTTATTGTTTCCCTTTTTAGCATACCATATCAGCAGGACTTTTGAATGGTATCCTTCTTTTCCTTTCAGTTCCACATCATTCGGCTAGGGCAACAAGTGCTGATGTCCGCCTCCCCGGAGGACGTAGTGCCCTTTTACAGTTGTGGAAGGGGGAGCGAGGAAGAGCGCCGGGCACAAGATCGATATGTACTCCCAGGCAGGGTGTGCACTGCACAACTCCAGGCTGCATCACATGTGAGTGGATCTACTTTAACGACAGAGTGCACAACCTGTATAACCGTATGCAGTGACCCTGGAGAGAGGCTGGGAAAAGAAGGGGAGAGTATTGGGACAGGAAACGTGAAGGGCTGGGAATCCCAGAGCAGAATGGCACCTGGCCTCACATCCTACCTGGGGCTGTGGGAGGGAGACCGCCCTCAGTGCCCCACACCAAGAGGGGGAGGCAAGAGGAGGTCAGAAATGACAGCCTTGCCTTTTGGGAAGAGAGGCCCGAGACGGTGCCCTCGAGTTCTCCATGGCTCATTTGCAGTATGGCTGAGTTCCAGCTGCAGGCCCCAGAAGGGGACTCCACAGAGGTGCTGGGAGGACTGGTCACCAAGGCAAGGCCTGGGACTTGGAAGAGGATGGCCCAGATGTGCAGCTGTCCTGGAGGCCATGCTGGAGGCCGTGACAGCCACCAGAGACAGGAGCCTCCGACGCTGGCGTGTGTCAAAGGCCAGGAAGGGTGTGGTGTATCCACCGAAGGTGCAGGGGAAATGGCAAACACCCGCACAGCCGAACTCCAGGAGAGGTGAGAGAGTGCAGGGACAGGCCCCCTCCTCGCTGCAGGCGTCTGTGGCCTGACAACTTCCTGGGGAGGAGGATGAGGGGAGGGAAGAGTGAGGGGCAGAGGAGGGCGGGGAGGAGGAGGGGGGAGCACTGGCTGGGGAGGAGGAGCAGGAGGAGGCCCCCGGGAGGACAGTGAGGAGGCCAGAAGGGTAGAGTCACCCTAGAGGGGCGCGGTTTGGCGACTTCCTCCGTCAGTGGAAAGGGGAGGTCAGGAGCAGGTGGGGTCAGTTGTAGAGCCATAAGGACAGTCACATTTCTGAGCAGCTCGGTCGTTCCGTGCGATTACAAGCCTGCCTGAAAGCGCCAGCACCCGCAGGCTTTCCACGTGTGTCCCAACCCTCGCAGGCCGTTGGGAAGTTTCTCTTACTCTGCAGCTGACCTTCATGAAAGGTAGTTTCGCATCAGCTCGTCAGCTATTGCGTGCGTGAAGGCTCCCGTGCTAAAAAATAAATTAAGAAGAGATGAGCGTAGTAAAAGAAATATGCATTTGTGATTGTAGGGCTTCTTGGAATGTTTGGTACTGTTGTCCCCAGGTGGACAGAGTCCTTGTGATGCCCCAGCCGCCCAGAGTCCTCTCTACCCCAGTCCTCGGGGACAAGTCTGAGCCCAGCTGTCCTATGCAGAAATCTGGAGACAGAAGGGAGCACAGAACAGGAAGGGCAAGGGACACTCTCAGAGGGCGGAACGGGTCCATGGGGCAGCCCTTTCCAGAGAGGCACCCAAGCCCACCTGTAGTAACAGCTGCCTCTCCCTCAGCTCCTGTGTCCTTGTCCCTCCCTGTCCTGCTCACTCTGCATCCTGCAGTGTCAGGCATCCTCCTACTTCTTGCCTCTCATGCCTCTCTCATGGGACAGTGGGTCTCCACCTCTCAGAGCTTCTCCACCCTGAAAATCCTGAAATAGCATCATCCTTGCACCTTGCTTACCTTTCCCACCAACCTGGTGGGAAACGCACCCATCCTTACTCCCTCTTCTTCCTCACCCCCAGCCTCCTTAACCCTCTGAGCCTGGATCTGACGCCCCCTGCCTCCCGGCCTGCTTCCAAATGACAGGAGAACCTCAGGAGTGAATGCCACTGCCGGTTATGGGTCCTCCAGCACATCAGACCTCTCAGAAGTGTTTGATGACTGCTTGGAATTCTCTGTACATTTGGGATCCCTGTATTTCCCTCTCCTGACTCCACTCACCTCTCTAACAAAGCCCTTCTCCATGTGCTGCCACCTGTATGTGGCCATTGTTAGAGTCAATACTCTGTCCTCAGCAAAGAGAAGGTACAATTGAACATTTTCACTGATTCCACTTTTGGAACAAGGAAAAATGGCACATGTGTAGAAAAGTGAATGGCAGGAAATATATTAAAATGTTTATAATTTTTTAAAAAGTACAATATAAACAGTAGCAAAAGCTCAGTGGTTCTTTCTGGATGAACGGCATAATGGTGGTGTAGTTCATTTTTATTCTGTTCTTTGGGCCATTATGAAATTATAAAGCAAAGAGGTCTTTGAAATTAAAAAAAAAACCCACTTTTATAATCATACAGAATGCACTTTTTTTATTCCTTCTAATTTAATTTTATTTTTTATACCAGATATTATGGGGTAAAATCGTTGAGGTTACATACATTGCCTGTTAAAAACATATGTTACAAAAACCACGTAATAACATAGGGTAATGTGTAAATGTTAAGGGACAGACAGAAAAATACTTGCATACATTGTGTATATGTGTGTGTGTGTGTGTGTGTGTGTGTGCATACAAAGGAACAACCAGATGAGAATAAAAGAAAATATGAAAAGTGTTTTGGTCTAGATGGCAAGGAAAACGTTAATTTTCCTAGTCTCCATTTTTGATATACCTTTATTGAATATCTGTTTCCCTGCCCCCGCATTCAAATAAGCTCCATGTCGTCCTAGGTGCTGTGGGGATAAGAGGACACAGGCTACACATCACACATCTGGGTTCCAGTTGTGCTCGTGCAACTAACTAGCTGTGTGTCCTTGGGCAAGAACTTTATGGCAGAATCTGTTCCAGGTATCTGATGCGAGGACATTCCTAACAACCTAATGACCCTGCCTGTGATAGGATGTAAAGGACAGTAGTCACACCATTTTAGTAGACCATGACTTCAGCCAAAAGGACTGAATTGAGTTTTGGACTATCAGTGGGGAGGGCAAAAAGGAGGATATTTCAGGCAATTTCTGTGCATGGTATGTGTTTATGTGTGTGTGTGCTTTCTCCACAACTTGAATGAGAACTCTTTTTATTTATGTTTTCATTTTTTTTTGTAGGGATGAGGTCTTTCTCTGTTGCCCAGGCTGGACTGGAATTTCTTGGCTGAAGCGATCCTCCCACCTGAGCATCCCGAGTGGCTGGGACTACAGGTGCACCACCACACTCTGCTCTTCCCCAGCAGTTTTTCTAAGCTCTGGGAATATATGCAGAGCAACATCCCCATCATTTTTAAAGGCACATTAAATGCACAACAGAGAGGTGAATGTTGGTCAGAAACGTTACATGTAGTTGAAGTCTTTTTATAAACTGAAGGGTGAGTACACTTACCAAGGTATACATTATTGGGAACGCAGTAGCGGGAAAGTACCAGGGACAGACACATCCAGTGTGTGTTTTGTTTCTAAATATTTCATGCAGGCTTTTGACCAGGAGCTGGGCTCCTCAGATATGGTTAGAGATGACATTCGATTTTCCTTTGAAAACTTTCCTGCATATAATGTGCCACTATCTTAGTCCATTGGGGCTACTATGACATAATACCTTAGGATGGGTACATAATAAACAGCAGAAATTTATTGCTTACAGATCTGGAGGTTGAGATGCCCCAGAGGAAGGTGCCAGAATATTCGGTGTCTGGTGAGGAGTCACTCTCTGCTTCATAGATGACACCTTGTAGCTATGTCTTCACATGGGTGAAGAAGCTGGGGGCTCACCCAAGCCTCCTCTATAAAGGCACTAATCCCACCCATGGGGGTGGAGCCCTCATAACTTAATCATGTCCCAAAGGCTCCTACCCTTAATACTAAAACTTTGGGTACCAACATATGAATTCTGGGGGGACACCAACATCCAGACCATAATAACCACGATGCTAAAAAGTTTTCTTTTAAATGAAGAAAATATAAGGATAGTATCTAATGATGCAAGCTCAGGTGGGGAAACAAAGAGAAAAGAGAAAAAGAAAACATGAGCAATTACCATAAGACTCAGGAGAGGGGAGAGCTTTGAGAGGGAGGGCGAATATTGTGACTAACAAGGGCCAGGTGTGGCTTTGAAGGTTACTGGCAAGTTGTACTTGTTTATTTGGATGGCAGTTCCAGGTTTCGTTTGCTCCTAAACAATGTCATTTCACCAGGACGAGCAATTAGGTTTTAGGGGAACACAGGGCATGTCTCTCCAACATGGCGAGGGAGAAAAGTCTTTGGTCCTTGGAAGACCAAATACTACACAACTATCACTTCTACATTTTTTCAGAATAGTGGTGGCAGAGAACCGATGTGCTGCATGATCTCACCATGTCCCCTGTGTGTGAGAGCCCTGCATGGAATGGCAGGAGGAACAGAATCCCCTCTCCAGTGCAACCCAAGAAGGTCGTGTCAGCAAAAACACATCACACAGAAAAGAATGCAATCACAGATTCAATTTTAATGGCTCAAACATGGGAGGAATTTCTTGCTCTAATTTTTAAAAATTTATCAAAATTCTGGGCAGGCATAAGCATGAAAGTCACATGACTTTTTGGCGAAGGCCAACTGCACCCAGTGTCGCTTATGTCAGCATCCACACCCACTGTGCCAGATCCACGTCATGTCTGGGCCTCCCCAGTTGTCTACTGATCAAAAAGTACAGCACATTTTTGGAGACCTGCTTGCGTGTTGAGGACGTGCCTGACGTCTTCCTGATTTGCAGTGCAGGCTCTTTGGGAGGGACTTTAGAGGGTTCTTTGTCCATGACTGGTCGACTCCACACAACCTCAGGAAGACAGTGCAACCAAGAAATCCTGAAAAAGATGATGATGAAATCCAGATAATCAAGTGGACCCTGGTGCCTTTTCCTCACTGCCCACTGCCACCTCTCTGACTCTCACACACACACACACACACACACAAATACACACATGGACACACTTGCTACCAGCAGTCGTCATAAGCAATTGGGTGGGGGCATTTTCTGATTTGATATACCAACATTATCATTTCTTTCATTCTGTCAGACACATGGGTCTGTGTCTTGAATCTTGATTCTGTTTCACTGGCTCATTTCCTGTTTCAATTGTTAAATGTGTAGCTAATTTTTACTGACTGACTAACTGGTAAACTGATTGATGGACCCTTCACACTGTTTGGTAACTGCCTGTTCCTGTGGCCATGTTCCCCTTTATTAGAAGTTTGGTAAAGACAGGACCTTGTGTGCCTTGCTCCCTGCATCTGTCAAGAATAGAGTTA
This sequence comes from Daubentonia madagascariensis, assembly GCA_023783475.1. Taxonomy (NCBI): domain Eukaryota; kingdom Metazoa; phylum Chordata; class Mammalia; order Primates; family Daubentoniidae; genus Daubentonia; species Daubentonia madagascariensis. The sequence continues at coordinate 6,890 of JAKFHU010002214.1, read as the reverse complement.
AGGAGAAACCATGACAGGCAGTAGAAGAAGGAAAAGCTCTAATGTTAGGAACTAAGTGCTGACTTATCTGTTTAAGGTCTGGAGGAGCAACGGTCAGTGCCTATGGGTGCCGTGGAGAAATCAGATAGAGTAGTTAGGTAATGGCACAAAAACACGCTACATTACCTTGCTCTATCAGGATATTGTACCTCTCAGAGGGCTCTGGAATCTATTGAAGAAAGATCTGGATCACAGGGTAAGGAGTGAGAGGAATAACTCCCTCTCCCCTCGCCTCACTGTCTTCTTCCGTGTCCAAGGGCCTGATTGGTTAGCAGCCAGAGGATCATGGTGACTAGGGTGACTCACAATGGCCCTCAGAACCTTGGCATCACACACACTCATTTGCCAGTTGCACATACTGGCCACCATCACCTTGGTTACTTCTGGTTCAGGGCTGAATACGGCTAGTGGGAGTTGCTGGGAGAAGCAGCAGCTGTTACCCGTGCGTGGGTTCCAACTGTCCGTCCACTCCCTGCAGGAACACTCAGGTATCTTGGCCTCAGAGCTTCTCCCTACTTGTGCAAAACCCCTTCGTTAACCTTTCTCCTGTGTGAGGAGTTCCCAGTACTCATTCCATCTCAACAGGTCCCCTGGCAATCAGCAATTTTGCCTCAAGTTCCCATCAGGACGCAGTCCCAGGTAGAATTTTCGACTGACTTCTAAATCTCTGCATCCAGCCTTTGTCATGACTCTGCAATTACTACTTTTATTGTATGCAGTTCATATAAATGGGGTGTTCATTTGTAGAAATGTCGGGTGAGAGTAGTCATACTACTTAAGCCATATTACCTTCCCAGTCTCTGAACTAGAACAACTTAATTGATGACATTCAATGTGGCCCACATTGGCATTGTCTATTGGTGGGACATGAAGTTTTCCAGACTGTCAGAGGGATAATGGTGAGGACAGGGTTTGGATTTTTTTTTATAGTTCTGTTCTCCTGAGGAACTGAAATGACCATTACATGATGTGATGTGGCTTCCCCCACACTGGTTGCCCCACTCAGTCTCACATAACAACAGACAGAAGTGCGGCACAGATGCCTGTAAGAGGGACCCAGGTCTTTCTCTGCCTTACTTGAGTGACAGGGAAGGCTCAGTCACCCAGGTTTCCTCTTACCCTACATAGAGCCAAGTTAGACACTGATGCCATGTTCAGTGACCAAAACAAATTGGGGAGGGGCGAGAATGTAATGGTGTATTTTATTAACAGAAGAATGTGGAAAATTGTCTTTCCCTTCAGGGATTGCCTTCCTAGAAATGGAAGTCAATCACCCGGGAAATAGGCCAGGAACGGTTGGTTGATATAATTTAAATCATAAAAATTTGCATACCCTTCTATTAATTAAGGAATATAATAGAAATAAATATCTTATTCACATTGGTCACTAATGTCATAAAATACAAACAAATATAATCAATACTAACATAAGGGAAATACACATGCGCCTATTTACGAGCTTCCAGTTTGAACACTCAAATGATACTTTAAAATACTATTTCTTTGTGGGAGAGAAGATCAGTTCCTGAAATGGTGTCCACTCTCCCCTAAATTAATGAATAAACTCAGTGCAATCCCAGTCACAAATCACGAGAGAGTGTTGAGTGTGTGTGTGGAACTGGAAGACCAGATAAAATTATGTTGAGGAAACCCTGGGAAGGCTTATCCGAGAGGGGGAGCGTGTCATAGTGGATGCCAAACCTCACTCCCCAGCACGGGCCATTGCAACGGGAAAGGACAAACATGTCAGTGGCCCGAAAGAGACACTCTAGGAACACACTCCTGTGTGTGTGGGAACCAAAGATATGGTAAAGCCGGCATTTCCAATCACATGTTGCCTCACAGCCGACTCTTATGACCCAGTTTTGTGTGTGTGTGTGACTGTGTGTGTTTGGGTGTTGGAAGTGTGGAGGGGCTTCTGGGGCTGCTTGGTGTTGTTGGGTCAGGTGACGCTGGATTCTGTCAACTTTCACAGGCTTTCTCTGCTGTGCTGACTTCCTGAAGCCACCTGTGGAGTCAGGCAGTCATGGCTAAAGGACGCTGTGAGGCCAGTCCCCGCACATCCACACCGAGCATCAGGGGGAGGAGGGCGGATGAATACTTAAAACCCAACCTGGCCCGTCAAACCGTGCTGAGCCTTTTACTGGGTAGACAGCTGGGGAGGCACAGAAGCGAAGCCGATCTGATGGAGTGGCTGTGGATGCTGATGCAAGCAAAAGGAGGGTGGAACTGACCTTTGCCAAAACATCATGCAGTTTGCCCACCTCTGTCCCCTGGGGATTATGAAAATCCAGAAAAATGGTGTGGATCAACAAATCCTTCCCTTGATGAAACCATTAAAATGCAAGCTGTGCTTTCACTTTTTTTGGTTACACGTGGTTTTGTTCGTGTGCTTTGTTTACCTCTGACCCATCTCTGTGCTACCCAAACGCCACAAGCACATGAACTCTGCCTGCTCACCCTTGAGAGGGTGTTTCCTAACACGGCAGAGCCTGGGGGGGTTGCAGCCAAGAGGGGCCTGTTGAGAGAAGCTGGAAGGTCGTCCGAGTGTGCAAGTGGAAATGCCAGACACCCCGAAACTACTAGGAGGACAGGGCTTCAAGGAGGCCACGGATAGGTCTTGGGCAGTGTCCCTTGAAGTCTGGGGAACAGTGGGAAAAATTAGGAATCACAAACAAATTTAAAATGGGGGTGGCTGGTGGTGGGGGAGTTCTCTCAGCAGATGTGCATGGAGGTCAAATGTCAGGGATCTGCAAGGGCTCGAGGCCCAGTGATGTGGGGTCCCCAAAACAGCCATGCAAGCACCCAGCAAGGAAGAAAAAGTCTGGATTAAACAGGTGCTGACCTCTCTCCAGGTGAGGGAGACATTTCCTGACCCTGACCTCTTCTCCCTCCCTGTGTTCAACAGACCTGCAGGACAAGGAGTTTCGCAAGGGGAGGGGACAGGTGCTGTCTGAGTCCAAGTGGAAGGATCTTACCACCCCTCCCAGCCCTTTCCTGCCGCCCTTTCCCAAGCCTGAGCTGGGGGAAGTGAGAAGGTTTGACCTTAAAGCACTAGACTGGTGATTATCATATTTCACAGGACAGAAAAATTTCTGAACACTAACTGGGTGGAATACTGAGGTCACCAAAGATATTTCATTATCTGATAGTGATCACAAAAGGTGTAGGGCTGATTCTGGAGTTGACAGGGTGGGTCAGTGAAGAAAGAACCCAGCAGAATGGTCGTGGCTTGGACATTGAGAGGGGCTATGGGACAAAATGATTTGGTTTAGACTTCTGCTTGTTTTGCACAACCGTCACCCAGGCATGACAATGACAGATTTCAAATTCAGAATAATGCTTACATGAGGCACAAAAGGAGTTGTCTAGTTTAAGGTTTTATTTCCTTAGGCAGGAGCTAATGACACAAGCAGAAATGTCCAGGAGAAACGAATGGTGAACAGCATGTGTTTCCAGTGTAGCTGCAAAATGACTTTGCATAAGCAATCCCTCTTCCAGCTGGGACGTTGAGTGTGAGGGTCAATGACCACACAAGGTGTCCAAGTGGGTGTTCCCCGGAAGCAGACCCTGAGACACAGCTGTGAGTAAAGTAGCTTACTTGAGAGGGGATCCCAGGGAGTACCGGCAGGGGTGTGGGGAAGTCAGACGTAGAAGGACAGCAGCCAATTAAAGGGACACATGTGGTCTAGCAAGTACTGCTGTGGGCAAGTGGAGCTAATTCCCAGGGGGCCCTGTGGGAGCCTGTACAACACACATACCTCACATTCATCCCACTTGTGGAATGAAGAAGCCGGTATTTAGCCACCAAATTCCCGACCATTATTTCAGGGGTGATATAAATCTCTGTCACTTTCAGATGGCCTTGTGTTGTGCCCAGCATGCTCCGAGGGTGGGAAAATGAAAGCCCCTAAGGCAGAGAGTCAAGGGCAGTTGTAGCAAGCAGCCTTGAAAATGTAAAGGTGAGACCTGGCTCTGCAGGGTCAGAATCAAAATACCTAAGTCAGTGTCAGAATCTTTTTGGCATTGCCTGTTCCTTAAGTAGGTCAATAGAAAAATTTTCAGAGAACTGGAAGTACATTTCCTCCCTACAGCTGAGCATGTTTTTAAACATTGTATCAATTAGCATTTTGAACTGGAAACTGGTTGCACGAACCCCATTCCAGAGAATTTTCAGATAAATTTCCAGCTGCTTAAGGAACATTTGCATTGTGAACATTAAAATCTTCCTCCAGGGGAAAAGAGAGCAAGACTTCTGTGGTCTGTCCTGCCTGCAACTATGCCATGCTGGGTGGGCACGGGTCTCCTCCTGGGCTTTCATTGATATCTTGGGCTGCAGGTGTCAGCAACTTAATTCTTGCAATTCGGTCCAAGAGGGGCCCAAGCTGCAGTGTCTCACGTCCTGCCTGAGGGGGTCTTCAGCATGTGGAATTCAAAGAAGCTCCTCTCCTGGTTGCCCATAGCAGCAGGAACTTTATTTATGTCCCTACTATTACCCTCTCTGTGTAAAGGAGTGAGTCGCCCATTAGCTTGCTCCCAACCACCCACGCCAGTGGCCCACACTCAGCATACTGTCCCCATAGTGTGTGTCCCTCTCCCAGGGGTTCTTGGAAATGCTGTTCTCGTTGGTGAGTCTATTCCAGGCAGGATATAGGCTTTCTGCTCTGGGATTCCCACCCTATCTTGAACCACTGTTCACGCTTCCTGTCCCAATATTCTCCCCTTCCTTTCCAAGCCCCCAATACTTTGCCTTTTCTCTCCAGTGTCACTGCATATAGTTATATGTGTGTGCGTGTGTCTGGGCAGAAGCTTCTGGAAGGGCATGGTAGTTGAAGTGGGAGGGGTATTGGAGCTACAGAGCCACCAGGTACATTGGTGTAGGCCAGTAGCTTGAGTGGGGCTGGGGGGTCAAAGCAGCTTCTGGGAGCTGTGCCCGAGGAAAGGGACAGGTATCCAGTGGGGAGGAAAGGAAGGGGGACAGTATGCACTTCACTGAGCTTTCCAGGGAGTATGGGAGCACATTCTCTATCTAAGATATTTCAAAATTTGAAAGTGGAGAGGAAAATAAAAATAACAGTCAGGAGGGGGGCTGAAGACAAAACACTGTGCTGAGTTGGTAAATTCTCATGGGGGTACAGATTAGCATTTCTGAAACTGCTCTGATGTACACTGGGTTGAAGACATGAGTTCATGAATGGGAGGTGGCAGGAGCCAGGTCTGTCACTGTGGGTCAGGACAGTGAACCAAGCAGGAAGGGACAGCTAGAATGGCCCGTGTGCTGACAGAGTAGAGCTGGACACACCAGTACAAACTCATGTGTATCTCATATAGACACAGATGGATAGATGTACAGGTATTTATAGACGTGTGTATACAAGGTGTATTAGTTTCCTGTTGCTGCTGTAACTAATCACCACAAATTTAGTGAATTAAAACAACAATTTTTTTCTCTTGGAGTTCTGGAAGTCAGAAGTCTAAGATCTAGTTGTTGGTGGGGTTACATTCCTTCTGGAGGCTTCAGGGAAGCGTGCATTTCCTTGCTATTCTCAGCTTCCAGAGCTGGCCTGCGTGCCTTGGTTCCTGACCTCTTCCTGGCATCAGTCCACCTGATGGTTTCTGTAGTAACATCTCCTACTGTGCACTCAGATTCTCTTCCCTCCCTCTTAAAAGGATTTGTGGTGATTCAGGGATTTGGGGGTTGATGAAGAAAGAGGCAGGACCATGAAAGGCAGTAGCACATAAGCCGTATCCCTCCTAGCAAGAGACCTTCCAGGGACAGCAGCATGGGGCCACCACCCAGAAAAGGGAAGTGGGCAGAGGAATTCCCAGGGAAGAAGGAGAAACTGGACAGGGAGCTTATGTGACTAGGTGATGTCAGTCAGATTTGAGGTGGGGAGTCTCTGGTCAGAGAGCTCTCAAGGGCAGCAGTTGTTTGGGGTCTCTTATAGCTATAGAGCTTGTCTTTTCTATGGTGAGCGGATGTTGGGAGCAGTTCTGCAGGGTATATAGAGTAGGTAGGATCAAATGGCTTTCAAATATGTTTTTGTACTATATTTAAAGCTACTGGATGTATGAGAATTTGAGTTTGGCACCAGTGGGCTGTGAGCCAATGGTCCTAGCCTGCTGTGAAGAATTAACAACATGGGGACCATTTTAGGGCAATACACAGGGTGCATTTCTGGCCCATTTCTATAACAGGACTCTTGTGATTACATTAGGCCCACCCTCATAATCTGGGATAATGTGGCCATTTCAAGATTCTTAACTTAATCATACCTGCAAAGTCCCTTTTACCATGTAGGGTAACATATTCACAGGTTATCCAGATTGCAATGTAAATATCTCTGGGGGATCCCTATTCAGGCTACCACACATGATTCAGTGTACACAGATATGGTTCCTTTCTCTGTCAGCTGACAGAGCCTAGAACTGATGACACCCCAGTAACAATGAGTACCTCTAGATCCCTGATGTTGGCTTCTAATATAATTCTCCAATAAAAGGAACCAGGGCTCCTTGGAGAAATGACTGATACCAAAGGGGAGGCAGGGATTATACAAGATGAGCCGAAGAATCTTGTAGTGCCAGTAAACACACACACACCACCCAAAAGGATGAGAGTATGCCAAAGAGACACAGGAGCACACTGAAAGAGCTCCCAATGAGTAAAGCTGAAATAATTTGAGCAGCAGAATGAATAAAGTAGTATTGGATCATAACCCAAATTACAAAATAAATATCCATGTTTCCCTACTGATATAAATAAATGATTGGGTACATAAATAAATAGAGAGAATGCACAAATAAGCCGTGTAGAATAATTCCATATTTTTGGAGATATCCTACCCTAA
>JAKFHU010002213.1:0-12040 GCA_023783475.1 Daubentonia madagascariensis | reverse complement strand
GGGGTTTGGGGGGCAAAAAAAAAAAAAATTTTTCAAAAAAAAAATTTTTTTTTAAAAAAAAAAAACCCCCCTTTTTTTTTTTTTAAAAAAAAGGGGGGGGGCCAAATTTTTTTTTTTTTTTGGGGGGGGGAAAAAAAAAAAAAAACCCCCCCCCCGGGGGGGTTTTTAAGGGGGGGGGGAAAAAAAAGGGTTTTTTCCAAAAAAAAAAAAAGGGGAAAAAAATTTTTTAAAAAAAAAAAAAAAAAAGGGGGGGGGGGTTTTGGGGGGGGGCCCCCCCCCTTTTTTTTAAAAATTTTTTTTTTTTCCCCCCGGGGGGGAAAAAAAAAAAAAAAAAAACCCCCCCCCCCCCCCTTTTAAATTTTTCCCTTCCCCCCCCGGGGGCCCCTTTTTTTTTTCCCCCCTTTTAAAAAAAAAGCCCCCCAAAAAAAAAAAAAAAAAGGGGGTTTTTTAAAAAAAAAAAAAAAAAAAAAAAAAAAAATTTTTTTTTAAAAATTTTTTTTTTTAAAAAAAAATTTTTTTTTAAAAAAAAAAAAAATTTTTCCCCCCAAAAAATTTTTAAATTTTTTTCCCCCAAAAGGCCCCCTTTTTTTAATTTTTCCCCTTTTTTTCCCCTTTTTTTTTTTTTTTGGAAATTTTTTTTTTCAAAACCCCCTTTTCCCCCTTTTAAAAAAAAATTTTTTGGGGGGGGGGAAAAAAAAATTTTTTTTAAAAATTTTTTTTTTTTATTTTTTTTTTAAAAAAAAGGGGGGGGGGGGAAAAAAAAAAAAAAAATTTTTCCCCCCTTTTTTTTTTTTTAAAATTTTTTTCCCCTTTTTTTGGGAAACAGCCCCCCAAAAAACCCAAAAAAAATTTTTCCCCGGGGGGGGGGGGGGGGGGGTTTTTTCGGGGAAAAAAAAAAAAAAAAAACCCCCCCCCCCCCCCGGGGGGCCCCCCCCCCCCGGGGGAAAGGGAAAAAGGGGGGGAAAAAAAGGGGGGGGGTTTTTTAAAAAAAAAGGAAAAAGGGGGGGGAAGGGGGGGGCCCAAAAAAAAAAAAAAAATTTTTTTTTTTTAAAAAAACCCGGGGCCCTTCAAAGGAAAAAATTTTTTTTTTTCCCCCCCCCCAAAAAATTGGGGGGGGAAAAAAAAAAAAAAAAAAAAAAAATTTAAATGGGGGAAAAAGGGGTTTTCCCCCCAAGGGAAAAAAGGGGGGGGGTTTTTAAAAAAACCCCCAAAAAAAAAAAAAAGGGGGGGGGGGCCCCAAAAAAAAAAAAATTTTTTGGAAATTTAAATTTTTTTTTTTTCCCCCTTTCCCCCAAAAGGGGGGGGAAAAGGGGGGGGGGGAATTTTTTAAAAAAAAACCCCCAAAAAAATTTTTCCCCCTTTTTTAAAAAAAATTTTTTAAAAAAAAAAACAAATTTTTTTTTTTTAAAAGGGGGGGAAAAAATTTTCCCTTTTTTTTTTTTTTAAAAAAAAAAACAAAAAAAAATTTTTTTTAAAAAATTTTTTAAAAAAAAAAAAAAACCCCCCCCCTTGGGGGGGTTTTCCCCCCCCCAAAAAAAAAAAAAACCCTTTTAAAAAAACCCCTTTGGGTTCCCAATTTTCCCCCCCCCCTTTTTTTCCCCCCCCCCCCCCCCCCCCCCCTTTCTTTTTTTTTTTCCCCCCCTTTTTTTTAAATTTTTTTAAAAAAATTTTTAAACCCCCAAAAAGGGGCCCCCCCCGGGGGGGAAAAAAGGGGGAAAAAAAAAAAAAAAAAAAAAACCCCCCCAATTTTTTTTCCCCCCCCAAAAAAGGGCCCTTTTTTTTAAAAAAAAAAAAAAAATTTTTTTAAACCCCCCCCCCCTTTTTTTTTTAAAAAAATTTTTTTTTTTCCCAAAAAAATTTTTTTTTTTTTTTTTTTTGGGGGTTTTTTTTTGGGGGGGTTTTTAAAAAATTTTTTTTTTTTAAAAAAACCCCCCTTTTTTTGGGGGGAAAAAAAATTTTTTTTGGGGGGGAAAAATTTTTAAAAAAAAAAAAAATTTTTTTTTTAAAAAAGGGAAACCCCCGGGGGGGTTTTTGGGGGGGGGGGGGAAAAAAAAAAAAAAAAAAAAAAAAAAGGGGGGGGGGGGGGGGGGGTTTTTTTTTTGGGGGGGGGAAAAAAATTTTTAAAAAAAAGGGGGGGTTAAAAATTTTTTTTTTTTTAAAATTTGGGAATAATTTTCCCCCCCCCTTTTTTGGGGGGTTTTTTTTTAATTTTTTTTTTTTGGGGGGGGGCCCCCCCCCCCCAAAAAAAAAGGGGGAAAAAAAAAACCCCCCCCAAATTTTTTTTTGGGGGGGAAAACCCGGGCCCCCGGGAAAAAAAAAAGGGGGGGGCCCCCCCCCCCCAAAAAAAAAAAAATTTTTTAAAAAAAGGGGGGGGGGGAAAAAAAAATTTGCCCCTTTTTTTTTGGGGGGCCCCCCCCCCCCCCCAAAAAAAAAAAAAGGGTTTTCCCCCCGGGAAAAAAAAACCCAAAAAAACCCCAAAAAATTTTTTCCCCCCCCCCAAAAAAAAAAAAAAAAAAAAAAGGAAATTTTTTTTAAAAAAAAAAAAAATTTTTTTTTAAAAAAATGAAAAAAAAAAAAAGGGGGGAAAAGGGGGAAAAAAAAACCGGGGGAAAAAATTTTGGGGGGGCCCCCAAAAAAAGGGGGAAAAAAACCCCTTTAAAAAAAAAAAAAAAAAAAAAACATTTTTTTTTTTTTTTAAAAAAAAATTTTCCCCCAAAAAAAAATTTTAAAGAAAAAAAAAAAAGGGGGGGAAAAAAAAAAAAAAACCCCCCCCCCCAAAAAAAAAAAAAGGGGGAAAAAAAAAAAAAAACCCCCCCCCCCCGGGGGGGTTTTCCCCCCCCCCCCCCCTTTTTTTCAAAAAGGAAAAAAAAAAGGGGGGGGGAAAAAAAGGGAAAAAAAAAAGGGGGAAAAATTTTTTAAAAGGGGTTTTTTAAAAAATTTTTTTTTAAAAACCCTAAAAAAAAAGGGGGGAAAAGGGGGAAAAAAAGGGGGGAAAAAAACCCAAAAAAAAATTTTTAAAAAGGGGGGAAAAAAAAAAAAAAATTTTTTTTAAAAAAAAAAAAAAAAAAAAAAAAAAAAATTTTTAAAAAAAAAAAAAAACCCGGGGGGGGCCCCCAAGGGGGGCCCAAAAAAAAAAAAAAAAAAGGGGAAAAGGGGAAAAAAATAATTTTTTTTTTTTTTTTTTTTTAAAAAAAAAAAAAAAATTTTTTTTTAAAAAAAAGTTTTTTTGGGGGGGTTTAAAATTTTTGGGAAAAAAAAAATTTTAAAAAAGGGGAAATTTAGGGGGCCCCTTTTTTTTTTTTTTTCCAAACCTTTTTTGGTTTTTTTTTTTGGGGTTTTTTAAAAAAAAAAAACCCTTTTTAAAAAGGGGGTTTTTTAAAAAAATTTTTGGGTTTTTTTAAAAAAAAAAAAAAAAAAAAATTAATTTTTTTTTTTTTTTTTTTTTTTTTTTTTTTTGGGGGAAAAAAAAAAATTTTTTTTTTAAAAAAAAATTTTTTTTAAAAAAAAAAAAAAATTTTTTTTTAAAAGCCCCGGGGGGGGGGGTTTTTTTTTTAAAAAATTTTTTTTTTTTAACAAATTTTTTTTCCCTTTTTTAAAAAAAAAAATATAAAATTTTTTTTTTTTTCCCCCCCCCCCCCAAATTCCCCCCCCCCCCCCCCGGGGGGGGTTTTCCCCTTTAAAAACCCCGACCCCCCCCCAAAAAAAAAATTTTTTTAAAAACCCCCCCCAAAAAAAACCCCCAAAACCCCAAAAAAAAATTTTTTTTTTCCCCCCCCCAACAAAAAGGTTTTTGGGTTTTTTTTTGGGGGTTTTTTTTTAAAGGCCCCCCTTTTAAAAAAACAAAAAAAAAAACTTTTTTTTTAAAAAAAAACCCCCCTTTTTTTTTTAAAAAAAATTTTTTTTTTTTTTAAAAATTTTTTTTTTTTTAAAAAAAAAAAACCCCCCTTTTTAAAAAAAAAAAATTTTTTTTTTTTTAAATTTAAAAAAAAAAAAAAAAAAAAAAAAAAAAAAAAAAAATTTTTTTAAAAAAAAAAACCCCAAAAAAACCCAAAAAAAAAAAAAAAACCCCCCAAAAAAAATAAAAAGGGGGGAAAAAATTTTAAAAAAAAAAAGGGGGAAAAAAAAAAAACCCCCTTTTTTTTTTTTTTTTTTTTCCCCCCAAAAACCCGGGGGGGGGGGGGGGTTTTTTTAAAAAAAAAGGGGGGCCCCCAAAAAAAAATTTTTTTTTTTTTGGGGGGGGTTTTTTTCCCAAAAAAAAAGGGGGGGGGGGGAAAAAAAGGGGTTTGGGGGGCCCCCCCCTTTTAAAAAAAAAAAAAACCCCCTTTGGCCAAAAATTTTTTTTTTCCCCCCGGGGGGAAATTTTTTTGGGGGGGGGAAAAAAAATTTTTTTTTTTTTTTTTTTTTTTTAAAAAAAAAAAAAAAACCCCCCCCCCCTTTTTTGTTTATTTCTTTTTTTTTTTTAAAAAAAAAAGGGGAAAACCCCCCCCCTTTTTTTTTTTCCCCCCCCCTTTTTTTCCCCCTCCCCCCAAAAAAAAGGGGGGGGGGAAAAATTTTTTTTTTTTAAAAAAACCCCCCCCCCCCCCCCAAAAAAAAACCCCCCTTTAAACCCTTTGGGGAAAAAAGGGGGTTTTTTTTTTTTTTTTTTTTTTTTGGTTTATTTTTCACCCCCCCCCTTTGGGGGAAAGGGGGGGGGGGAAACGGGGGTTTTTTTTCCCCGGGGGAAAAAAAATTTTTAAAAAAAAATTTTTTTTAAAAACCCCCAAAAAAAAAACCCCAAAAAAAAAAAAAAAAAAAAAAAAAAAAAAAAAATTTTTTCCCCCCCCAAAAAAAATTTTTTTTGGGGGGGAAAAAAAAAAGGGGGGGTTTTTTTTTTTTTTTTTTAAAAAAAAAAACCCCTTTTGCCCTTTTTTTTTAAAAGGTTTTTCCCGGGGTTTTGGGGGGTTTTTTTTTTGGGGGGGGGGGTTTTTTTTTTTTTTTAAAAAATTTTTTTTAAAAAAAAATTTTTTTTTTAAAAAAAAAAAATTTTTTTTTTTTTGGGGGGGGGCCCAAAAAAATTTTTTTTTTTTTTTGGGGGGGGGGGGTTTTTAAAAAAAAAATTTTTTTTTTTTTAAAAAAAACCCCCCCTTTTTTTTTTTGGGGCCCGGGGGGGCCCGGGGGGGGGGTTTTTTTTTTTTTTTTTTTTGGGGGGGAAAAAAAACCATGTTTGGTTTTTTTTTTTTTTTTGGGGGGGGGAAAAAAAAAAAAAAAAAATTTTTCCCCCTTTTTTTAAAAAAAAAAAAAAAAAAAAATTTTTTAAACCAAAAAATTTTAAAAATTTTCCCTTAATTTTTTGGGCCCCCTTTGGGGAAAAACCCCCAAAAAAAAACCCCCAAATTTTAAAAAAAAATTTTTTAAATTTTTTTTGGGTTTTTTTTGGGCAAAAATTTAAAAAAAAAAAAAATTTTTTAAAAAAAAAACCCAAAAAATTTAATTTAAAATTTTTTAAAAAAAAAAATTTTTAAAATTTTTTTTTAAAAAAAGGGGGAAAGGGAAAAAAATTTTTTAAAATTTTTAAAAAAAAAAAATAAAAAATTTTTTTTTTTAAAAAAAATTCCAACCCAAAAATTTAAAATAAAAAAATTTTTTTTAAAAAAAATTTTTTTGCCTTTTTTTTGGGAACCCCCCCCAAAAAAATTTTTTTCCTTTTTTTTTTTTTAAAAATTTTTTTTTTTTTTTTTAAAAATTTTTTTTTTTTAAAAAATTTTTTAAAACAAAAAAAAAAAAAAACCCCCCCCCCAAAAAAAAACCCCCCCCCCTTTTAAAAAAAACCCTTTTTTTTTTTTTTTTTTTTTTTTCCCCAAAAAAAAACCAAAAAACCCCTTTTTTTTTTTTTTTCCCCCCCCAAAATTTTTTTTTTTTAAAAAAAATTTTTTTTTTTTTTTTTTTTTAAAAAAAAAAAAAAATTTTTTTTTAAACCCTTTTGGTTTTAAAATTTTTTTTTCCCCCGGGTTTTTCCCCCCAAAAATTTTTTTTTTCCCCCTTTTTTTAAAAAAAAAAAATTTGGGTTTTTAAAAATTTTTTTAAATTTTTAAAATTAAAAATTTTTTTTTTCCCTTAAAATTTTAAAAAAAACCCCTTAAATTTTTTTTAAAAAAAGGGGGGGAAAAGGGGAAATTTTTTTTTTTTTTGGGGAAAAAAAAAAAAAATTTTTTTTTTCCAAAAAAAAAAAAAAAAAAAAAAACCCCCAAAAAAAAAATTTTTAAAAAAAATTTTTTCCCCCCTTTTTTTTGGGGGGTTTTTTTTTGGGGTTTTTTTTTTTTTTTTTAAAAAAAAAAAAAACCCCCCCCTTTCCCCCCTTTTTTTTTTTCCCCCCCCCCTTTTTTTTAAAAATTTTCCCCCCCCCCCCCCCTTTTTTGGTTTTTTTTTTTCCCCCCTCTGGGGTTTTCCCTTTTTTTCCCCCCCCCCCCCCCCCCAAAACCCCCCTTTTTTTTCCCCCCTTTTTTTTTTTTTTTTTTAAAATTTTTTTTTTCCCTTTTTTTTTTTTTTTCCCCCAATTTTTTTTTAAAAAAAAAAAACCGGGGTTTTTAAACCCCCCAAAAAATTTTTTTTTTTTTGGGGGGGGGGGTTTTTTTTAAAAAACCCCCCCGGGGGGGGCCCCCCTTTTTTTCCCCCCGGGGAAATTTTCCCCCCCCCTTTTTTTTTTTTTTTAAAACCCCCTTTTTTTCCCCCCCCGGGGTTTTTTTTTTCCCCCCCTTTTTTTTTGGGGTTTGGGGGGGGGGGCCCCGGGTTTCCACCAAAAAAAGGGGGGGGAACCCCCCCCCCCTTTTTTTTAAAAAAAAATTTTCCCCAAAAAAAAAAGGGGGGGGGGGGGGCCCCCCCCCCTTTTTTTTTAAAAAATTTTTAAAAGGGGGGGGTTTAAAAAAAAAAAAAAACCCCCCCCCCTTTTTTTTTAAAAAAAAAGGGGGGAATTTTTTTTTCCCCCCCAAAAAAAAAAAAATTTTTTTTTTAAAAAAAAATTTTTCCCCCCCCCCGGGGGGGAAAAAAATTTTTAAACCCCAAGGGGGGTTTTTTTGGGGGGGGGGGCCCCCAAAAAAATTTTTTTTAAAAAGCCCCCCAAAGCCCGGGGAAAGGGGGCCCCCGGGTTTTCCCCCCCCGGGGGTTTTTTCCAGGGGGGAACCAAAAAACCCCCCCCCTTTTTTTAAAAAGGGGGAAAAAAAATTTTGGGGGGGGGGGGCCCCCCAAAAAACCCAAACCCCAAAAAAAAAAGGGGGGTTAAAAAAAAAAAAAAAAAAAAACCCCGGGGCCCCCCAACCCGGGGGGAAAAAAAAATTTTTTTTTGGAAAAAAAAAAAAAACCCCCCCCTTCCCCCCCAAAAAGGGGGGGAAAAAAGGGGGGTTTAAAAAAAAAGGGGGAAAAGGGGGCAAATTTTTTTTTTTCCCCCTTGGGCCCCAAAAAAACCCCGGGGGGGGGGTTTAAAAAAAATTTAAAAAAAAAAAAAAAAAAAAAAACCCCCCCCAAATTCCGGGGGCCCCCAAAAACCCCCCCTTTAAAAAATTTTTTCCCTTTTTTAAAAAGGGAAAATTAAAAAAAATTTTTTTTTTTTTTTTTTCCCCCCCCCTTTTTTTCCCAAAAAAAAAAATTTTTTTTTTGGGGGAAAAAAAGGGGGGTTTTTGGAACCCCCCCCTTTTTCCCTTGCCCCCCCAAAAAAAAAAAAAAATTTTTTTTTTTTGGGGAAAACCCCCTTTTTCCCCCCCCCCCAAAAGGAAAAAATTTTTTCCCCCCCCCTTTTTTAAAAACCCCCAAAAAACCCTTTTTTTAAAAAAAAAAATTTTTAAAATTTTTGGGGCCCCCCCCCCCCCCCCCCCCCCAAAAAAAAACCCCTTTTAAAAAAAAAGGGGGGGGGAAAAACCCCCAAAAAAAACCCCCCAAAAAAACCCAAAAATTTGCCCAAAAAAATTTTTTGGGGGGGAAAAAAAAGGGGGGGGGCCCCCTAAAAATTTTTTTGGGTTAAAAAAATTTCCCCCCCCCCAAAAAAAATTTTTTTTGCCCCCTTTTTTTTTTCCCAAAAAAAATTTTTAAAAAAATTTTTTAAAACCCAAAAAAAAAATTTTTCCCCTTTTTTTTTTTTTTCCCAAAAAAATTTAAAAAAATTTTTTTTTGGGGGAAAAAAAAAAAAAACCCCCCTTTTTTTCCCCCCCCCGGGGATTGGAAAAAAAAAAAAGGGGCCCCCCCCCCCTTTTTTTTTTTTGGGGGGGGGGAAAAAAAAAAAAAAAAAAAACCCCCTTTACCCCCCCCCTTTTTTTTGGGGGGGGGAAAAAAAAAAAAAAAAAAAAATTTTTTGGGGGGGGGGCCCCGGGGGGGTTTTTTTTAAAAAAATTTTTTTTAAAAAAAAAAAAAAAACCCCAAAAAAAAAAAAAAATTTTTTTTAAAAAAATTTTTTTTTTAAAAAAACCCCCCTTTTTTTAAAAAAAAATTTTTTTGGGGGGGGAAAAAAAATTTTTTTTTTTGGGGGGGGGAAAAAAAAAAAAAAAAAAAAATTTTTGGAAAAACCCCCCAAAAAGGGGGGGGTTTTTCCCCCCTCCAATTTTGGGGGGCCCACATCCAAAAAATTTTTTTCCTTTCCCCCTTTTCCCCCAACCCAAAAAAAGCCCCCCCCCAAAAAACCCCTCCCTTTTTGGAAGCTACCCAAAGCCACCAGTCCCCCCAAATGCCAGGGGAGCACTTTTACTAGGACTAAAAGGGGGGGAAAAAGATGGGCCCCCCTCCCCAATTTTTTAGTGCCAAACCTCACCTAACCCCAAATAGTGGCCGTCCGAAGCTTCAAAAATTTTCCAGAAAAAAGGTTACCACGTGCCTCAGAACCAAACTGAGCCTTGTGTCAGTTTTTGGATTTTTACCTCTTCAAATAAGGGATGCCAAATTCAATCTAGGGTAAAGCAGAAACAGCCAAATTTCACCCCCTTTCCATTCTTTTCATTATTTACCCGTGACCCGTCCACTTAAAATTGCATTGAACCCAGGGGCCAAACTTTTTCGAAATGACCATTTTTTCTAGGCACGGATAAAACATTAATAAAAGGTTCGTACTCTCACAGTGCTTGCATTCTAGGGGGGGGGAAAGCATGAGAAACAATCAAAAAACCCTATTAATTGACAAGAAGCTATTGCTAGGTGATAAATTGGACAATAAAAATAAAATAATATGATGTCCATGGAGGAAAACTGGGGAAATTTTAAAACTTGGATTACTCAGTATTTTTCAACCCTAAAGATCCCACGGGCTCTTTCATAAGACATTGTTTGGATTTTTTTTTTTTAATATTTATTTATTTTATTTATGTTAATTTTTTGGCAAGGCAAGCGGTGAATGGGGTTTTTATTTAGGACAAGAAGATAGTTTACAGGGGAAAAGGGAGCAAGATTTTGTTTGCCACAGAGGGTGAACGGACGTCCATCTAACAAAAAAAGGGCCTATTTTTGTTTTTTTTTTTGGTTTTTTTTTTTTTTTTTTTTTTTCCCTTTTTTTTTTTTTATTTTTTTTTTTTTTTTTTTAAAATTTTTTTTTTTTTGGGGGAAAAATTTGGGTTTTTAAAAAAAGGGAAAAAAACCCCCAGGTTTAAAAAACCCCCAACAAAAAAAAAATTTTTTTTTTTTGGTTTTTTTATTTTTAAAAAATTTTTTTAAAATTTTTATATATTTTTTTATCATTCCCCATTTTTAAAGGGTTTTTTTTAACAAATTTTTTTTTTTTTTTTTTAAAAATTTTAAAAAAAAAATTTTTTAAAAAAAAATTTTTATTTTAAAATCGGCCCCCTCAAACCCCAAATGGGGGGGGGGGGCCCCCCCTTTAAAAAAGGGGGGGGGAAAAAAACCCCCCCCCCCCTCTTTCCCCCCCCGTTTTAAAACCACGGGCCCGGGGGGGGGGGGAAAACCCCGGGGCAACCCGGGCCCCCCCCCCTGGGGGGGGCCCCGGGGGCCCTAAAAAGGGGGCCCCAAGGAAAACCCCCCCGGGGGGGGCCCGGGTTTTTTTTTGGGGGGGGGAAAGGGGGGGCCCCCTGGGGGGGGGAAAAAGGGGGGGCCCCCGGGGTTGGGGGGGGGGGGTTGGAAGGGGGGGGGAAGGGGGCCCCCGGGGGGGCCCCAAAAAAGGGGGTAAAGGGGGGGGGGGGGCCCCCCGGGGCCCGGTAATGGCCCCGGGGGGCTGGGGGGGGGGGGGCGGGAAAAAGGGGGGGGCGGGGGGGTTAGGGGTCCCCCAAAAAAAAAATTTTTTTTGGGGGAAAACCCCCCTTTTAAAAAAAAAAAAAAAAAAAAAAAAAAAAAACAACAAAAAAAAAAAAAAACCCAAAAAAAAACCAAAAAAAAAAACCAAAAACCCGGGTTTTTTAATCTGGGGCCCCCCGCCCCCCCCCCAAAACACAAAATTTTTCCTTTTTTCTTTTTTTTCTTTTTTAAAAATTTTGTTTCCCCACCGGGGTTTCCAAAATTTGGGAAAAAGGGCCGGGAAAAAAATTGTGGGGGTGGTAAAGGGGGAAACCCAAGGGGGGCAGGGGGCCCCCATTTTTTTGGGGCGGGGAGGGAGGGGGCCCGCCCCCCGGGCCCCCCTGCCCCCCTTCCAAAAAATCCCCCGGGAAACCCCCCCATCGGGCCCTTTGGCCTCCCCCCCGGGGCCCCCCCTGGAGGGGGGGGGGAAAAAGGGGAAACGGGGTGGTTCCCAAAGCGGGAAAGTGATCCTTTTCCCCCCCCCCCCCCCCCTTTCCAAACCCGGGGAAATACCTTGCCCCCTTCCCCAATTTGGAAAAGGGAAAACGGGTCCCCCAACTTTGGGCCCCGGGAAAAAAAAAAAACCCTTTTTCCTTTAAAGGGAAAGGGAAATTTTAATATAAAATTTGGGAAGGGGGGAACCCTTGGGCCCAGGAAGGGGGGGAAAAACAAAAAAAAGGGGGGACGGGGAAAGCCCCCCCCTTCGCCTTTTTCCCATCCGGGGGAAAGAAAATTTTTCCCCTTTATTAAACGGGAACCCTCTTTTTCCCCTCGGCCCAGCAAAAAAAATTTCCCGGTTTACCCAGGTTTTGGGGGGTTGTTGGTTTAACCGGGGACTAAAGGGGGCAGTTTGGACCCCCCCCAAAAGGGGGGGAAGATATAGGGGGGGGCCCGGGGTTGGGGGGTTTGGTTTTCCCAATTCCCCAAAACAGTTCCCGCAAGGGCGGGGGAGCTGGGGGAAAACCCAAGTGGGAGGGGACCCAAGGAAAAAAAAAAAACTTGGTTTCCAAACCTTTTGGTTTTCCATTTTGGGCGGGCCCTTTAAATTAAAAAAAAACCCACCAACTGCCCAAAAAAACTTTTTCCTGCTTCTCGGGGAGTGGGGGGGGGGCCGGGGTTGGGGGGGAGGGTGGGGGCCCCGGCCCCCAGGGGGGGGACCAGGGGGGCTCGGGAGGGGGGGGGCATTTTAAAAACCCCACCCACAAGCGGGGTTTTTTTTTAAAGGGCAATTGCCTTTTCCCCCCCTCTGGGGGCCCAAAAAGGGAAAAAATTCCCCAAAGGGGGAAAGAGGAAAAAAAAAAAACCCCCTTTTCTTTTGGGGGGCCCGGGGCTAAAAAAAAAAAGGGGGGGAAAGGGGTTTAGCCTGGGTTTTGGGGGAAAAAGGGAAAAAAATTCCTTTTAAATTAAATTTGCAAGGAAAAGGGGCTTTCTTTTCCCAAACTTTTTTTGGGGAAATTTTTTCTGCCCCCAAAATTTTTACTGTTTTCCCCACCCGGGGGAAAAAATTTTACCAAGAAAAAATTTTATAAAGTTTGGGGCCCATAAAACCGGGGCCCAAAGGAGCCCCCAGGGGGGGCCCCTTAAAAGATTTTTCAACCCTTTGGGGGAAAGTGGGGATCTAGCCCCCCTTTGGGCCCCCACATTTAGAAGGGCCCAGGGGCCCTTGGGAAGGGCCTACCCCCCCCCGGGTTTTTCCTTTTAAGGGGAAAAAAAAAAACCCCCCACTGAAAAAAAAAATTTTTCCCACTTTTCCTTCCCTTTTCAAAAAATCCGGGGAGTGAAAGGTTCCCAAAGTTGGGGGCCT
>JAKFHU010002212.1:0-12261 GCA_023783475.1 Daubentonia madagascariensis | reverse complement strand
TGGCTACAGATCAGTCCTTTCCAAACCTTGAGGCAATTTTAACTAGATGTTTTCTCTTTCTCTTTTTATTTCAAAGTATTACAAGAGTACAAATATTTTCGGTGGCATGGATCACTTTTAAAATGCTTGAGTCATGGTTACAAGTGTGCCCATCACCCAGATAGTGTTCATTGTGCCCGTCAGGTAGGTTTTTGTCCATCACCTCCTCCTCCCACCCCCTGCTTGATTTGCATTAAGTTTTACTTCCCTCTATGCATATGTGTGCTCATTAGTTAGTTCCAATTTAATAGTGAGTACATGTGGCATTTGTTTTTCCATGCTTTAGTTACTTCACTTAGGGCAGTGGTCTCCAGTTCCATCCAAATTGTTGCAAAAGGCATTAAGTCATCCTTCCTCATGGCTGAGTAGTGTTCCGTGGTATACACATACCACATTTTGTTAATTCATTCATAAATGGATGGAGACTTGGTAAATTCCACATGTTTGCCATTGTGAATTGTGCTGCAATGAATATTCGAGTGCAGGTGTCTTTTTGGTAAAATGATTTCCTTTTCCTTTGGGTAAATACACAGTAGTGGGATTGCTGGGTCAAATGGCAGGTCTACTTTTAGTTCCTTGAGGTATCTCCATACTGTTTTCCATAGAGGTTATACTAAGTCATAGTCCCATCAACAGTGTAACAGTGTACCTTTCTCTCTGTATCCATGCCAGCATCTGTTATATTTAGACATTTTAATAAAAGCCATTTTAACAGGGGTGAGGTGATATCTCATTCTGCATTTCCCTGATTAGTGATGTTGAGCATTTTTTCATATGTTTATTGGCCATTAGTCTATCTTCTTTTGAAAGGCTTCTGTTGATGTCTTTTGTTCAGTTTTTGATGGGGCTGTTTGATTTTTTCTTGCTGATTTGCACAAGTTCTTTGTAGATTCTTGTTACTAGCCCTTTATCAGATGTATAGCTTGTGAATATTTTCTCCCATTCTGTTCATTGTCTGTTCACTCTGTTGATTATCTCCTTGGCTGTGCAGAAGCTTTTTAATTTAATCAAGTCCCATTTATTTATTTTTGTTGTTGCTGTGATTGCCATTGGGGTCTTCTGTAAGTTCTTTGGGTAGGCTGATATCTAGAAGACGTTTTCAAACATTTCTTCTGGAATTCTTATGGTTTCATGCCTTAAATTTAAGTCCTTTATCCATCATAAGTTAATTTTTGTGAGTGGTGAGAAATATGGATCCCATTTCATTCTTCTGCATGTGGCTATCCAATTTTGCCAGCAACATTTATTGAACAGGGCTTCTTTTCCCTGGTGTATATTATTTGTCTTCTTTGTCAAAGATCAGTTAACTTTATGTAGATGGTTTTATATCTGAGTTTTCTGTTCTATTCCATTGGTCTATGTCTCTATCTTTGTGCCAATACCATGCTGTTTTGGTTACTGCAGCCTTGTAGTGTAGTTTGAAGTCTGGTAGTGTGACACCTTCAGATTTGTTCCTTTTGCTTATGATTACATTGGCTATCGTGGATCTTTTCTGGTTCTAAACAAAGCATAGAATTATTTTTTCTAGATCTGTGAAATGACATTGGTATTTTGACTGGGATTGCACTGAATCTGTAAATCACTGTGGGTAGTACGGACATTTTAACAATGTTGGTTCTATTGATCTATGAGCATGGTATGTTTTTCCATTTGTTTGTATCCTCTGCAGTTTCTTTTCTCGGTATTTCATAGTACTCCTTGTAGAGAGTTT
The DNA here is from genome assembly GCA_023783475.1 of Daubentonia madagascariensis. Classification (NCBI taxonomy): domain Eukaryota; kingdom Metazoa; phylum Chordata; class Mammalia; order Primates; family Daubentoniidae; genus Daubentonia; species Daubentonia madagascariensis. The sequence goes on along the minus strand of JAKFHU010002212.1, from coordinate 10,511 downwards.
TCACCTCCTTTGTTAAGTATATTCCTAGGTATTTTACTTACTTTGTAGCTATTGTGAATGGTACTGAGTCTTTGATGTGACTCTCAGCTTGACTGTTACTGCTGTATAGAAATGCTACTGATTTGTATACACTGATTTTGCACCCTGAGACTTTGCTGAATTTATTTATCGATTCCAGGAGTCTATTGATGGAATCTTTGGGGTTTTCTAGGTCATTATCATCATGAGATCATATCATAAGGAAGAAGTGATAGCTTGACTTCCTCTTTCCCAACTTGGATACACTTAATTTCTCTCACTTGCCTGATTGCTCTGAATAGGATTATGGAACTATGTTGAATAGAAGTGGTGACAGTGGGCATCCTTGTCTTGTTCCAGTTCTTAGTGGGAATGTTTTCAGTTTTTCCCATTCAGTATGATGTGGGCTGTGGGTTTGTCATAGATGGCTTTTATAGTTTTAAGATATGTGCCTTCTATGCCTAGTTTGTTGGTGGTTTTTTATCATGAAAGGGTGCTGAATTTTGTTGAATGTTTTTTCTGCATCTGTTGATATGGTCCTATGATATTTGTTTTTGCTTCTGTTTATGTGGTGAATCATGTTACTGATTTATGTATGTTGATCTATCCTTCCATCCCCGGGGTGAAACCCACTTGGTCACGGTGGGTTATTTTTTGATGTGTTGTTGAATTTGGTTTGCTGGTGTTTTATTGAGAATTTTTGCATCTATATTCATAAGGGACATTGGTCTATAGTTTTCTTTTTTTGTAGTGTCCTTTCCTGGCATTGGTATCAAGGTGATATTGGCTTCGTAGAAGGAGTTTTGGAGGATTTTCTCCTTTTTGATGCTATGGAATAATTTCTGCAGCATGGGTACCAACTCTCCTTTGTGTATCTCATAAAATTTGGCTGTGAGTCCACCAGGTCTGGGGCTTTTTTTGGTTTGAAGATTTTTTTATTGATGATTCAATGTCATTGCTTGTTATTGGTCTACATAGGAATTCTATTTCTTCCTGATTGAGTCTTGGGAGGTTTTGTGATTCCAGGAACATGTCAGTTTCCTCTACGTTTTTGAGTTTATGTGTGTAGAAGCTTTCATAGTATTCACAGATGATCTTTTGTATTTCTGTGGTATCAGTTGTAATATTTCCCTTTTCATTTCTGAAAATGAAGGGACATTTCTCTTCTATTCCTGTTGAATCTAGCAAGTGGTCTATTGACTTTTTTTTTTAATTTCCGGATATTATGGGGGTACAAACATTTAGTTGACACATACTGCCTTTGCACCACCCAAGTCAGAGCTACAGGCATGCCCATCCCCCAGACAGTGTGTACCGCACCCCTTAGGTGTCAATTTACCCATCCCCTCCTCCCCCTCCCACCTGCCTGACACCCTATGAATGTTACTTCTGTACGTGCACTCAAGTGTTGTTCAATTCGTACGAATTTAATGATGTGTACATGTGGTGCTTGTTTTCCCATTCTTGTGAACTCCCTTTATAAGAATGGGCTCCAGCTCCATCCAGGATAATATGAGAGGTGTTCGTTCACCATTTCTTTTTGTGGCTGTAGTACTCCATGGTATACATACACCACATTTCATTAATCCACTCACATACTGATGGATACTTGGGTTGTTTCCACATCTTTGCAATTGTAAATTGTGCTGCTATGAACATTTGAGTGCAGATGTCTTTTTTATACAGTCTTTTTTCCTTTCGGTAGATACCCAGTAGTGGGACTGCTGAAACAAATGGTAGTTAGGCTGCAATCTGCTTTTTAGGCACTAGGATCACACAGACACAGATCAGCCATGTTGAGGATACAGCTCTCCTCACCCCGCCCAGGGCCTGCCGACACAGCTGCCTGAGGCACCTCTCAGGGTGGAGCCTGTCGTCCATGCCCTGGTGACAGCCTCTGAGCTGGGACTGGGGTGGAGCCAGAAGCTGAGCTTCCACTCAGGTCCTCCAAGCAGAGGGCCCTGAAGATGGTGGCTCACCTGACCTGGACAGTGGGTTTCAGGGCTAAGCAGGCAGGAGGCAACTAGGACCTGGGAGGTGGGCTCAGGTGAATAGGCTGCAATCTGCTTCTTAGGCACTAGGGTCTGGCAGATGCAGGTCAGCCACGTAGAGGATGCAGCTCTCCTCGCCCCACCCAGAGCCTGTTGAAGCGGCTGCCCAGGCTTCTCGGGGCGGTGCCTGCTGCTCTCCAGTCAGTTCCCACACTCTGGTCCCACTGATTTCCAGGAGTGAAGTGCCTGTCCCCAAATTCAAGCATATGGCCCAGGGAAGCTGCAAATCAGTCCAGTCCCTCCACAGCCTGGTGCAGTCTCAGCACGGTGCGCCCGGGAGTTCAGTATGGCCCCTGCTATTGTCTCCTCTCCACAGAGCCTGTTGTGTAGTGCAATAGCTTTGTGCTGACTCCAGGGGTGTCCCTGTCTGAGCGGGTACGAAGTCTGTGGGGGTGGTGGGTGCCCTCCAGGTCAGATCGCCCTGTGCTGGCACTGACAGTCCCACGTTGCTTCTCTGTGAATTCACAGTGCTGCTTTTGGAGCATGCAGTTTGCACATGGGCAGCTGTCTGCACTCTTCACCTCCTTCCCTGAGAGCAGTGAGCTGGGAGGCCACTGCTAGTTTGCCATTTTTTCCGGTCTTTTGATTTTGTTTACCTTTTCAAAGAACCAACTTTTTGTTTTGTTGATCTGTATTATTTTCCTGGTTTTGATTTCATTTAGTTTTGCTCTGACCTTACTTATTTCTTTTCTTCTGATAGCTTTGGGTTGGTTTGCTCTTCCTTTTCTAGTTCTTTGAGATGTGTCACTAGATTGTTAATTTGTGATCTTTCTGCCTTTTTGTTGTACATCTGTACATCTTCTTTAAGGAGCTTTCTTTTCAAATCTTTTGCCATTTAAGAAATTAGATTGCTTGTTCTCATATTTGTTGAGTGTTAAGCATTCTTTATATATTCTAGATACTGTTTCTTTACTAGCTATGTTTTTTGCAAGAAATTTCTCCCAGTTTGTGGGTTGACTTCTCATTTTCTTAATAGCATCTTTTCAAGAGCAGAATTTTTTAATTTCAATGAAGTCCATTTTATATGTTTGTTTAATTTTAGATTTTGCTTTGTCGTGTCTAAGAAATTTTTACATAGCACAAGGTCACAAAGATTTTCTTCTATGCTTGCTTCTAGAAGTTTTATAGTTTTAGTTCTTGCATTTAGATTTATAATCCATCTTGAGTTCTGCATTGTTTATTGTTTGAGGTATGAATTCAAGTTCAATTTTTGGATATGGAGATCCAATTGTTGCAGCACCATATGCCAAAAACGCTGTCCATGCTCCACTGCATTGCCATTGTACCTTTCTCAAAAAGAAGTTGGCTGTATATGTGTGGGTCTATTTCTGGACTCTCTATTGTGTTCCATTGATCTACAGATGCTCCTCAACTATAGGGTTATATCCTGATAAACCCATCATAAGTTGAAAATGTATTTCATGCCCCAATAAAACCCATCATAAAGGTGTAAAATTGTAAGTCAAACCATCTTAACTTGGGGGCCATTTGTATTTGGCTCTCATTATACAGGTTGAGCATCCCTTTTCCAAAAATGTGAAATTTGAAAGGCTCCTAAATCTGAAACTTTTTGGGTGTCAACATGACGACACAGGTGGAAAGTTCCACACCTGACCTCATGTGCACAAACTTTGTTTCATGCTTGAAATTATTTTAAAGATTGTATAAAATTACCTTCAGGCTATGTATATAACATGTATGTGAAACATAAGTGTAATTTATGTTTGGATTTGGGTCCCATTACAAAGATATCTCATTATGTGTATGCAGATATTTCAAAATGTGAAGAATATCCAAAATCTGAAACATTTCTGGTTGCAAGCACTTTGGATAAGGGATACTCAAGCTGTGCTTGAATATCATGCTGTTCTGATTACCATAGATTTATAAAAATACTTGAAATAAGATCTCCAATATTGTTCTTTTTTCAGGGTTATTTTGGATTTTCTAGATCCTTTGTATTTCCACATGAATGTTAGAATCAGTGTGTCAATTTTTTTTAAAAGCTGCTGGCCTGCTGCATTAGAGTGGGCTGGTGATGTATCTATAGGTTGATTTGGGGAGAATTGGCATCTTAACTATAATGAATCTTTCCACTCCTGATCAAAGTGTATTAGTGCATTTGTGTGGGTCATATTTAATTTTTTCAGTAATATATTGTGGTATTTTAGTGTATAGGTCCTTCCCTATTTTATCTGATTTATCTGTATTTCATTTATTTGACAAAGTTGTAAATTACATTTAAGTTTTGGTTTTCTTTTTTAATGCTAGTATTTAGAAATACAGTTGCTTTCTCTATGTTGATTTTGTAGCCTGTACCTTGCTAAACTCACTTACGAGTTCTAGTAGCTTTTTGGTGGATTCAATGAGATTTTCTATACAGACTGAAGTTTGTCAAAGCTTTTCTTTCTCAAACTACTCTCTTAGTAAAGAGAGTAAATATTTTAGACCTGTGGCAAAACAGTCTCTGTTGCAGCTTATCAATTCTGCCATTGTAGTATCAGAGCAGTTATAGACAATGCATACATTAATGGACATAGCTGTGTTCCAGTAAAACTTTACTTACAGAAACAAGAAGCTAGCCTGCAGGTTGAAGTTTACTCACCCCTATAATGTGATCATGATTGTTAATGAAAGACAGTTTTACTTCTTCCTTCCAAATCGGGATGCCATTGATTTCTTTTTCCGGCCTCACTGTACTGGCCAGAATCTTCAGTGCAATGCTGAATCAAAGTAGTGAAAACAGACATTCCTGTGTTGTTCATGTTCTTACAGAGAAGACATTCAGTTTTCCCCCATGACGCACATTAGCTGTAAGTTTACCATAGATGCTCTCTATCATGCTGAAGAAGTTCCCTTGTATTCTTAGTTTGCTGAGAGTGCTTTTTAATCAGGAATGAATGTTGAATTTTTTCAAATGCCTCCATCTACTGAGATGATCATATGATTCTTCTCTTAGTTTGTAATATGGTGGGTAACAATGCTTTTTGAATGTTTGATCAACCCTGTCTTCCTGGGATAAACCTCATTCATTTATGATATATTATCCCATTTTGTTTTTTGAGTTTGAGTTTGAGCTCTGTAATGTTACGTACATTTTGAAATGTATTTCAGAGTCTCAGAAGTTGGTTTATAGAGTTTTAGGCAAAATAGTGCTGGGTTACCTGAAGAGAGTTTGCTTGTTTTCTTTCTTTTATATACATTTGATATATCATTGAATTTTATTTGTTAAAGTTTTGTTTAGAATTTTTAAGACAGTTTTTTAAGAGCGATTTTAAGTTTTCAGCAAAACTGAGAGGAAAGTACAGAGATTTTTCCATATACCCCCTGCTCTCAAATGTGCATAGCCACACCCATTAATATCCCTCACCAGAGTGCTACAGTTGTTTGGATTGATGAACCTACATTGACACATCATAATCACCCAAAGTCCATAATTTACATTAGGTTTACTCTTGATGGTGTACATTGTATGGGTTTGGACAAAGGTATAATACCATCTATCCATCACTAAAGTATCATGCAAAGTATTTTCACTGCCCTAAAAATCCTCTGTGCTCACTCTGCCTATTTATACTTTCCTCTCCCCAACCCCTGGCAACCACAGATTTTTTTTTTTCTGTATCCATAGTTTTTCCTTTTCAGGAATGTCATACCATTGGAATTGTACACAGTGTATGTAGCCATTTTTATGTTGACTTCTTTCACTTGGTAATATGCACTTAATTTTCCTTCATATTTTTTCATGGCTTGATAGCTACTTGTTCTTAGCACTGAGTAATATTCCATTGTATGGCTGTACCACAGTTTATTCACTGACTTAATGGAGGATATCTTGGCTGCTTCAAAAATGATTGAGTTTTTACATCCATGTCCATGAGGGAGATGTCTTTTTTGTAATATCATTCTCTGGTTTTGGTTCAGGGTAATGATAGTATTATAGAATGAGTTGGGATGTATCCTGCTCTTTATTTTTGGGGGAGTGTTTTTGTAGAATTCTATTTCTTCCTAGAATATTTGGTAGAATTCACCAATAAAACTATCTGGGCCTTGAATTTCCTTTCTAGAAAAGTTTTCAACTACAACTTTATATTCTTTTATAGATACAGGACAATTGAGGTCACCTATTCCTTCTTGATTGAGCTTTAGTAATTTCTGTTTTTCAAGGAATTTGTCCATTTTACCTAAGTTGTCATGTTTATTCACATAAAGTTCATGTTACCTTGTTATTTTTTTAGTATATGTAGTATCTGTAACAAGGTCACAGTACTCATTTCTGAAATTAGTAATTTGTCTTTTCTCTTTTTCATGATCAACCTGGCTAGATAGAGGTTTATCACTGTTATTGATCTCCTAAAGTGTTTGGTCTTATTGATTTTGCCTATTGGTTTTTCATCTCTGATATAGTCTGTTCAGCCTGCTTTAGGAAAATACCGTAGACTGGGTAGTTTATAAGCAAGAGAAATGGATTTGTGACAGTTCTGTAGGCTTTGAATTCCAGGATCAAGCAGTGGCAGATTTGGTATCTGGTGATGGACCACTTCCTGGTTCATAGATGCATTCTTTTTCCCTGTGTGCTCACATGGCAGAAGGGGTGAAGGAGCTCTCTGGGGCCTCTTGTATAAGGGCACTAATTCTATTCATGAGGGCTTGGCCTTTGTGACTTAATCACCTACCAAAAGACCCACCTTCCATTACTGTCACCTCTGTGAGTAGGTTTCAGCACATGAATTTTGGAAGGACATAGACATTCAGATCATAGCAGGTGTTTATTATTTCCTCTCCTTGCTTTGGATTTAATTTGTTTTTCTTTTCTTTTCTTTCTTTCTCTCTCTCTCTCTATATATGTAAATACAAAGAATATATTTCCATTATATATGTATATATATAATATATATGAATATATATGTAAAATGAATATATATATGAATATACACATGTAAAATTAATATATATATATTTTTATATATATATATAATGAATATATATTCATTTCCTGAGGTAGAAGTCAAAGTCATTGATTTGAGACTCTTCTAATATAGACATTCAGTGCTAGCAATTTGTATTTAAGAACTGTTGTAGCTATATTTCAAAAATTCTGCTATGTTGTGTTTTCATTCTCATTCAGTTCAAAATACTGTCTAGTTTCTCTTTTCTTTACCTCTTTGACCCAGGGTGGTTTAGTTATGTATTTCCTAGTTTACAAATATTTTGAGTATTTTCCAGAGATATTTTTGTTATTGATTTCTAATGTGTTTGCTTAGTGGTGAGGGAACATTCTTTGTAGGACGTAAATCCTTTGGATTTAATCTTTTTATTAAGATTTATTGTATGGCCTAGGTAATGGTCTATTTTGGTAAGTGTTCCATGGGTGCTTGAGAAGGATGGTGTTGTTCAAGTCTACTCTATTCTTGCTGATTTTCAGCTTCCTTGTTCTATCGCTTACTGAGTGAGGGGTATTGAAATCTCAGCCTATACTTGTGAATTTGTCTATTTATTTTTGCAATTCTATCAATTTTTGCCTTATGTGTTTAGAAACTGTTATGTTACTAGGTGCATAAACATTTAGGACTGTTATGTTTTCTTGAGTAATTGGGCCTTTTATCATTGTGAAATGACCTTGTTTATTGCTGGTAATATTTTATTGCTATGAACTCAACTTTGTTACTAATATAGCCACACCAGCTCGGCCTTCTTTTGTGAAGTGTTAGCATACTATATATTTTTTCATCCTTTTATCCAATTTGCGTTTTGACATTGAGAGTATTTTTCTTCGAGGCACCATGTATTTGGATCTTGCTTGTTTATCTGGTCTGACAATCAGCCTTTTACTTGATGTTTTTAGACTAATTTCATGTATAATGTGATGAGTGATATAGTTAGGTTTTTCTGTCATCAAGCTGTTTGATTTCTATTAGTCCCAGCTGTTCCTTGTTGTCTTTTTTTTTTTTTTACTCTTTCTGCTTTCTTTTGGATGAGGCAAGTAATTTTTATGATTTAGTTTTTTATCTCTTTCTTTGGGTGATTAGCTATAACTTTTTGTTTTGCTATCTTAGTGGTTGCTTTAGGATTTTTGGTATATGATTTTAACTTATCACAGCCTACCCTCAAGTAATATTGATATTATACCCCATCATATATGGAATAAGAAAATTACAAAAGTACACTTTCATCTCCTCTTCCAGCCACATCCTTCATGCATCTGTGGGATTATAGTTTTCATTAAGTTGAGAAAGTTTTTGGCTGTTTTTTCATCAATTTTTTTTTCTGTCTCTCTTCCTCCCTTTTTGGGGACGTGTATTACTTGCTTGAAGGCTTCTCATGGGTCACAGATGTTTCAAATTTATGAATATTTTCTTTTATGATATCTAATCTTTGTTTTTTTATTTTTTGTTGTTTAAAATATTAAGCTGGGGGGGTTGTGAGGAGGGTTGTCTAGTTACCTTGTTTGTTTGTTTGTTTGTTTGTTTGTTTTGGTGGAGGTAGAGTCCTCACAGTGGTATCATTGCAGCTCACTGCAACCTCCAACTCCTGGGCTCAAGCGATCCTCTTGCCTCAGCCTCCCGAGCAGCTGGGACTACAGGCATATGCCATGATGCCTCACTGATTTTTTTTCTCCAGATGGGGTCTTGCTCTTCCTCAGGCTGTTCTTGAACCCCTGAGCTCAAGCAATCTACCTGTCTTGGCCTCCCAGAGAGCTAGGGTTAGAGGCGTGAGTCACTGCACCCAGCCTCTAATGTTTGTTTAAATCTACTATCCAGTGTAGTTTATGTCTCTGACATTATAATTTGCATCTCTGTCAATTCAATTTGATTTTTAAAAAAAGTCTTCCATGTCTATACTTACCTTCTTGAGCTTTATATTGGGATATAGTTGAGTTACTTATAAATGGGTGATCCTTTCTGGTCTTGCTTTTATTGTTTGGCATAATACCCTACTCAAGAGGCAAGACCTATTTCATGATTCATTATCTTGTGAAGTTTGTGTTTTTCCAGCCTTTCTCATGGGAATGGACACTTCCTGGCACTGTGTAAGCACCAGGCATGGTTTCCTCCAATTTTTTTAGATAATTTTTTTGCTTGGTCTCAAGTAGTTTCCTAGCACATATGTACTGTTCATGACTCTGCTAAATACCTAAGAGGGGATATCTGCCGATCTCCAGGGTTCTTTTCCTGTACTGCTCTCTCCTCTCCAGTGTTCTGTCCTGTGTTCTCTGTCTGCTTTGGTTTTTCCAGACTCTCAACTTCATCACTGCAACTCAGGAAGTTCAGTAGAGTCTACCTTAGTTTTTTCTCCATGTGTCATGTCCTGAAAACTCTGTCCAGGCAGGGAGCTGGGGCAATTCTAGGACTTCCTTCATTTGTTTCCTGTTTTTTAGGAATCTTTGTCTTCATTGCCTAAAGTCTACTGTCTTAAAAATCATTGTAATGCATTTTGTCTCTTTTATTTTATTTATTTATTTTTTGTTGTTTCAGGTAAGAAGGAAAATCAGCAGCTGTTCCTCTGTCTTGGCTGGAAGCAGATTGCAGTAGAGCTTCAGCCCGTGCCCTAGAGTGGAGTGGCTGGATTGCCTTTATTCCCCCTTTGCTTTACTGCTTGCGTCTCATCCTTCGTTTCTTAGTGTGGCCATCTCTTCCTCAGAGAAATCTTCCCTGGGCCCAATACAGATCAAATTCTCTTATGTGATCACAGAAATGTTTTCTTACAGCACCTGTCTGAATTTATAATTGTCACTTTTTTGTCTTTGTTTTCCCTACACTTAAAGCTAAATAAAAGCAGAGGTCTTGTCTGTGTGATTTTCAGAGCTTAGTATAATGTGTTCCCCATTGTACACACTCAATATATATTTCTCCAGTATATGAATGAGTGAGTGTGAGATTGTGCAGTCCTTTACAGGCAAAAAGTACTCAGATATTTTATTTATTTTTTTCTCCCTGGTGCAGACTCTGTTATCCTACTCAAAATCCAGAATGCAGTTCTTTTATGTGAAAGAATAGCAGAAATTAACAAAAATTACTGTAAAAAACTTACAGAAAAAAATTTAAAAAATGGAAACTACGGTTAGTGCACTGCAAAAGGAGCTGTGTGAAACAAAAGGAATAAAATCAGAGTCAGAGCATCAAAAATTTGAATGGGAAGGAGAACTCTGCAGTTTGAGGTATGATATCCTAGTTTTAAAGAAATGTTTGTTGAACTTTAGACTAAAAATATGTTGGGAGAGTCTTTGAAATTGTTGACTTACTTTCTGGGTTTTAACAGGGGAGAAATCATCTTAGTCTTCTGGAGGTAAAATTCTTGGAAATAATATAACAAACTCTTAACTGTGAACATGTCTACTAATAATTAAATGCATATTGTCTTAAGTCATAATTTTAATAGCTATATTAGAAGTTCACCATAGAGAAATCTCATTATTTACTTAACAAGTGGAATTTGGGGTTT
>JAKFHU010002206.1:2577500-2941124 GCA_023783475.1 Daubentonia madagascariensis | reverse complement strand
GCCACTTCCTTCTGCCCTCCATGGTTTCAGATGTGACATATTATGTCATTCAATTTGGTGTTTTCCTTGGGTAATGTGTTGGTTTTCTCTTGCTACTCTCAAGATTCTCCTTTGTCCTTAGATGTGTCTTGACATGGCTCTTTTGGGTTTATCCTATTTGGGCTTTGTCACTTTTTTGAATCTGTAGGTTTATTTATTTGGCCAAATCTGGGGTGTTTTCAGCCCTATTTCTTTGAATGCTCTTTCATCATCACTATTTTTCTCATCTCCTGTGACTCTAATGATACAAATGTTACGTCTTTTGTTATTGGCCACAGGTCCCTGAGTCTCTGTTCACTTTTTTCAATCTATTTTCTACATGTTGTTCAGAATGGGTAAATTTCACTCATCTGTCCTCAGGTTCACTGATTTTATTATCTGTTGTCTCCACTCAATATTGAACCTCTCTAGTAAGTTTTAAAATTTCTGTTATTGACTTTTTTGGTTCTATAATTTAGTTATTTTTAATAAGTTATGTTTCTTTACTGAATTTTAATGATTTTTCTAATTTTTCATTTGTTTCAAGAGACTGTGTAATTGCTTGTCCTTTTTAGAAATTAATGTTCTCATGGTATATATTTTTTCTATTCTTTTATTTTCAGCATAATTAAATTGTTGAGTTTGAAGTGATAACCACTTTTATGATGGTTACTTTAAAACCCTTGTCAGTTAATTTTAACATCTAACTCATCTCAGTGTTGGCATCTATGGATTTTCTTTTTTTTCATTCAACTTGTGATTTTGCTGGTTTTTGGTACGATGGGTGACTTTCAATTGTGTACTTAACATTTTAGCTGTTATTTTAGGAGACTGTGGTTCCTATTTAAATCTTTCTTTTTAGCAGGCAGTCACCCTGTTTAGATTTGGCATGCAGGCCCTGGCCTACTTTTATGGGCTATGGTTCCAATGGCAGTCTAATTTTCAGAACCTATGTGGTGTTATTTTGAACTGCTTGGTTTATCTCCTGCCACTGGGGCTTCCATTGGTCCTTATAAGGGCTTGAATTGGAAGAAGAAGCATCTTTATCATCTTCAGGCTGGGGCTATCTGGTAAATCTTGTTGGGGAAGGGTTTCCTACAGGCAAAGAGCACTTCCCAGTCTGGGTGCTTGTGTGGTGGGTTCTCCCCTGCTTATGGGGGATGGAAAGAACTTCCTGGGCCATGTGATTGTTTTGGAAGGATCCCCTTTACCAGTGTCTTCTGTCTTCATAGTATCTCTGGGTTGGAGAGGGGAATTAAGGTCCTGTGGGGAAAGAGATGTCTTGCTGGTCTAGGGCTATGATGTGATCCCCCTTGCTAGTGTCTCTGGGTAGGGGACAGGAGTCTCAGACCCAGCACCTCAGTTAATTTTCAGCCTTTTGTGTAGCTTGCTCCCATGTATTGGGAGTGGGGAGGCTGTCCCATGCTGAGCAAAGAGATCATTTGGGCACTGTCCTGTATCTTTGAAGTAGGTACTCATGAATGTTACCTCTCCTGCAGGCCAGTGCCTGTCCATAACTGTGCTTAACTCATTGGCCATGGAAAGAAAGGGGTTATTTTGACTTTTTCTAAAATAACTCCTTAACCAATGCTCTGCAGGTGCTCCGGGGGTGCCCCATTCAAGCTTGGCACATCCCTGGTACATCTTGCATCATTTCCTACGCTTCTTTTCTGAACGTGTGTTTTCCTTATCATGCCTCTGGGCTACCAAGAATAACCCTTCCTGTGTTCCAGTGAAGTTTAGAAGGATATAAATATATATACACACACACACACACGCACACTTATATATATACGATTTCTAAGGATTTTGAGAATAGAAGTTTAGCTTATTATTTTCATCTAATCTCTTTTAGTGATCTATGTTTTCTCAAATTTTCTAAAATAGATATGCATTACTTTTATGATCAGTAAAACCTATTAATATTATTAAAACTCTTTTTTTCATGGCTGTGTATTGAGTATATGCTATGGGTGAGTGTTCAGTGGCCTTCTCTTGGGGAGATTACAGAGAAGTAAAAATGTATGCTCTTTGGAAAAGGTCTCTCAGGCAGTGGAAGGCATATTCACTCTTCTAGGGGTGTTAAGCTGGGGCCCCCAGCTGCAGAGCTGGGTTTAGCTTCCGTGAGGGCACGTGTGACTGTGGAATGTTGTTCCAAGTTCTCACAGGAGGGGCGAATCCTTCCCCTTCTTAAATTGCCAGTGTGTGCAAAATGCTAACACTACACATTTAAGTGACGTATAGATCAGAACAGAATCATAGCTTGATGACATAAATTAAAGTAATTATATTCATTAGCATGATAAAAAATATGCAAACAAATGTTTATTAAATGCAACCATACATCAACTCCAAAGGCTTTGGCGTTGTTTATGTCTTTGTTGCTCCAGCATTTTGTCAAAGGTAGCCTGTCATACTGAACCTAATTGACACTAATAGCAGTGGAGGGAGGTGGAGCCAGCTCAGAACATCCGTTGGCTGTGTGAGCACCAGAGCATTGGGGATTTGCTACCAGGCCTCACTGAGTCTTCCCTTAGCTGGCCCTGATGAAGGCTTGGGAAAGGAAATCCAGGTTTCCTTACACTTAATGGACAGAGGGCTGCCCACCTCATCAGGATATTGTAGGATGCACACAGAAAGGTCCAGAAGCACTTTTTCCTATCAGTACCTGATACAATATTTGCCACTAAAAGGGAACCATTTTCCTTAAGGTTGGATGTGTCTTTCCAGCCGTTGGTGACTGTCTGGCAAGAGAAAGCACTTGTCTGTTCTGGAGCCTGTCCTGGAGATGGGAAATAGGCTGTCTTGTGGGGAGGCTGTTGCACATTCGTGTTGGGTGGGTTCTTGCTGGGGAACCTGGCAGGCTGCTCTGATGAGGCATCTCCTTTTTGCCAGAAAGCACGTGAATCATACCTACAAGCACAGGCACAAAAAGAGCCGGGTTCCTTAGCTGTGATGCTCAGGCACGTTGAGACATTTGCTTTGGCCTTGAGGGCTGATGTATCCCAGGTGTGTGCTTATGCACAAAGCCCCTGCCCTTTGTGCACACCCCCAGCAGTTACTGCCATTGTTTACGATACTCAGAGTGGTCATTTAGAAAGAGCTGGGCTGGGTGCAATTGAGTGCTCTGTCTGTTCATCCACCCCACATATGTGGAGTGTAATGCAAGTTGGTGAGTGAGAAATGTCAGTGGTGGAGGAGGGATGTGGAGGAGGTGTGAGCAGGAGAGATGGTCCAGGGCTTTAGCCTGGAGCCAGTAGTTGCCCTTCCCCAGCACTATTTTTCTACCTCAATTTTATACTTTGAGTTCTATGAAAACTACAGCCCCAGTCAGGAGGATTTGGTTCTAGCTGTTGGCAGGTTGTATTGTCATTCAGTATCACACATTCTTTGTGATCCCAGTTTATCTCCTGGACAAAAGGGGCAAGTGAGTGATTCAAGCCACATCTCGGCTCTGCCTTCCTCAGCTCTCTTTGTCTTCGGTGGCCAGCAGGTTACAGAGATCAGCTTTGTGTCAAGGTTAACTTTATAGGTGTCACCAGTGCCTGGCCATCTGACTTTAAAGGAAAATGAAATTCTACAGAGAGCAAGCCTTCTTCTCTCAGGATCCACGCTGTTCCTTCCATCTCATGAAAGAGGAAGAAAGGGGAGACGCTAGAATTTTCGAGGCCAGCTGCACTGCCTCTAGGAGAAGATGGTCTGGGGTCACTGAGGCTGCCGCACGGGGAGCAGGGGGAGCCTTTAGAGCTTGGCTGGCCTGCCCCAGGCACCTCAGGGTTGGACACTGCAAATCCTTGTTTCTCTTCCCTAAAAAAGGGAGCCTGTGTAATTTATTTCTGTGGGGTGGTTGATGCTGGGAGGGAGAGAACAGATGTTAAGAAAACAAAGGAAGGCATACCACTTTTGTTTCTGAGCCAATGGTGATCAATTCTGTATACTTTACTGCCTTGTCCATGTTTTGGGGATGGATATTTCAAGCCATTTCAATCAAAAGTGGTGCCACTCTAGGCTCTAAACAAAGGCCTAGATTTATTTTTTTTCTGGCAGCACAATCCTCAAAGATTACACTTGCTGAAACATTTTTAGCCACGTCAACATTCCTTAGGAAATACAAATATGGGCATTATTTCATGGAGATGGCACTGGGTAATATAATAAAATGGATTTATTTCATCTTAATTTATTTAAAATGTGCATAGACAGAACTGGGATAAAATCCATGAGATGAAATATCTCGTTTGCATGAATATATTGAAAAATTCAGCCACCTTCTAAGCCAAAAAAAGAGGCAACTTTTTTTTTCCACTCTCAGAATAATAAGAAGAATAGGTACTCTTTTTAAAACAAGAAAATATAACCTTGACAGAGAGAAGTGATTCATGTCCCACAGTCCCGGTGAAGGTGTGAGGGATGAGCGTAGACGGCAGCAAGCGCTCTGAGGCTGAGGAACTGGGAGAGACAAAACTGTGGTTTTGCACGGAGTCAGGACTGGACGGCGAGACAGGAAGGCGAGGCAGGAAGGTGGTGTGGGTGGTCTGCATTGCCTGAGGTGGTGGTCACCTGAGGTGTGGCCTCAGCCCCAGCCGCTCCCACCCCTGGACTCTACCAAGTCTCAGAGCACATAATGGTGGAGAATGTTGCAGGAGCAGAGACTGGCGGGTACACGTCCTGCCTTTGGGGCTGCAGCATAGCGTGTTCATCAGGTACCACCCCCCAGGGCTTCTGTGTCTGGGATGCACTGTGGACACTGCATCCATCTATGAGGCTGTAAGTCCGAGGGCCTGGGGCTCAGTCTGGGCTTCTCAACATAGCAACTATGAGGCTGGGAAACCATTTCCACTCTCTGACCTTCATTTGAGGCAGCATAAGTAGAGGCTGAGTCTGACGAGTTGGGTTCAAATCTGGGCTCTACCGCTTATGAGCTGTGTGATCTTGAGCAAGTTTCTTAACCTCTCTGGGCCCCGGCCTCAAGCTCAAATTCATTTGCAAAATGAACTTGATATGGAACCCACTACATATGGGTGTTATGAATTCTATGTGCAATGATCATGAAAAGTATAATATTTAGAACATGCCTGAGTTATTATAGTCAGCATCCAATGAATGTTAGTTGTAAAGTTTTCTGATCAACAGAATGGAAATAATCTTTTCATTTCACAGGGTAGATTAGTAGCTGCTATTATTGTTTGATATTAATAATTGCTTTCAACTTACTTCTTCTGTGTCCATAAACTTCTTGAGGGATAAAATGGCAAATGCTTGCAGAAGGTGTCTGGTAATGATTGTGGGGTTTTTAGGTTTTCTAGCCTTGCTGAGCCCAGTTCTCATCACATCCTAGGGTACATGCCTTCTTGCTTCTCTTGCAACTCAGTGCCTGGGGAGGCTTGTGCCAGGGCATGCTTCAGGGGAGGGTGGGTTGCCCTGCAGGGCTGGCTCTCTCATCAGTGTCAGCCAGCACTGGGCAGTGGCTGATGGCCGGTTGGTTGCTCCTGGGAACCCTAAATCTGGTGTTTGCTGCCTTTAGCCTCCACCCCTGCACACTGCCATCCAGACCTTAACCTGAACTGCTGGGGTGGAGAGGGCTGCCTCCGATACATCCCGGTGAATCTCAGCCTCAAGTCTTCTCTTGGAGGAACCATGGCTAAGCTTTCCATTTTCTTTCATTTTAATTTCCACCCTGGGCTGGGAGGAAACCCAGCAGCAACATCCTCAGCTTTTGACAATTTACACCGTAGATATGGGACTCCCTTTGGACCCGCATGTTAGTCAAAGCATTTGGGAAACAAAAATCAAGGAAGGGAGTCCCCACAGCTCTTTGTTGGGAGTAGGGGTGGGTCGAGGGATGGTTGCAGAGTGGGCTGAATCTGGCTCTCAAAGATGCCGCAACCTAGGGGGTCCCAAGGCCAGTGGCCTGTTGCCCTCCCTGGCTGCCACCTCCTCACTCTGCTCAGAGCAAACACTGCCTGCCCCCCATGGCTGGGAGCTGTCTCCTAGGACAGGTTCAGTGCAGGTTCCCTGTCTTTCAGATGCCTGCACTGGGTGTGAGCACTGCTGGCACAGGGTCCCTCCATCAGGGCTGTTGGGGAAGCCATTGGTTTTCCTCAAGGGTGTGCCTCACCCAGCACCTGCCGTTTACTCTGATGCTGCTCAATGGTGACACAGCAGCTGACCTTGGAGACCATCACCCTGAGACACAGGAAGGAACTAGTGGCTGGGAGGCCGAGACCCCAGCAGATAAACTAGGATTCTGAGCCCAGTCGGACATTTCCCTTTCGCACCATCAAGCCCAATTCTATCCAGTCTTGATCCTGGAGGCCCTGGGATCTGCCCAGCAGTGAGCTTGCTCTCTCTGACCAAAGAGGGAGAGTTTGCGGGCCTTGTCTATGCTGCTAAGGAATGACAGAGAAAGCTGCCTCCATCCTTGCGCCCCTCTGGGGCACCGAGCCAAATCCAGGTGGCTTTCGATGAGCTGTCCCCTGCTGGAAGTTAGGGTTACTCTTCACTGGGCAGGCCATACCAGGATCACAGAGTCATCCAGGCCAGCAGCCTGAGTGCACACCTGGAGAAACCAAGGCCAAGAGAGGGGTACAGACTTGCCCACAGCTTCAAGACCAATTAGTGGCAGAGCCAAGGCCACAACCTGGGCCCCTGCCTTCCAGTCTGCCAGGAGATGGAAACTGATAACACAAAGAACAAAAAAAGAGCAGGGTGTTTTTTTTTTTCTTTTTTAAATGTAAAACTTTCTTATAGTTCCAAAAATTATGCTGTACAATGTTTGATCTTCTATCATTCTGTTTTCCCCGGGTCTGTGCTTTTGTGGGGAAATCAATTCTTGGTAGGGTGGAGTCACATCACAGGGGCCCCTCTGTGCTTTCCTCACCAAAATCAAACTGAAAAAGAGACAAAAGTCCCTGTATTTGTCCTGCTACTTCCCAAACTCCCTCTGCCTCAGGGGAAGAGACCACAGACAAGAGGCAGGGAAAATAAGAAAAGCTTAAATGTTGACCCTGGAACTTCTCAGGGTCCAGGTGCTGGTACTTTACAAAAGACCTAGGAGATGTTTCTGACAGTGAGTAACATTCATTTTTTGGCCAGTGGGAACTGGAGTAGCTTATTGTGGACTGTTTGGTTCTGTCTGGCCCACGTGGGTGGAATTCTAGGACCTTCTCCTTGCTCAGGAGAATGAGGCTCAAACCATCTTCCTGGGGGCATCTCTTGTGGCCTGGGCTTTGTGGCAAAGGCAAGAGGAGGGAACGCCTGGCCTGTGAGGAAGGAACACCAGGAGGGACACCCAAGCCACCAAACAATTGCCAGGGCAGCTCCACACGCCTGAAGGCTCTGTTCTGGGTGGCCCTGACTCCAGCTGCCTGAATCCTTCTTTCCTTATGGCTTCCCAGATGTGGTGTCAGCCACAGGACTCCAAAGCAGCTTCTGGCTGCCTGGTTCTGTTTGTCAGGCGAATCTGATGGATACAAACAATCCCTTGATTACCTGAGCTGAGGTGCCCCTGGCAAACCTTCCATTAATGTCAGTGATGATGTTTTCCTATTGAGGTGAGACCTGAGTGGAGCTGCAGGCTGGGCTAGGCTGCCGATGTGGGGTGATTTATGGAAAAGGAAGTCCAGGTGGCCCAGAGTGTCCAGGGTTCCGGATGTGAATTCTATGGAGGTTGCTAGGGATCAGCCGCTGCTAATGGGAAGCCTGCTGCTTTGGCCTCCTGGGGCAAGGGGTGGGAGTGTCCCTGGATATGAGAAATCACTGCGTTTTCAGTTCTAATCAGAGTAGCTCTTGGGCTCAGTCTGGTGTGCACTGAGCCGGGGGATAGACGGGGTGACCATATAATGTATTGTCCAAACTGGGGCATTTTTGAGAGTGATAATAATTTTGAGAGTGAAAGGGGATGTATTGATAATTAAATGGGGACTGTCCCTGTCAATGTCTTGGGAATTTTTGGATTCTGGTGCCTCCATGAGCATGAACTGCCCAAGCATGCATTCCTGGGTCTTCAGGGTATTCACATGGTCTCTGGACTGGCCGAATGACTTGTTCCAGGATGTGTAGCTTGGGATCCTGTCGTGTTGGTTGTGTTTATGTAGGTGGAATGGAGAGTTTGGAAGGTGTGCTCGGTCATTCCCACTTTGCCTCCCTTTGACTATAAAGGGTGGAGTCTCTGTCCCACCCCTGAAGCACATGGGTTTTGGGGTCAGACACTCCTAGGTTTTTATTCTGGCTCTGCCACTTACTAGCTGTGACACAGACAAAGTTACTTAAGTTATCTGAGCCTAGGTTTTCTCAGCCATTAAATGGGGATATGAATGAACCTAGCAGAGGTATGGGGGGATTATTAAAGTAACTGTAGTATGTGCATGTGCTTGGCACATAATACATGCTCAATTATTATTTAGGGTAGTGTCTTATTTCTACAAGAAGCTGCTCCACTTTGGTACATGAAGAAAATATAATCTATTAGTATTTTTAAAGAACTTTTTTGTTTAATAAAATTTGAGTAGTTAAAAATACTCATGATATATTATGCATACCATAACACATATAAAATTAACCAAATAAAATATGACCAAGTTATTCATGTATTGCGGTGCACGCCCAAAGTTTTTACTGATAGGGCTGCATGATCAGAAAAAGTTTGGGGACCTCCTTCATGATTAGAACAGTTTGGGGAAAAAGGGGACCTCTTTCGTGGTTAGAACAACACCCATCCAGATAAAAGCACCCAAAGAAACAAAAGTAGAGGCACATATAGAACACGAAGAAGCAGCCTCATCCATCCATCCATCCATTCACTCACTCAACAGGTATTTGTTGAACACCTACCATGTTCCAAGTGCTTGGGATTCATCAGTGAATGAAATAATAAATTATACAGCATATTGAAAGGTGTAAATGCAAATTGAGGGGAACTGAGAGCCAGGGTGCAGCGTGGCGGTGTGCAATTTAAAATTGGGTGGCTGACATGAGCCTCATTGAAAAAATGGCATTTGAGCAAAAACTTGAAGGCAGTGAAGGGCTTGGTCTTGTGTGCGTCCCACTCCGAGAGCTGTCTCCTGTCTCCCGTCTTGTTTCAGTTCCCAGATTCAGATTTATGTTTCTCCCTGAAATCTCTGGAACTTTTGTAAGTCAGAGTGGACTTCCTTCAACATGTCAGTACTACTAGACTACCCACATGTGCTAGTACCCCCCAAACAGACTTTAATTAGCATGAAATCTTTTTCTTTTCTAATTAAAAAATCCCCAAAGCCCCAAGAACCCCTGGTTTTCTGAGCATTGGATTTGGCCAGGGAACAGAATGGTGAGTGTCCCTGATAGATACCAGGCCCTGATTTTGGAGTTCAGGTTTTCCTCCCATCCAGTTGACCCGGAGGTGACACTCGTGGGGTTGGTGTGGCACATAGGGAATGGGTTTTAACATGACTGGCTGTCATGGCCATGCCGATGGGCTGGAAGGAACTGTGATTCTGCACAGATTTACTGCTCAGACAGCAAAGAGCTTGGGGCTTACTCTAGAGAGCAAACATCTAAGTCCTAGTTCTAGCCCTTCTGCGTTGTTTAGTCTGTGAGACGGGCTTTTAATACCTGTTCCATCTGCTTTCTGAGGTTATTGTGGAGATTCAGGATGATAGAGCGCTTATCCAATGAAAGTCGTCGTCATTCCGTAGCTGTTCCCTCGTGGCCGTGCTTGCCTGCGTTCCTCACTACGTCCCCGTTCCCGTCCAACCTCCTCAAACCCTTCACCGAAGAGACAGAAGCCGCAGGTCACAAAGGCCTCCAGTCCTCTGCAAAACTCCCTGTTTCCTCTTCCTCCCTCGGAACTTCTCCAGGGCTCTGCTCACGCTCCCTTAGCCCCTCTTCCCGCGCTTTCCATCGCCCTTCCCCACGGAAGGGCCACGTTAGTCTCCAACTAGGTTGAAATATCTCCCGTCTCTCAAAAGCGTCATTCTTGACCTCACGTCTCCCCCCAATCATTTTCTTATTTTTTAAAGTCCCCTTAAAAGGAGGAGAAGCTTACACAGGCTTGCAAGAGAATTGTCTCCACAGACTTCCTGCATCTCTCTGCTCCCCACTGGCTTGTGTACCTCGGGGAGGCTGGCGTCGGCTCCCGCCCGCCTGGCCACCACTGTGTCGCCACTCTGGGACCCTTGTCAGCTGTGCTCTTTTAATCTCTCTCTCTCTGTGCGTCATCACAGCCGGCCTCTCCCCCCTTGAAAGCGCTCCCCTCCCCGCCGCCGCGACACTCCGTCACCCGCTGCTCTGCGGCTTTCTCTTCAGCGCTGTCCTTCTCGCCCCACTCCATAGCTCATCTCCTTTTGTCCAGCCACAAAATGTTGCACTTGCTTGGGAACGGAATATTGGATCATCTTCTCTTCCACCCTGTTGTCTCGGCTGGTCATATCCTTAGTTCTAAAGTTCTTTTAGGTATAAACAGTTGTAACTTTTTTTTTAAATCAACAGCTAATATGTTCTCTCTGAGCCCTGGACTCCCATTTGCAACTTCCCCTGGAAACTCCTTTCAGACCTAAGGGCATCTCAGTGTAACACGTCCAAAGCTTAAACGCCTGACCTTCCCCCAAAACATACTTTCCCCCAGTCTTCCCCGACTCAGTGGCACCTGTACCTACCCCACTGCTCAATCCCCAAACCTAGCTGTTATTCTTTTTTTTTTTTAAATTAATTTATTAGGGAGAGAAAAATGGCGGTGTGATAGAGTCCTCCCGCCGCACCGCTCCCAGGGAAGGAGGTGAAGAACGCCAGCGGCTGCCTGCGAGCACGGACCGCTCACTCCGAAAACAGCATCGCGAATTACAGAGAAACAACACCGAACGCCCAGCCCAAGAAAACAGGTACCAAATTTTCACAAAGATCGGAAGGCGCACGGAGCACAATAGAGCCCAGAGCGCGGGAAGGACGCGCTCACCAGGTCCGCGCAGCGCGACCTGCCCCCCAAGCGGTTACGCGCCTCCCCATACACGCAGTCAGGGACAAGCCCAGAGTTGGGACAGAGCGGTAGCGCAAGGCAGCAGACCCTGTGGAGAGGAGGCAACTGCTAGAGCCAGACACAACTCTCAGCTGCAATATAGAGAGACTGCTGAGGGCTGGGGAGAGACCGGGCAGGGACGGAGTGGAGATACAGCTTCCCGGGACAGTGCGCGGAAGCCCGCAGGCCGGCACTGCGCCACTAGAAGTCAGCGGGACTGGGCCCAGGAGTTTAAAGGGGAGCGGGACACGCCCTTAGAGGCTGCTAGCAACTGCCGCTGCGGCCGGGGGAGAAAAACTGTGCTCCTGGCGCGATCGGAGCCCGGCTGTGCGCCAGGCTGGCGGCGGCCGCCATCTTTACAGCCGCCCGCGCGGAGCTGTGAGCCACGTCTCTAGCTCCCCCCGCCCCGGCCCGGGGCTCGTCTGCTGGGGCGAGACAGGCTTTGCCTTTGGTGGCGAGGGACAGCTGCATCCGTGGGTTCCAGGTGGGACGAGATCCCGGAACTGTAGCGGCAGGACCTTTGTGTATTGGAAACAGTTTGCAGCTCGTCCATCTGGTCCTGCTATCCCGGCTCTGGCCTCCGACAAGTCCGCTCCGTGCTGGTCCTAGTGCCCGCCCTTGAGGTCCCAGCCCTCCTGTATCCCAGAGATCAGTCATTTTGAAGGTTGCTGGCTATAGTAACTCATTTGGTATAATTGCTGGTTCTCGTGACAACCAAATACCTCAAGAGCCACAGGCTGAACCAGAGCAGCTCCCCATAATCCTGCCCACTTCAATAGGGAATTTCGCGCCATCCAAGAGCGCTTCCAGTGGCCACTATTCCCCCCTCCCCGTGGGAACATCCCCCCGGTGGAGACTGCTGGGGATAGAGACGGCCACCCGCCTCGCCTTGGGGTCTAGTGGTGGAAAAGGGGTGCACAATTGGAGATCCCCCTATCAGCCAGTATCACACAGAGACACAGGTCAGAAGGGCAGACACATGTGGCTAGATAAGCAACCTCTGAGCTGTGTAGAATTTTCCCAATTCAGCTCTCACACTGCAGCCAAAAGAAATTGTGTTTCTACCTGCACCTCAGGAGGAGCAAGGTCAAAGTAACCCCTAGGAGCTACAAGGCCCCTCCCAAAGTGTGGGGCTTTCGCATACCCCAACTGGAGGATCAGAGTCTGCCACGGACATAACAGAATACCTAGCTAATAGGGAGCTGTGGATTCATATCCTCCAGTACAATTCACTAGCTTAGAGCTCAAGCTGGGAGGTCATTCTCACCACACTCCACTGGGAAGAGGAGACAACAACAGGCCAGAGATAACTCAAGATCCACCAAACTTGCTAAAATACACCTAAGGCAATATAGGCCACTACTTCTCTCCCTGGCTCTGCCAAGGAACAAAAATCGTGGGCTTGGAGACAGGGCCATAAACTAGCCCTAACACCCCCAGCTCTTGACCAAGAGGCTAGATGAGAAAAAACCAGCGAAAGAACTCAGGGAACATGAAAAATCAGAGTGAAAAGTCACCTCCAAAAGAAACGATCAGTTCCTCAGCAATGGATACCAACTCAAATGAAATGGGTAGAATGACAGAAGAGGAATTTTTTTTATGGATTATAAGAAAGCTCAATGAAATTCAAGAGAAAATTGAATCCCAGCACAAAGAAACCACAAGAAAAATGCAAGAAATGAATGAAAAATTCTCCAAAGAAATAGAAATATTACGGAAAAATCAAATAGAAATCCTAGAAATGAAAGAAGAATTCAAGGATCTACAAAACACAGTGGAAAACCTTAAGAATAGGCTGGACCAGGCAGAGGAAAGAATTTCAGAGCTAGAAGACAACTCCTATGCGCTAAATAAATCAGTGGAAGAGAAAGAACACAAAAACAAGAGGCATGAACAAAGCATACAAGAAATGTGGGATTATGTAAAGAGGCAAAACATAAGGATCATAGGCATCCCTGAGGGAGAGGAAGAAAATTCGCATGGGCTGGAAAATCTATTTGAAGGAATAATAGAGGAAAATTTCCATGGCGTAGCCAGAAATCTCAATATCCAAGTACAAGAAGCACACAGGACTCCTGGGAGAGTCAATGTGAAAAGGCATTCACCACGCCACATAATTATTAGACTGACCAAAGTAAACACAAAAGAGGCACTCCTCAGAGCTGTAAGATGAAAAGAGCAGGTAACCTATAAAGGGAAACTGATCAGATTAAATGCAGATTTCTCAGCTGAAACCTTGTAAGCCAGAAGGGAATGGGGAGACATCATCAGTCTCCTAAAACAAAACAAAGGCCAACCCAGAATTCTGTATCCTGCCAAACTGAGCTTCTTATATGAGGGAGAAATAAAGACTTTTCCAGACAAGCAATCACTAATAGAATTTGTGAAATCCAGACCGGCCTTGCAAGAA
Organism: Daubentonia madagascariensis; assembly: GCA_023783475.1. Taxonomy (NCBI): domain Eukaryota; kingdom Metazoa; phylum Chordata; class Mammalia; order Primates; family Daubentoniidae; genus Daubentonia; species Daubentonia madagascariensis. The sequence continues at coordinate 2,927,706 of JAKFHU010002206.1, read as the reverse complement.
GTGCTTAGACCTGCATTGTACACTAATCAGCACAACAGACACCCACCATTGTAAAACTACGCGAAAGCTAAAACCCCAGAAACCAGATTCCACAATGACGCAAGAGGTAAAACAAAAGACACCACCCAATAGAATAATCAGAAATTTACCCCAAATGTCAATTCTCTCAATAAAATGTAAATGGCTTGAATTGCCCATTGAAGAGACATAGGCTGGCTGAATGGATTAAAAAATACAAGCCAAGTATCTGTTGTCTTCAGGAAACACACCTTACACACAAAGATGCATTCAGACTCAAAGTGAAAGGATGGAATACAATTTTCCAGGCTAATGGGAACCAAAAGAAATCCGGAGTAGCCATCCTTATTTCAGATGATATAAACTTTAAAGCAACAAAAGTAAAGAAGGACAAAAATGGACACTATATAGTGGTGGAGGGAAAAATCTCACAAGAGGATTTAACAATCCTAAACATTTATGCACCCAACACAGGACAGCCCAGGTACATAAAGCAAATACTGCTTGATCTAGACAACATAATAAACAGCAATGCCATAACAGCAGGGGACTTCAACACCCCACTGACGGAACTGGACAGATCCTCCAAACAAAAAATAAACAAAGAAACAAGGACCTAAACAGGACTCTAGGACATTTGGGCCTAACAGATATCTACAGAACACTCTGCCCAAATAACACTGAATATACATTCTTCTCATCAGCTCATGGAACTTTCTCTAAAATTGACCACATCCTAGGCCACAAAACAGATCTAAACAAATTCAAAAAAATAGAAATCATACCATGTATCTTTTCAGACCACAGCGGAATAAAATTAGAAATCAATTCCAACAGAAACTTACATCTTCCTCCAAAAACATGGAAACTAAACAATCTGTTGCTGAATGACTATTGGGTCAAGGAGGAGATTCAAATGGAAATCAAAAGATTCTTCGAGCTAAACGATAATGGGGACACAAGTTATCAAAATCTGTGGGATACAGCAAAAGCAGTCCTGAGAGGAAAACTTATCGCCTTAAATGCCCACATCCAAAAGACAGAAAGGTCACAAATCAGTAAACTAATGAATCATCTTAAGGAAATGGAAAAGGAAGAGCAAAGCAATCCTAAAGCCAGCAGAAGAAAAGAAATAACCAAGATCAGAGCAGAATTAAATGAAATTGAGAACAAAAGAACAATACAGAAGATTAATAAAACGAAAAGTTGGTTCTTTGAAAAGATAAACAAAATAGACAGGCCACTCGCCAGGTTGACCAGAAGCAGAAAGGAAAGGACTCTAATAAGCTCAATTAGAAATGAGAAAGGAGAGGTCACAACTGATATCATGGAAATACAAAACATCATCTTCGAATACTACAAAAATCTCTATACCCACAAACACGAAAATGTGGAGGAAATAGACAAATTCTTAGAAACATACTACCTCCCTAGGCTCAACCAGGAAGAAACAGAATTTCTAAAGAGACCAATATCAAGCACCGAAATAGAAGCAGTAATAAAAAATCTTCCAACAAAAAAATGTCCTGGGCCAGATGGGTTCACACCTGAATTCTACCAAGCCTACAAAGAAGAACTGGTGCCTATACTGCTGAAATTATCTGAAAACATCCAGAAGGATGGAATCCTCCCAAACTCATTCTACGAAGCCAATATCACCTTGATACCAAAGCCAGGAAAGGACACAACAAGAAAAGAAAATTACAGACCAATATCCCTTATGAATATAGATGCAAAAATTCTCAATAAAATCCTTGCAAACTGAATTCAAATGTACATCAAAAAAATAATTCATCACGATCAGGTGGGCTTCATTCCCGAGATGCAGGGATGGTTCAACATACGCAAATCTATAAATGTAATTCACCATATAAATAAAAGCAAGAACAAAGATTATATGATCCTTTCAATAGATGCAGAAAATGCTTTTGACAAAATCCAGCATCCTTTTATGATAAGAACTCTTAACAATATAGGCATAGATGGCTCATACCTCGAAACTATTAAAGCCATATGCGATAAACCCACAGCCAATATCATACTGAATGGGGAAAAATTGAAAGCATTCTCCCTTAAAACAGGAACTAGACAAGGGTGCCCACTATCTCCACTTCTTTTCAACATAGTGCTGGAAGTCCTGGCCACAGCAATCAGACAAGACAGAGGAATCAGGGGCAGAAGAGGTCAAACTTTCACTATTCGCAGATGATATGATATTATACATAGAAAACCCCAAAGATTCAACCAAGAGATTACTGGAATTGATAAATGAATTCAGCAAAGTCTCAGGATATAAAATTAATACACACAAATCCATAGCCTTCATATATGCTAATAACAATCAAGCCGAGAAACAAATTAAAGATGCAATACCTTTCACAATAGCACCAAAGAAAATTAAATATTTAGGAACATATCTAACTAAGGAGGTCAAAGACCTATATAGAGAGAATTACGAAACACTGAGAAAAGAAATTGCAGAGGATGTAAACAGATGGAAAACCCTACCATGCTCTTCCATAGGTAGACTCAACATAGTAAAAATGGCTTTGCTACCTAAAGTGATTTACAGAATCAATGCAGTCCCTATCAAAATACCAACATCATTTTTTGCTGATCTAGAAAAAATAATTCTATGCTTCATGTGGAACCAGAGAAGACCCCGTCTAGCCAAAGCAATCTTAAGCAAAAAGAACAAATTGGGAGGCATCTATCTACCAGACTTCAAACTATACTACAAGGCTATAGTAACCACAACTGCATGGTATTGGCACAATAACAGAGATGTAGACCAATGGAACAGGACTGAGAACCCAAATATAAAACCAACCTCATACAGTCACCTGATCTTTGACAAATTCCAGAAAAACGTACACTGGGGAAAAGATTCCCTATTCAATAAATGGTGCTGGGAAAACTGGATGGCCATATGTAGAAGACTGAAACTGGACCCACACCTCTCACCTCTCACAAAAATCAACTCACAATGGATAATAAATCTAAACCTAAAACATGAAACCATAAGACTTCTCGAAGAAAACATTGGAAAAACTCTTATGGACATTGGCCTAGGCAATGAATTTATGAAGAAGACCCCCAAAGCAATCACAGCAGCAACAAAAATAAATACATGGGACCTGATCCAATTAAAAAGCTTCTGCACAGCCAAGGAAACTACCACTAGAGTGAACAGACAACCTACAGAATGGGAGAAAATATTTGCATGCTACACCTCTGATAAAGGGCTGATAACCAGAATCTATACAGGACTTAGGAAAATCAACAAGAAAAAATCAAACAACCTTATTAAAAAATGGGCAAAGGACATGAACAGAAACTTTGCAAAAGAAGACAGAATAATGGCCAGCAAACATATAAAAAATTGCTCAACTTCTCTAATCATCAGGGAAATGCCAATCAAAACCACAATGAGATATCTCTTAACTCCAGTGAGATTGGCTCATATCAAAAAATCCCCAAACAACAAATGTTGGCGGGGATGTGGACAGATAGGAACACTCATACACTGCTGGTGGGACTGCAAATTAGTACAACCTCTATGGAAAGTAATATGGAGATACCTCAAAGAATTAAAAGTATAATTACCATTTGACCCAGCAATCCCACTACTGGGTATTTATCCAAAAGAAAAAAAGACATTTTATAATAAAGACATCTGCTCTCGAATGTTCATAGCAGCACAATTCACAATTGCAAAGATGTGGAAACAACCCAGGTGCCCGTCAATACACGAGTGGATTAATAAAATGTGGTATATGTATACCATGGAGTATTACTCAGCAATAAGGAACAATAGTGAATTAACACATCTGGTATTATCCTGGTTGGAGCTAGAGCCCATTCTTCAAAGCAAAGTGTCACAGGATTGGAAAAACAAGCATCACTGGTACTCACCATCAAACTGGTACTAACTGATCAACACTTACATCACACAGGGCAATGATATTCATCAGGGGGCAGGCAGGCGGGAGGGGGGTGGAGGGGATGGGAAAACTCTCACTGAATGGATGTGGGGAGCACAGTTTTGGGGATGACTACGATTGTAGCTCTGACACGGGCAGTGCATGGGCAATGTATATAGCCAAAGTGTTGTACCCCCATAATATTCTGAAATAAAAAAATAAATAAAAAAAAATCTGCAGACTTCCAAGGAAAAAAAAATAAAAAATAAATTTATTGATGTGTAATTCACATAGCATAAAATTAATCATTTTAAAATGAACAACTCGGTGATGTGTAGTACATTTACAGTGTCATATGACCGTCACCTCTATGTAGCTCCGAAACATTTCCATACTTCAAAATAAAACCCCAAACCCATTAAACAGCCACTCCCTATTCCCCCCTCCTCTGAGTCCCTGGCAACTGCCAATCTGAGTTCTGTCTCTATGGATTTACCTATTCTGGATATTTCATATAAATGGAATCATAATATGTGACCTTTTGTGTCTGGATTCTTTCACTGAACATAATGTTTTGGAGGCTCATCCACATTCCAGCATGCATCAGTGCTTCACTCCTTTTCACGGCTGAATAATATTCCATTGGATGTAATGCCACAATTAGTTTATTTTTTCACCTGTTATTGATGGCAATTTGGGGTATTTTCACCTTTTAGCTGTTGTGAATAGTGCTGCTATGACCAGGTGTGCATATGTATTTGTTTGAGTACCTATTTTCAATTCTTTTGGGTCATAAGGTAATTCTATGTTTAACTTTTTTCACATTGGCTGTACCACTTTACCTTCCCACTAGAAATGTACGAGGGTTCCAATTTCTCCACCTCTTCACCAATAGTTGTTATTTTCCATTAAAAAAATGGAAAATAGTCATCCTAGTGGGTATGAAGTGGTACCTCATTATGGGTTTGATTTGTATTTCCCTTATGACTACTGATGTTGAGCATCTCTTCATGTGTTTGTGGGTCACTTGTATATCTTTTGGGAGAAATGTTTATTCAAGTCCTTTGCCCATTTTTAAATTGAGTTGTTTGGCTTTTTATTGTTGAGTTGTAAGAGTTCTTTATATATCTTGGATACTAGGCCCTTATCAGATAGATGAGTTGCAAGTCGTATCACTAAAATAATCCCCGGCTACTATTCTTAACCCCTGTTCTTCCTGAGACTCACACTCACCCAGCCTGTAGGGCCTACTTAGGATATATCCTAATCCATCCTCCTATCCCCATGTTCACCCTTCATCTCTCTACACTCTCTCCACCCCCACTATTTCCCACCTGGATAATGCCGCAGTTGTCTCCTGGCCTCTACTCTTGTTCCCTTATAATCTATTCTCTACCCAGTAGGCAGAATGATCTTTAAAAATATAAATTAGGCTATGTCCTGCACCTGCTTTAAACCCCTCAGAACCCCTCTGCCACATCTAGAATAGGGTTAGGACTCCTTAGCATGCCCCTGCCATCCTCTCTGGCCCCCTACTCTATTGTCTGTATGTTAGCCCTGACCCCCTTCCTTCAATTCCTCCAGCACAAGGTTCTTCCTGCCTTGGAGCTTTCGAATGTGCTTTCGCCTCTGCCTGGAGAGCTCTTCTTCAATGTACACCTGGTTATCCTCCTGCTGCTGGCATAAATGTCACCCTCTCAGGGAGGGCTTCCCCAGACACCCTTTTAGATTGGGCCTCTCTACCTCATGGGCTATCTCATAACCTTATATTTTCTTTCATAGTTTAGAAAAACCTTCTAAATGCATGTCATGTGCCAGGCACTCTGTGTTCACCAGATTGAATAGTGCTTTACAAGACAGATAAAGTTCCTGCCCCCCAGTTGCTGACAATCAAGCTCGAGAAATAGATAGAAAGAAAGAATTGTCCTTGACCTGTCAGGGGAAGGAAATAAACAAGGTAAATAGTGTCAGGGAGAGGGGTGGGGTGCAGGCGGCTGGGGTGGGCCCCTGAGGAGGAGCTGAGAATGCCAGAGTGAGGGCAGCTGGCTGAGCAAGGGTGGGGAGAGGAGCCTTCGCGAGCGAGTGGGAGCTGCAAGTGAGCAGGCCCTGGGCTGGGTTCCAAAGGCCGCCGGACCCGAGGCTTTCTCCTAGAGAGGAGGTGCGGAGGAGCAAGGAGAGGTGGGCAGGGAGAAGCTACAGTCTGGAGTCAGTCCTGTTTTCCTGTGTGCCATGTCTGGGTTTTGCACTGAGAGCTCCATGAGCACACACACCTGTTTTATCCACCATGGTACACCAGCTCCTAGCAAGTGCCTGTGCCAGAGTAGGTGCTGAGTAAATATTTATGAATACTGAATGGATATTATTGTTATTAATGAGATTAACTAGATCTCCATCCCCTCTCCTTGTTTACATTATCCGTGTTCTTACTGAACCTTTTGTTTTCCAGTCATGCCAAAGACAGGCTTCAGCTCAGCCCTGGCTGAATTACTGCACATTTCGATTTGGAGTAGTCTGCATTTCATCAATGAGTCATTGATGTGCCTCTTTTTCTCCCAGGGGATTGCTGGCTCTACAACAAAAACTTTCCCCTGTAGTTTTCACTAAGTCCTCAGAATCTTCTAGAAGCTCAATAACAATTCCTACAAAAAGTCTGAATAGTATTTCTAGGTCAGAATGGCTGTGTTTGTCCTTCCTCCCAGTTTTGCTGGCTGCTGGTGGCCAGTGTGGGGGGACCTTTACACAGGCCTACTTCTGTGTAACTGACGAGAGGGCTGTGTGGTTTTTTTATATGCAGGGGGATGTCTAGACAGGTCCATCTTTTCTGCATTTGATGTGGAATCTTTGTTAGGCACGGGGGACCCTGGAAAAGTTCGAATCCAAAACAACTTCAGCAGATGAGACCCTTGCCAGGGAAGTCTGTGTCGTAACGAGATCTTTATGTCGACGGAATCTTTATTAACCCAGGGCCAATCCTGTTTTTTCCCCACATGAAATTAATTTGTTAGCTGTTCTTCTCAGACGGCATTTGGCTCCCACTGAGGGTTGTAAATCCTGGAGAAGACTTAGTATTTTTAAGAACCAGTGTCTTGTGGTTCTTCTGTGGTGTATGGCTCCATTCAGTCTGCTGGCTTCCTTGAGGAGAGAGTGACGACCTAGGAGTGTACGCATCCTTGTGTGCCTGTGTACACACACGCGTGCTAAGCAGTGTCATGCAGGTCATAGGTGTGCAGTGAAACCGGACAAAGCCTGGAAGGCTGTGGTGGGCTGGTGGCATCATGCTGACACATGAGTAAAGAAAAATATGGTTGGAAAAATATGTGTCAAGCTGTCTTTGCAGTTATAATTACTCAGATCAAGCAGCAGCTCAGCATGTTGTTAAGACAGCACACTCAGAGCCAGACTGCATGGATTCGAACCCTGCATAGCCCCTGTGTAATCCTGGGCATGTTACTTCATCACTCTGTGCCTCAATTTTCTCACTTGCAAAACGGGTGTAATAAAAGTGCCTCGTGGAGTGGTGGGCAGATTAAATGAGTTGATACATATCCCCAGTTGCAACAATGCCTGGCACGTGGTGAGCACGCCATAAATGTCAGCTAATGGGGTCATTATGACCTCTACTTAATGTTTTGCCTTTTGATGGGCTATTCACAGCATTTGGTTAGAAAGCCTTCCCCATGCCTCTTGTACCATTTGATCTAAGTAGGCTAAATGTTGGATATTTGTTTATGTTCCATCGGGCTGCCAAATGAGTCACCACAGGATCCTTGTGGCTGTGCTGACAAGACGCTTGCTGAGTTTTTGTCAGCATGTGTGGTCTGGCTGCTCACCCGACTGCCCACAGGCCTCTCTTGATTTTGGAATCAGCCTTGTCTGTGTGCACTCACGTAGTCCTGCCTTCCCCATGTCCACACTCCTGGATCCTACCCACTTCTCAGGACACAGTTTAAATCCCACCTCTTCCATGAAAGCCCCACACTCCAGCCGTGATTTCTCTGTGCTCCCACTTTGCTCTGGCGTTATCCCTGAAAGGCAGAAGTGGTGGGGGTCTCAGTCCTCCCAGGTACTGCCAGGCCACACAGGGGCTACTCCCAGGTGCTGAATGGGTAGGGTCTCCTTGTCATGGTTGTTGAACTTGGGGGCATCCATTTTGAGAAGAAGCTTCTTACCACCAGTTTTTGAAATGCTCTTTTAACAAATTTATTCACATGTGGTAAAAAGTCACTTTTTTTGGTGTACTGTTTTATGGGTTTAGACAAAAACAAATGGCCACATGATCACCACCACAATTAAGATACTGAACAGATCCATCAACCCCCAAATTCTCTTACTGTCCCTTTATAATTAGCCCTCCCCACGCCCCTAGCTCCTGGTAACTACTGATGTTTTCTGATTCTACAGTTTTTGCCTTTCCCAGATTGTCATAGAAATGGAGTCATGCGGTATGTAGTTTTTTGTGTCTAATTTCTCTCACTTAGCATGACACATTTCAGATTCACCCATGTTGTTGTGTGTATCAGTAGTTTGTTCCTTTTTATTACTGAGTAGTATTCTATGGTATGAATGTTTTACAATGTATTTATCCATTCACTAGTTGAAGGACATTTGGGTTCTTTGCATTTGTTTTCGTGATTATGAATACATTCACTATAAACATTTGGTTTCAGGTATATGTGAGAACATAGATTTCCATTTGTCTAGGGTTATAGTTTATAAGAAATGGCCACTGTTGCCCGAATGGCTGTACCATTTTTTAACCAACAACGTATGAGAATGCCAATTGCTCCACATCCTCACCAGCACTTGGTATTATCATTTTTTTCTTTTCTTTTTTTTTTGTATTTTAGCTAATCTAATAGGTGTGTAGTGGAATCTCACTGTGGTTTTAATTTATATTTCTTTAATGGCTAATGATGCTGAGCACCTTTTTAATGTGCTTATTTGCTATTTGTCTATCTTCTTTGGCTAAGTGTTAAAAGTTTTGCCCATTTTTATTGAGTTGTTTGTTTTTTTATTATTGAGTGTTAAGAGTTCTTTATAGAATTTGGATTCAAGTCCTTTGTCAAATATGTGATTTGCAAATATTTTCTTCTAGTCTGTGGCTTGTCTTTCAACAGCATCTTTTGTAGAGCAGAAGTTTTTAATTTTGATGAAGTCCAATTTATCATTCTTTTCTTTTATGGATTGTGCTTTTGGTGTCATTTCACCAGTTTTTAATTTAATTTTAATTCTTCTCAGGCTATGAACAGCCTGAGGGTGTGGCTTCCAGGCAGTTGCTGTGCTGCAAGCTGGCTCCTTCTTGCCCTCCATAGTTACCTCTTGGTTACTTTGGTCATCTCTACTAGGAGGAGCGCTGGTCCACAGATGCTTTCTCTCAGAAGCCCTGGCGAAAGGTGCCATAAAACAGGAGAGCCACTGGGATGTCCCCTACCCACACTGTGCACTGTGTGTGCCTCCATGGACTCCCACTTTCTCATGGTATCTTCATTCCAGAAGCTTCATTGCCTTTCATGGCCCCTCGGTCTTGGCTGGGGTCACTATAGTCTACCCCATGGTTTTCTGTAGCTTTGAATATCAGGAAACAAGGCTGAGGTACTGCCTCTTATTATCCAGAAGGGTTTTGGACTTAACGCAAATGGTTCAGGGAGCGGCAGCCTCAAAGGACCTGCAAAATCTCTTTTCTCCTTAATCCCCGGATATTGACTGGCTGACCACTCATTCATCTTTGCATTGCCTGGACAAGAAGGTGGGCTCCAGCTGTCTTGTCTCTACCCCTAGAAGTGGGATTTTAAATGTCCGGCCCAATGACCTTTTGTTTGACCTCTGTTTTGCTTGTGCTCTGTTGCAGTGGCCCCAAGGAAAGACAAGGCACTTGGGCATAGGTAGGATCATTCCATCTTTGCTGCAGTGGATCTGGAAGTCACATCTAAAGCTCAAACCTAGCATCCTTGCATCAGTGCTCAGGGAACCCGGCATTAACCAGAGATCTCTAGGGTCTGGAGCCTGGGCTGTGAAGTGACCATTGCCACTGGCTTTGCTGCTACTGTAACAATGCTGTTAAAATGTCAGCCCATTCCTCCAAGATTGAACATAAGTCAGAACTCTGCAGCTACAGTTGAGGACTTGCCTGAGGTGGCCAGAGCCAGAGTTTGGAATTTCTCCACAGTTGTACATACACAAAGAAACGTCTTCCTTTGTGTGGTCTTGTCCCCCTGGGACTGTCTCACATTATTCTTGGGGAGAGGGGTTTGCATCAGATCTCAGAGCATTCTTACCTCACTTTGAGACATTTTTCCCTGTCCAAGTCTCCAAGACAATAGAGCAACTTGTAGTAGTTGGTGACCTTCTGCTGTAGTAATTCCGTCCTTTGGGCATTGAAATTGATTTTCTTCCTTGTGGCATGTAGAGATTCAAAGCGTGCCCCTTGCTCCCTGTCCCATGAGAGTTCCTACATCAGCGGCTGAGTCGGGGACAAGGCAAGTGCTGGGCACCAGTGTGGGAGGAGGGGTCCCCGGAGCATGTGCTGGCTCTGGAGCCGAGTCTGTGTGTCCCCGGGTGGGAGCTGCACATGGGTTCTGGGGGATCAGAGTGGGGCAGCCTTTGCAGTGGCTTCCTTGCCAAACTGGATTTTGATAAATGAGGATCAGTGGCCCCTCATCTTTCAGTGGTTCCCTCCTGGAAATTCTCTATTTGGGTCAGTCCTCAGAGACCTCCCTGTGGCCTTCCCCCAACCCCAGGCCCCCCCAGTAGAGAGTGAAGAGAGTTCTGCCTCTGTCCTGTCTCCTGGAGCCCCCCTCAGCCTCTGTTCCCCGCGAGAAGCCTGCTTAGGATGCCTCGTGTACATAGCACCAGTGTCCTTCTGGAAACCCACCTGTGCCCTCTGCCACCCCTGCCTGCTGCCCACTGTGGAGAAAGCTCCTGCCTCCTCCTTGCCAGGCGTGCCTGCCTGCCCTCTCCTCAGAGGACTTGCTCTAGAACTGGGGATGTCCCAGTTGTTGGGGGGCAGCAGGGGGGCTTTTTCTGCCTCTCATCCCCTGTTCTGTGCCCCCTCCCTTCCCATTCTAGCCCCTCCACTCCTTTCCCTCTCTGCTGCAGCAGGGATATTTCCAGAGGGCAAATTGGGTCATGTCCCTCCCTTGCTTAAAACAGCTCCTAATGTTCTTGAGCATAAATCCCAAACTCCTTAAAATCCCTTGTCAGTCTACCCTGGGTCAGGATGACCATCTCAGGGTCCTTGATATTTTTTTGCCACAACAATGCCCTCCAGACACACTGTCCACTTGCAGTTCCCTGAAACCTCTCCCTCTCAGGCATCTGGTTTCAGCCTTGGGGGCCTGCATGTGACAGATCCGACTCCACTCACCTGCCCCTCCAGCTCAGGCCCTCTCCCCTGAGTTCACGGGTCGATACCACAGATGTTTCCTGTGGGTCTCATATGTGGCAGGTGCCTGCTGAGGGGAGACAGGGAAACAGGGCAGCACGACTCACCCTCCCAGGGTTTCCATGCCGGGAGCAGGATAGAGACAATGAACAAGCAAATAAATAAACAGGATAATGCAAGACTGGGAGACCCGTGTTGGGGAAGCAGGCTCATTTGTAAAAATGGGCAGGCAAAGCCCGGCTGCTATGCCTGTCCTCTCCAAAACTCATGTTGAAATTTAATTGCCATTGTAACAATATTAGGAGGTGGGACCTTTAAGAGGTGATTAGGTTATGAGGGCTCTGCCTTCATGAATGGATAAATGCTGTTATGGATTAGTTATTTTGGGAATGGGCTCCTAATAAAAAGATGAAGTTTGGCCCTTGTTTCTCTCTCTGTCTCGTGTATTTGTCTGCCCTTCTGCCATGTTATCATGTGGTACAAAGGCCCTTGCCCAATACTGGCACCATGCTCTTGGACTTCCTAGTCTCCAGAACTGTGAGAAATAAACTTCCTTTCTTTACAAATTACCTAGTCTGTGGTATTCTGTTACAACAGCAGAAAACAGACTAAGATGCCCTCTGAGAGTGACATTTGAGCTGGGAAGAGTTTAGTCCTCAAAGATCTGGAAGGAAAGTGCTCCAGGGAGGGGAATAGCAGGTTCAAAAGCTCAGGGTTGGGCACAAGCTTGATGTGTCCGAAGGGGCACTGGGAACAGAATGAACCTGGTGCATTTGATGCACAGAGGGGATCGTTCTAACACCGTCTTTCCTCTATATGCCAAAATAATTTTCAAAAAAATTCAGAAATTAAAGAAATAATAGTGACCAGAAAAGGAGCATAGACAGTAAAAAAGTTTCTATTATTGAATTTATCATATATAATTATATCAGAAGAAAAAATTACCTTATCAAAAAGAAAAATACATAATAGATTAATACTATTAAATTACATAAATGTGGACAAACTTATTCCTACATATTGGTCTGTTGCAGTAGGGAATTATAGTTTCTAATTTGAGCCTTGACTTCTGCAAATCTGCCAATGGCTCTGCCAGTCTTCTTCATATATACATGTGTGGTATTCACTATAGCCAGGTTTGTCAGTTTGTCTTCACCCATGGCTGGTTGAAGAACACATCTTTATTAATTTTAATTTCAAAGAGTTTCTTTCACATGAAACAACAGACATACAAATAGTTATGAAAATCTTAAGTGTGAGGATAATTTTGGCATAGATTTATAAAAATCCCATTTAAAATATCTCCCCTAGTTGAAAACCACTAAAATATCCTCACCAGAAAATTCATCATAGATTCTTATTTTATTCAGTAAAAACTTTCAAAGTTTTTCTTCTTTTATAAAAATCAGAAAGAATGGTTGAATGACAGTGAACATGACATTAATGGATCTATTGCTTTAGGCCAAGTGTCAAGTTCTTGGTGAAAATTATCAAGACTTTTAAGCTTTACTCTTTTAATTTCTTCTGGCAGTGTTAGACCAGCGTCTTTTGTCATTTCCCCTTGAATTCTCCTTCAAAATTTGATTCTTTTTCTATTTAATTGTCTACTTCCTCGTATTTGTATGCCACATAGTTAATGGCCTTCTCCACAATTTCAGATCATAGATCTTCAAGAAGCAGTTTTAAAGCTTGGTGCTTCACTGTACGTTGTTCAAAGTAGATTCTGACTGTTTGCAAATATTTTTGTGACTGATTAACCTCATCTATAACATCACACCAGGTACTAGATGGTACTAAATTGTACTATTGCTATAAAATTTTATTTTCTTGATTCTCTTTTCGTTTTCAATTAACAGATGAAAAAAATTTTTAATCTTAAAGACACTATCAAAATTCAATAAATCATGCATGAACTAAAATTTGATTTATCAACCAGAAAGGTAACACTATGTATTTCACTCAGTTTTAAATTTTAAATATAAATGAACTTCCCAATGATCACTTAGAATGACTGAATTGAAGTAATGTAAGTTTTGTTTCCTTGTCTTTGCAATCATTGGGCTATCATTGTTTATTTTGAACCTACTGTTTAAATGCAGGGATGTGTAGTTCCACAGGGCTTGGGTACAGTGACTGTGCCCAAAGTGAACTTCAACAATTCTGAACTGCTACAAACTTACTCTTAAAACTAATGCATATAGTCGAGTCCCCGTGTCTCAGGTACCTCTATATAACTGGGAGTTATTTGAATTTGAATTCAGTTCCATGTAGAAGTCAATGTGTATTAAAATGTAAGTGATTAAAATGTGCTAATTTTTAATCTTTAATCTTTAAGCTTGCATATATATTATTAAAATTCAAAGTAATGGTAACAAATGTTTAGAAACTAAACCAATAAGAGATTTCTGTGTGTGTATGTGGAAGTATTTTTTCAATTACTGACTTTGTCCAGAACTGCTGGCACATGGTGATAAGAATGCTCAGCAGACATGGCATACCCTTACTGTCTGTGTTCTGGGGCGGTGGGGGGACTTGTTTTCCAGTGGCGGGACCACCAGTGCAGCCTGCAGAGCAGCAAGTGAAGGTAGGGTAGTGAGAAATGAGGTGGAAGGGGCTGGTACTGAGGGGTCTTGCAGGCCATCGTGCTGGGGTGTGGCTTTTATCACAAGTGCGATGTGCTCTCCTAGTGCTGGGTAGACATTCCTTCCATACAAATGAACAAGTCACCAGGAAATTCCAAAATAGTGGGATGTCTTTTCTGCCAGACCATAATCTCCCTAAAGGCAGGCAATGTGTTTCATATTCCTTTGTAAACCAGTACTTTTTCCAATGCTTATGAGAGACAATATACAAACAGACAATAACTAGACCATATGTAAAAATAGAACTCTGACCTATAATCTGCAGCACAGTCCAAGAACTGAAACTACTATCTTTAGCAACCAGTCCAGGAAACCAAACAGTAACCTCTGTAACATTTGGCTCCAAATGGCCAGGACTTGATGAATAACTGTCAGTGTCCCTAATTTTCATCCCTGCTTCCAACTTAGGACCAATGGGAAAAAGCCAAATATGCCTGCCCAGCCAATCACACAGGATGCCCTGCTTCTAGTTAGCCTGGTAATAGCTTCCGCATGCCAACAGGGCATACCTAAAGCCTTCTCTTTTTTCTGCTGTAAAGTTTTCCCTCTCCTTTGCCTTCGAGTCTCTGTCAAATGCAAGTGATGGTGGCTGACTCCCTTGGCATAGCAAGCTCTGAATAAACAGCCTTTGCTTGTTCTGATTTGGGTGGTCTTCATTTATTTCCACATTTGACTCACACAAAAAATTAGTGAATGAATGAATTACAACCCTGCCATCAAGATACTGACCATAGTAATGGAAGACATAAAGCTAACGAGGGGAAGAGTAACAGGGACAGGGGCTGACTGATGATAGAAGCACTATAGCTGCAGGGAAACAGATGGGGTACATCCTTCTGAGTTTCTCTGTCAATTTACTAACCATCTTCTCTGGATGCCTGCTCCTTTATAAACATGGGATCCTACTATGCAAAGTCATTCTTAACCTGCATTTTCAACTTAATACATCATGAACGTCTTTCCATTTAATAATACATCTTTCAAGGATGCAATTTTAAATGGTTGCATAGTATTTCATGAGGTCAAGTGAATGGGTGTTTCTAATTTTATTCTATTTAAAAATTTATTTTTATTATATATTGACAAATTATGGTTGTATATATTTATGGGGTACAAAGTGGTGTTATGATTTTTGAATACAATGTGGAAAGATTAAATTAAACTATAATAATTAACATATCCATCACCTCAAATATTTAACTTCTTTTGTGTTAAGAACATTAGAAATTTATTCTCTTAGTCATATTGAAATGTACAGAACTCAATTATTAGCTATATTGGCCATGCTGTGCAATTGAGCTAAAAAAAGTCAAACCTTTTTCTCCTAACTGAGGCTTTGTACCCTTTGACTATCATCTTCTCGTTCACTCCCTTCCCCGCGGTCTTTGGTAACCAACATGATACTCTCAGCTTCTATGAGTTCAATTGTTTTAGATTCCACATGTGAGTGAGAATACGAGGTATTTACCTTTCTATGTTTGGCTTATTTCACTAAGTATAATGTTCCCTAATTCTATCCATGTTGTCACAAGTAACAGAATTTTTTTCCTTTTTTAAGGCTGAATAATATTTTATTGTGTGTATAAAACCCACATTTCTTCATTCATTTATCAACAGTGGAGCACCTAAATATATAAAGCAAATATTAAAGGGTCTGAAGGGAGAGATAAATGGCAATACAATAATAGTGTGGAACTTCACTAGACCACTTTCAATAATGGACACATCATCCAACAGAAAATTAATAAGGAACATTGGACTTGAAAAACACTTTAGACCAAATGGACCTAATAGACATATACAGAACACTTCATCCAACAACAGAACACACATTCATCTGAAGCGCACACAGAACATTCTCCAGGATAGATCATATGTTAGTCCACAAGATAAATCTCAGCAAATTTAAGAAGATTGAAATCCTATCAAGGACTTTTCTTTTCTGACCACAATAGTTTGAAATTAGAAATCAATATCAGAAGGAATTTCAAAAAATTCACAAATGCATGGGAATTAAACAATATGCCCCTGAACAACCAATGGGTCAATAAGGAAATTGAAAGGGAAATTAAAAAAATATCTTGAAACAAACAAAAGTGGAAATAGAACATACCAAAACTTATGGGATGCAGCAGAAGCAGTTCTAAGAGGAAAATTGATAGCAATATATGCCAACATCAAAAAGGAAGAAAGATTGCAGATGAGCAACTTAATGTTATGCCTCAAAGAAATAGAAAAAGAAGAACAAATTAAGCCCGATGTTAGCAGAAGAAAAAAATAATAAAGATCAGAGCTTAAATAAATGAAATAGAGACTGGAAAAAAATACAAAAGACCAATGAAACGAAGAGTTGAGTTTTTTTGAAAAGATAAATGAAATTGACAAGCCTGTAGCTAGACTAACAACTAGAAAAAGAGAAAAAACTCAAATACATAAAATCAGAAATAAAAGAGGAGATGTTACAATGGACATCACAGAAATACAAAAGATCATAAGAGACTACTAAAAATAGATACTAAAAATTGGATAACCTAGAAGAAATGTATAAATTCCTAGATATATACAACATTCTAAAACTAAATCATGAAGAGACAGAAAATCTGAGCAGACCAATAACAAGAGAGGAGATTGAAGCAGTAACATAAAGTCTCCCAACAAAGAAAAGTCCAGGACCAGATGGCCTCACAGCTGAATTCTGCCAAACATTAAAAAAACTAATACCGATTCTCCACAAACTCTTCCAGAAAATCAGATGATGAAATACTTCCAAACTCTTTTTATAAGGCCAGCATTACCCTGTTACCAAAGCCAGACAAGGACAGCACAAGAAAAATAAAGCTGCTACTAATTTTAAACATAAAAATTACTGAGTCAAAGTTTACACTACATTTTAAGTTTTTCTTACATATTTACAAATTGCTTTCCAAAAAGTGGTTATAGAAATTTGCCCTCATATTCGAAGTGTATGGGGAATATAGTTTCCTATTTCTTCATCAGCAACTGTATTTTATAGTTTTTTCCATTCTTTGCCTATTTGAAAGCCAAAAAGTGTTATTTTTTATTGAGTTACATTTCTTTGGTAATTAATAGGCTAATCACATTTCTAATATGTTCATTTATCATTTTATTTTTTCTTAGATAAATTTCTGATTTATGGTCTTTTACATTGATCATTTTCAAGGCCAGTTACACGTTGTTTAATACTATAGTTCTGTAATTTATTTTAAGATATGATAGGGTTAATTCCCATTTTGTTTTTCAAAATTTTTGTGAGCATTTTTCTCTTATAAGGATTTTTAACTGAAATCACATTATATTTACAAATTAATTGAAAAATGCTATTCTTATGGTATTATCAGAACATGATATACCTTTCCTTTAACCCAGGCCTTATTTGAAGATGATTAATTTTTTGTTTTACTAATAGGAATCTTCACTTTGTAAAAAATTTTAATAGATTTAGGGGGTATTCTGTTACCTGTATATATTGTATAGTGGTGGAGTCTGGGTTTTTGTGTACCCATCACCGGGGTTTTGTCCATTGTACCCCATAGGTAAATTTTCATCCCTAACTCCCTCCCAATCTACCCCCTTGTAAATATCCAATGTCACTCATAGTACTCTGTGTGCCTTTGTGTGGCCAAGTTTAGCTCCCACTTAAAAGTAAGAATATGTGGTGTTTATTTTTTTTTCCTAAGTCAATTCACTTAGGATGATGGCATCTGGTTCCATCCACATTGTTGCAAAAGACATTATTTCGTTTTTTCTTTTCAATGAGTAGTACTTCATGGTACGTATATACCACATTTTCTTAATCCACTCATCAGTTGATGGGCACTTACATTGACTCCGTATCTTTGTGATTGTGAATTGTGCTGTGAAAAACCTGTGATAAACATATGGGTACAGCTATCTTTTTTTTTTTTTTTGAGACAGAGTCTTGCTCTGTCATCCTGGCTAGAGTACAGTGGCGTCATCATAGCTCACTGCAACCTCAAACTCCTGGGCTCAAGGGATGCCCTTCTGCTTCAGCCTCCCAAATACCTGGGACTACAGGTGTAGTCCACCACACCAGGCTAATTTTTCTATTTTTGGTAGAGACGGGGTCTTGCTCTTGCTCAAGCTGGTCTCGAACTCCTGAGCTCAAGCAATCCACCTGCCTCAGCCTCCCAGAGTGCTAGGATTATAGGCATGAGCCACTGCACCTGGCCTCGAGTACAGCTATCTTTTTGATATAGTGATTTATTTTTTCCAGGTGAATACCCAGTAGTGGGATTGCAGGATCAAATGGTAGAACTACTTTTAGGTCTTTGAGAAATCTCCATACTGTTTTCCATAGAAGTTGCACTAATTTACATTCCTACCGACAGCGTATAGGCACTCCCTTTTCACTGCATCCATTCCAACATCTATAGTTTTTTTGGACAATTTAATAATGGCTATTCTAATTGGAGTAAGATGGTATCTCATTGTATCTGTAATTTGTATTTCTCTAATGATTAATGGTGTTGAGGTTTTTAAATATGTTTATTGGCCATTTTTATATCTTCTTTTGAAAAATGCCCGTTCATGTCATTTTCCCACTTTTTAGTACAGTTGTTTTTTCTTGATGAGTTATTTGAGTTCCTTGTAGAGTATGGATATTAGTCCTTTGTCTGACACATAGTTTGTAAATATTTCCTCCCATTCTGTAGGTTGCCTATATACCCTTTTGATTATTTCTGTTGCTGTGTGGAAGCTTTTTAGTTTAATTAAGTTCCACTTGTCTATTTTTGTTTTTATTGCATTTGCTTTTGGGGTCTTAGTCATAAATTATTTGCATAACCCAACATACAGAAGAGTTTTTCATAGGTTTTCTTCTAGGATTTTTATTGTTTCAGGTATAACATTTAAGTCTTTAATCCATCTTGAGTTAATTTTTGTATATGTTGAAAGATAGGGATCCAGTTTCATTCTTATGCATATGGCTATCCAATTTTCACAGCATGATTTATTAAATAGTGTGTCCTTTCCCCGGTGTATATTTTTATCTGATTTGTCAAAGATTGGTTGGTTGTAGGTATATATTTTTATTTCTGGGTTCTCTGTTCTGTTCCATTGATCTATGTGTCTACTTTATGCCAGTACCATGCTGTTTTGGTTCCTGTAGCCTTGTAGTATAATTTGAAGTCTGGTAATGTAATGCCTCAAGTTTTGCTCTTTTTCTTAGTATTGTTTTGGCTATATGGGCTCTTTTTTGGTTCCGTATGAATTTTAAAATTGTTTTTTCTAATTTTGTGAAAAATGGCATGATATTTTGATAGGAATTGCATTGAATCTGTAGATTGTTTTGGGCAGTATGGTCATTTTAACAATATTGATTCTTTTGATCCATGAGTATGGGATTTTTTCCATTTGTTTGTGTTGTCTATGATTTCTTTCATTAATGATTTGTAGTTCTTTTTGTAGAGATCACCTCCTTGGTTAAATTTATTCTGAGTTATTTTATTTATTTATTTTTTTGCAGTTATTGTAAATGGGATTGATTTCTTGATTTGGTTCTCAGGTGGTGGTTGTTGGTATATAGAAATGCTATTGATTTTTCTATGTTGATTTTAAAATCTGAGACTTTGCTGAATTCATTTATCAAGTCTAGGACTCCTCTGGAAGAGTCTTTAGGGTTTTCTAGGTATAAGATCATATCATCAGCAAATAGAGATAATTTGACTTCCTCTTTTCCAATTTGGATGCCTTTCATTTCTTTCTTTTGCCTGATTGCTTTGACTAAGACTTCCAGTACTATGTTGAATAGAGGTGGTGAAAGTGGGCATGCTTGCCTTGTTCCAGTTCTTAGGGGAAATTGCTTTCAACATTTCCCTATTCAGTATGATGTTGGCTGTGGGTTTGTCATGTATGGTTTTTATTATTTTGAGGGATGTTCCTTTTATGCCAGGTTTTTTGAGGGTTTCTATCATGAAGAGATGCTGGATTTTATCAAATGCTTTTTCTACGTCTACTGAGATGATCATACGGTTTTAGTCCTTAATTCTGTTTATGTGGTGAATCACATTTATTGACTTGCATATGTTAAACCATCCTTGCATTCCTGAGATGAAATCCACATGATCATGGTGTATTATCCTTTTGATGTGCTGTTGGATTTGGTTTGCTAGTATTTTGTTGAGGAGTTTTGCATCTATGTTCATCAGAGATATTGGTCTGTAGCTTTCTTTTTATGTTGCAGCCTTTCTTGGGTTTGGTATTAGGGTGATACTGGCTTTGAAGAATGAATTAGGGTGGATTCCCTCATTCTCAATCTTTTGGAATAGTTTCAGTAGGATTGACACCAGTTCTTCTTTGTAGATATGGTAGCATTGGGCTGTGAATCTATATGGTTCTGAGCTTTTTTTGGTCGTTATATTTTTTATTGCTGATTCAATCTCACTACTCAGTATTGGTCTATTCAGGAGTTCTATTTCTTCCTGGTTCAATCTCAGGAGGTTGTATGTTTTTAGGATTTCATCCATTTCCTCTAGGTTTTCTAGTTCGTGAACGTATAGTTATTTATAAGTCTTTGATGATCTTTCGTATTTCTGTGGTATCAGTTGTAATGTCTCCTTTTTCATTACTGTTTGTGTTTTTTTGGATCTTTCTTCTTTTCTTAGTTAATCTTGCTAATGCTTTATCAATTTTGTTTATCTTTTCAAAGAAGATGCTTTTGATTTCATTGATTCTTTGTATTTTTTGGTCTGTATTTCATTTAGTTCTGCTCTGATCTTTGTTATTTCTTTTTTTTCTGTTAACTTTGGGTTTGGTTTGTTCTTGTTTTTCTAGTTCTTTGAGGTGTGATATTAGGTTGTTAATTTGTGATCTTTTGCTTATTTGATGTTGGCATTTAATGCTATAAACTTCCCTCTTAGCACTGCTTTCATTGTATCCAACAGGTTTTGGTTTGTTGTTTTCACTTTCATATGTTTCAAAGAACTTTTTAATTTCTATCTTTATTTCTTCCTCAACCCTGTGATCATTCAGGTGCATGTTGTTTAATTTCCATGTATTTGTATAATTTCTGAAACTCCTCTTCATATTGATTTCTAGCTTTTTTCCACTGTGGTCTGAGAGGATACCTGAAATGATTTCAATCTTTAAAAAATTTGTTAAGACTTGTTTTGTGGCATAAAATATGGTCTATTTTGGAGGATGTACTATGTATTGATGAAAAGAATGTATATTCTACAGTTATTGGGTGGAATGTTCTAGAAATGTCTGTTAAGTCCCTTTGGTCTAAAGTACTGTCTAAGTCAAATGTTTCTTTGTTGATTTTCTGTCTTGATGATCTGTCTAGTGCTGTGAATGGGGTTTTTAAGTCCCCCATTATTATTGTGTTGCTGTTTATCTCTTTCTTTAGGTCTAATAATATTTGTTTTGTGAATCGTGGTGCTCCAATGTTGTGTGCATATATATTTAGGATTGTTATATTCTCTGGCTGAATTGATCTCTTTATCATTATGTTTTCTTTTTCTTTCTTTCTTTATTTTTCTTTACTGTTTTTGATTTAAAGTCTGTTTTATCTGATATAAGCATAGCTACTCCTGCTTGCTTTTGGTTTCTGTTTGCATGGAATATCTTTTTCTACCCCTTGAAGTCTATATGTGTGTTTATGGGTAAGATGGGTTTCTTGTAAGCAGCATATATGTTTGATCATGTTTTCAAATCTATTCTGATATTCTATATCTTTTAATGGAGAATTTAATCTATTTATGTTCAAGGTTAATATTGGTATGTGAGGCTTTGTTCTTGTCATATTATTAATTGATTTCTAGTTGTTTTATAAATTCTTTGTTTCTTTCTTTTTGTCTTTGTGGTTTGCTGAACTTCTGTCATGTTGCCATTTAATTTCTTTCTCTTCCTCCTATGTGTGATTGTTTTATTAGACCTTTGAGTTTTATATTTTCATGTGTTTTCATGATGATGAATATTGACCTTTTGTTTCCAAGTTTAAAACACTATTGGGCATTTCCTGTAGGGCAATCTAGTAGTGATGAATACTTTCAGCATTTTCTTTTCTGTGAATGATATTATTTCTCCTTCATTTACGAAGCTTATTCTGGCAAGATGTAAAATTCTTAGGTGGCAGTTTTTTTCTTTCAGTACTTTGAAAATGCCATCCCATTCTCTTCTTGCTGTAAGATTTCTGTTGAGATGTCTGCCATTAGTCTGATGGGCTTACCTTTATAGGTGACTGTCTAGTCTTTTTCTCTTGCTAATTTTAAAATTCTTTCTTTCTCTTCAACTTTAGTCATTCTGGTTATAGCGTGATATGGTGAAGTCCTTTTTACAATGTATTTGCCTGGGTATTTTTGGGCCTCCTGTATCTGAATATCTAACTCTCTTGCTAGTCCTGGGAAGTTTTCTCAATTATTTCCTTAAATAGGGTTTCTAAATTTTTTGATCTTGCTTCCTCCCAGGAATACCAATAATTCATAAATTTGGTTGCTTTATGTAGTCCCAGACATCTTGAAGGCTTTGGTCATTCTTTTTTTATTCTTTTTTTCTTGTTTTTGTTTGACTGAATTATTTCAAAAGACCTGTCTTCAAGTTCTGAGATTCTTTCTTCTGCTTGGTCTAGTCGATTTTTGAAGCTTTCAAATGTGTTTGTATTTTCCTCAATAAATTTTTCAACTCCTGAATTTTTTTTATGATATCTATCTCCTTGGTAAATTTCTCATTCTTATCCTGAACTGATTTTCTGATTTCTTTGTATTGGGTTTTAGATTTCTCATTCATCTTATTGTGCTTCTTTAGAGTCAATGTCTGGAATTCTTTATCTGGCATTACAAGGAAATCTTTTTGACTGAGATGTGTTGCTGGACAATTGTGGTCCTTTTGTTGTGTCATAGTTCCTTGCTTTTTCATGTTTCCCAAGTACTTCTGTTGATATATGTGCATCTGGTGGAGCAATCATTTGTTTGGATTTTTTTGAAATTGATTTTGAAGGGGAGAATTTTTTCCTGAAGGTGTATATATGTTATTGGTTGAGTAGGACCCTTAGGTTTTAATTTTGGGTTCCTGCAGTAGTGTGATCTTTCTATAATTTCTTAGGCAATACACAGAGTCAGTAGGGTCAGTGGTATCTGTGTCAAGATTATGTTTGCTTTGAACAATGAACTGGGAGAGTCTCCAAGTTCCTCTTTCCTCTGAAACAACTTAAATTGTGTGTGGGTCATCCATGCCTTGATATTTGGAAGAAATTGTCCTTAAAAATTTAATGCCTTTTTCTTGGAATTAGTCTTTTGACAGTTTTCCCAGTTCTTCTCAGTTTTTCTATGTTTATTCTTTTTTTTTTTTAGATTTTTCAATATATCTTTTGTTGACAGTTTTGGTATTCCATATATTTCCAAGAAATTTATAAATCTTATTAAGATTTTAAAAAACCAGTAGTGTGAAATTGAGGGACATTCTCCAAAATACCTGGCCAGTATTCCTCTAAGCTGTCAAGGTTATGACAAACAAGAAAGGACTGAGTAACTGTCACAGACCAAAGGAGACTAAGGAGACTTGATTAAATGAAATGTTGTATCTCGCATAAGATTTTGGTTCAGAAAAAGCACATGAATGGAAAAATTGGTGACATCTGAACAAAATCTGGAATTTGGTTTAAAAAAGTGTTGGTTTGGAGTTATTATATACTTTTATTAATATAAGGACAACACCATCTGCCACAGCAGAGATTATTTTTCTTTTATATTCTTATAATTGTTTTTCTTCTTTTTTTTCCTTGATCAGACTTGACAGGTATTTGTTTGTTTTAAGGAACTCATTCTTGAATTTATTTAGTAACTCAACTTTTAAAAAATTAAATTGTCAATTATTTTAATTTTTTGCTAACTTTTTATTTTGTTATTATTTCCAACTTACATAAAAGTTATAAGAATAGTTTAAGGGACTCCCACATGTCCTTTATCAATTATTTAATTTGCCCCATTTACCTTATCTCTCTCTATATACATACTAATTAGTATGCATATACTAACATTTAGTATACATTAGTACGTATACTAATATTTTCTCTAAACCATTTGAGAATAGAGTGGAGACATCATTCCCCTTTTCCCCTAAATACTTCAAGTTATTTCCTGAGAATGAGGGTGTTCTCTTACATAACCACAGCACAGTTACCCAAATAAGGAAATATAACATTGATATGGTATGTATTATTATCTAACCCACAATTCATATTCAAACTTTGTCACTTGTCTCAAGACTGTCCTTTATAGCTATCATTTTTTTTCCTTGCAGTATCTAGTCCGGGATCAAGAATTGCATTTAGTTGTCCTGTCTCTTTAGCCTTCTTTAATCTGGAAAGTTTTCCTAGCTTTTCATTGGGTTTCTTGATCTAGACATTTTTGAAGAGTATAGGCTAGTTGTTTTACAGAATGCTTCTCATTTGGGTTTGTTTCATGACTCCTCACATATAGATTCGGTTTCTGCACTTTTGGCAGGAATGGCACACAAGTGTGTCTTATTAGGAGGTACACAATGTTGGTTTGTTCCAACATTGATGCTGCTAACTTTGATCACTTGGTTGAGGTGGTGTCTGTCTGGTTCCTCCACTGTAAAGTTACCATTTTCTCCTTTGCAACTAATAACGAATTGTGGGGAGATACTTTCATACTGTGTGAATATTCTTCATCAAATTTTTACTCCCTAGTTTTGTTATATCCTGATGATTTTCTAATTCCCTCATTTATTCTATATTATCAGTAAGCATTCTACTGTAGGGAAGAGCTTTTTCTCTCTGCCCCCTTAATTTAAAAAATCATTTACTTGTTTATATCAGTATGGAGTCATAGACTCTTAATGTTTTCAATGAGTTATAATCTACTACTATCATTATGTAAAAATATATTTTGATGTTCAAATTGTCCCAGATTTGGCAACTGGCTTCCTGCAGTCTGGTTCTTGCCTCTTTTTGACATGTCCTCATAACTCTGAGCACTCCCTTACTTTCTGACACAGAAAGATGTTTCAGGTTCATTTTGTATTTTCTCTGCTCTAGCTCAGTTATTTCTCCGGGGAGCCCTCCCTAGAACCAACCAACTAATCAACCAACAAACCAAAAAATGGTAAACAAATACTGATTCCTGGTTGGTGTTGCTTGTAGTTGATTTCCTTCTTGCAATTTTAGTGGGTTAGAATTTTGAACCCACCTTCTGTGAGTTCTAGGATTGAACAAATGAATACATATTATATATTGAGGAAAATGGGAACTGAATTTCTCACTGTTGGGGAAACACAGGAAGGAGGAGACTAGAAATGTAGCCTGTCACACTGAATTGGAATCAAAGGTAGCAGATGAACTCATGGTTTTTAATCTATCTATCTGTATGTCTGTCTATCTCTATTTTTATCATCATTATAGATACAGAAGTACATATTGATGTCTATGTAGTATGTGTGTGTGTGTGTGTACACACACATATTTCCCAGCTCTGTCAGCTTAGAGGTCCTAGAAACAATGACACACCAGTAGCAATGAGCACATCTTGTGCTAAGATCTTGATTTTTAATTATTAATCTCAATTAAAATTTAAAAAAGTTTATCCTTCTTTTGTGCACGTTATAGGGAAATTTTGTAAATGCTATGTAGCATTTTAAAAAACTGCATTATGTATGGAACACTGTTCAATAGAACTTTCTGCAATGGTAAAAATAATATATAACTGTACCTACTGACATGGTGGCCACCAGACACAGAAAATGTGGCTAGTGAGACTGAAGAACTGATCTTTCATTTTATTTAATTTTAATTAGTTAAAATCTGAATTTAAATAGCTACTTGTGGTAAGTTTCTATCATATTAGAATTTTGGGCATAAGGTTTTGGGGGTGTGTGTGTATGTGAGAGTGTGTGTGTATTCAAGTTTATTAATAATACTGTTCAAACCCATTTTGTTCAAATACTATATTAGGTGTTTGGGTATATGATTTCTGTGTGTGTATATATATGTTCATATGTATATATGTGTATATATAGTATATATGTATATGCGTGTATGTATATACATTCAAGTTTGTTAATAATATTGGTCAGATCCTCTTTTTTGCTCTCTATATCTGGCAAAGATTGAGATAAAAATGTTCACATTGACCATTTTACTTCAATATCTGCCCTGTTAAATATTAATATTATCATGTCTGATTTATTTTTGTTTGTGTTTGCCTGATAAGTCTTTGCCCATCACTTTATTTGGCGCACAGGAAGAACTCACTATTTATTTATTGAATGAATAAATGCATAAATTTTTAAGCTTTTTGGAACATTTTATTATAGGTGTGTTCCTTTATAATAGCACAAATCTGGATTTTGTTTTTGACTCACACTAAGTCTTTTAATAGAAACATTTCGCTCATTTACATTTTGTGCTTCGTTGCTTATAGGACTTTCTTCTTTCTATGTGAAATTAAAGCTATTCTATTTTAGTTCCTTCTGGGTAAGAGTTTGTTCCCAAGGATCCTTCTCACCTTGAAGACTTCCCTGTTCATGCACCCGGAGGATGGATTTGTTTTCCTTCTGAGCATTGTTTCCCTACTCTTCTCTTTCCTTTTGAATCACTTTTCTATCCAGGATAAACGCCCTCGGTTTCTTATTTCTTTATCATTTTCATTTATCTTTGAGTCAGATTTTTCTTTCTCGCACTGCCTCCCATAGTTTCATAGTTGAAATGTTCTCCTGGAAGAACATCTAGAGAATCTTTGCACTTTTCTCCTGTTTCTTGCACTAACTCTGCCGTATAATGTGACATCTGCTCTAATTGCCCAGATTTGTGTGTGCGTCTGGAATGGCTAAATATTTCCACACGTCTTGTGATTTCTCTCTTCTTTTCTCTCCCATACAGGGTAGGTCAGAGGGTTATTCAGGAGAGGATCCAAGAGAGAAAGACTGTGAGGGCTCCTGTGTAGCTCTTGCAGGCCCAGTCCAAGGGAGGAGGGAAAAGTGGGGAATGGCAGTAGTTTTCCTTTGCCAAGTTAGGCTCCACGAGCCATAGCCAGAGGCTCCCCGGGCAGAGGCTTCACCTCTGTGTGGAAGAGTGTATATTTTTTGTTTGTTGTGGCAGCCCTGAGGGAAGGAAAGAATGTCCTCCTTCTCTCTTTGCCTTGATGGCAGATGTAAAGAGGTGTTTAATGGTGTCAGCCTTCTAGAACATGTGTGGGCTCCTATTGTTCTGATACTGTGTAAGAGAGAAACAAATTTTAGACACTATAGCAGAGAATTCCCTGACCTGAGTATGGCTCTCCATAGAGAATAAGGTGCTGCCATCTTCCTTGTCTGGCCACCAATTTGTCATGCCCTGATTACCTCCTCTGTATGGATTAGGGTCAAACCGACTCAACCCAAAGGTGTTTTCTTTTGTTCCCTTTGCCCCTATTTGTGTCTGCAGTTCAAATTCAGAAAACTCCAGGGTTGCAGGGTACCAAGGTGAAAGCATAAAGTTTGGTTTGTTTTGGAACATAGGAAACTGTGTGTGTGTGTGTGTGTGTGTATGTGGTATACACACATATTTCCCAGCTGTGCCCAAACTGAATTCTTAAAGCACTATGGCCCTTTTTAGGGAAATATCTACCTTAATTTTTTTTTTGAGATGTTCTCTTGCTGTGTTGCCCAGGCTGACCTTGAACTCCTGGGCTCAAGTGATCTTCCTGCCTTAGCCTCTCGAGTAGCTGGGATTACAGGTGTGCACAGCCATACCAGGCATATCCACCTTAATTTTGATGGTAAGGTGTAAGGAACTATTGCCTGAGAAGTTTCAAAGATGAGACTGTGCCTCCCTGTTCTCCTTCAAAGGTAAGGGCTTTTTTGGAACGGGAGGTTTTTGTCTTAGGAAGAGGGACCCAGAAGGTGTGGAGAAACAATGGCTGTGCGTGAGAGAGACAAATGACTACAGGCCAGACTTGGCTGGGCAGGAAGCTCCAGGTCAGGCAGATTTGCCTTCTGAGCCAAAGATCTGCCTTGGTGAACTTCCCCAGATAGTAGAGCCTCATGTGCAGGAGAACAGAGGGGTCTGGGGCAGATCCTGGCTCTGCTGTTTATTAGCAGTGGGGTCTGGTCAAGTTTCTGAGCTTCAGTCTCCCTTCTGACATGGGGACAAATATTTCAACTTCATTGTATCTTTGGGAAGATTCAGTGATATAACAGCATGAGGCTTCTTGTTACACAATGAATGGCACTTGGTCTTCAATTCATAAAGGCAAACTGGTTCATACATACATACACAGGGAAGCAGAACAGCACTAGTTAGGAGCAGAAGTTCTGGAGTAGAACAACCTGGTTTAAAAATTCTGGTTTTATCCTCACTGGCTGTATATCCTGAGCAACTTTCTTAGCTTCTTTGAGTCTCAGGTTTGTCATTTATAAAATGGGAACCAAATACTACTCCCTACCTCATAGGTCTAGGAAGAGCATTAGATGAGATGTGTATGTAAACTGCCTAGCATACTGCCTGATGCATAGTAAAAATTCAATAAAAGTTCGATGTATTTCATTAAAAAACAATCTAGCCCTTCCTTCCACTTCTTGGTATCTACCCTAGAGAAGCAATAGCACAAGTGCACAAGGATGTTGATTGCAGAATTATTTGTAATGCTGCATGAAAGCCTGGAAACAGCCTAAATGTTCATCCACAGAGCAATGGAAAAATAAACAATGGTGTATCCTCCCACAGAATACCGTGCAGCAGCTTGAGAAGACGAGGCAGTTCCGTATGTTCTAACACGGACAGAGCTCCTAGACCTGTGTGGAGTAAAAGTAAAGTAGTGGAACAATACATTTAGTAGAATGATGTTATACAAAAAAACTCCACAAATGTACTTGCAGGGCTGGCTTCATGGGCATGCAACCTGTGAATACTGGGTATGTGAATGGGCTGCTGAGACATTCTGTGGAATTTTTTAATCATGGAGACTCAGAAGGGTGAGGGGGAGAGAGGGGAGGTCGATGAGGACTTGGTTCATGGGTACAATGTACATTATTCAGGTGATGTATGCCCCAAAAGCCCTGACTTCACTCACGCAATCTATACATGTAACAAAAATGCACATGTACCTCCTAAAATTGTACAAGTCATAAGGCAAAAAAATTTTGAAATTTTTAATAATTTTATCTTTGAACTGCGTAGTTTTGTAAGTGAAGTCTGGTGGGATGGTGGAGCACGCACAGGAGCAAAGGAGACTCTGGATAGCAGTGTGGACTGGGAACTGCACTGCGATCGTCAGTGTGGTGGCACCAGCATAGCAGAAACAGCAGTGGTGGTGCCGACAGCCGTGGCCACAGGACAGGCTCCACGCGGGAACCGCGCTGGGACGCGAGGTAGGAGGCCAGCTTACCTCTCTGTCCCGGAGCCTGTCTGCACAGATATTAACTTTTCCACGTGGGCGCCAGGATAGGAAATGCTGATGCTCAGGCAGTAAACTTTGTCAGTAAATTATTACAAAATAGAATTGTATATAGGGACATTGCAATAAAGCATATCAGAGCATTGTCAGGATCTTCAAAGAGTTTAGAATCTCTGGCTTAGAAAACTACTACTACATTGCACAGAAAATATCCACAGGCTTAGATGTAAGGATTTCCATGTTCAATGGAGGAGAACAACTATTTTCATATGAATCTTCAGATAAATCAATTATTAATGAGGAAGTCAATTTTAAAATTAATTTTTTCCCTGTAATTGAAGATACAGTGACAGAATACATGAAGAGGCATTTTGAATTATAGACAAATCATGAAGCCACTTTCAGTTTCTTACTTGACCCCGACAAGTTACAGGAAATGTCAGAGGAAATATTAAAGTGCTATTGTATAAACTTACATTGAAAATTAAATCCAAACTTACACAAAACCAATTCTTATGAAGAGTTAAATCTTTTTAGAAAAATTATTCTATGGGAATCATCAGCTCTAGATGTACTAAAATTTGTATTTTAAAATAGTTTATTAGAAATTTGTCTCAATACTGTCACAGACTGTAAAATGCTAAGAGCTCCAGTAACAGTTGCATCAGCAGAAAGGCCATTCTCAAATCAAAAATGATAAAATATTATTTGCAATCTTGTAATTTGCCATGATTGACTGACATCACTTTGAATTGTATCAATTGAAAATGAAACTGCTAGAAGTATAAATTTTGATGAGCTAATAAATGAAATTGCAGAAATTTTCAGAAAAGTAAGCCAGAAAAATCTTATGCTCAATCAAATATATCATTAATAAAGTATTATTATGTATTGTATTATATAAAATTATGACACCAAGTAATTATTTTTGCAATTGTTAAGTTATGTTGTTACTCAAGTAATCATGTTATCCCTATTATGTTTTATAAGTAACAGAAAGTTTTAAAGGAAAAAGGTTTGCATTTTAATATCTCAGTGCATCTTATCAGGTGGTACATGATGTCCATATGTTATATTACAAGTGATGTTAAGTTTGATCACTTGGTTAAGGAGCCATTTACCAGATTCTCCACTGTAAAGTTACTGCTCTTCCCTTTGTAATTAACAAGCATCTTACGGGGAGACATTTTGAGACTATGCAGGTATCTCGTTTCTTATCACACCTTTGCCCACTAATTTTAGCATCCATCCTTGATTCTTTCCTGCAATTATTATTATCATGGTGTCTGCCTAATGGTGTCTTTTCTATCTCCATCATTCCTTCTATACTTATTGAAATTCTATAGTAAGAAACAGCTGTTTCTTCTCCTGCATTTAATTTTTTATTCAATTATTTGTGTATACCAGCATGGACTTATGGATATAGGTTTTATTCTAGGGGTTACAGTCCATTACTATTATTTATTTTCTTGCTTAAATTGTCCTAGATTTGGCTGTTAGGAACCTCTTTGATCTGACTCTGGGGCCTTTCAATGTGCCCCCAATACTTGAGTTCTTAGTTACTTTCTGGCACCATAAGATTTTTCCCTGCCTCATCCTCGAGACCTCCTTTTTTATGCTGCATTTTCAGGGTGAATTCACGGGAATCTTTTAAAGCTCTGGATCCAGATGATTAAACGAACATTGTATCTCGCCCAAGTCACATACAGTTTGTCCTTTGGGTGGCTGTGATGGTAAAGGAAGAGGCTTATAGCTCCCCAGAATCCAGTGACAGATTAGGGTAATGCGAGTCTTCCAGGGCACGTGTGTGGATACACACTGTTCATCATTATGAAAACGGGTGTTCTTCTTCTTAACCCTGTCACCATGACTGGTGAACTGCTTTCTGGATCCAGCATCTTCTCTCCAGCCTGAATAGAGTGGAGGGATTCCAAGAGAGTGTTTGGGCCTGGGGCGTCTGGCTGGGAGCTGAGACTGCGCACTGCTTCTCCGTTTCACTGACTCCACCTTGAGTGCCAAAAAGTATCTGATTTTAGGGACCCTCTGACTCTTGGCTTGGCCAGCCTACCTCTTACCATGATTGGAAGTAGAGCTCTAACTGCTAACAGGTGTTCTGGTACCAGTATAATTATCCTAAGAAATAAAGCTGTTTTGCCAGGAAAGAAATCTATTAATAGTTCTCTAATCAGTGGCCTTGACTGAGGGTAAAATATAAATATTCTAAAAGTTTTTAAATGAAAAGAAACACACACACAAACACACAACACCCCAAATTTTCTTGGGTAGTGGTGGTTGTAGATGGAATTTCAAGAATGAAGTATGGATAATATTTTAAAGGCATTGGCTATGAATTTAAAATCACATTGTTTAGAGTGATAAATACAGCACTCATAATTCCTCATAATCTTATGGTGCCTTATAGATGGACTGCTTTAGTTCATTACAAACTTTAGTTTAATATAAAGGTATAGTTTATTCAAGCAATACTGAAAATTTTACTAAGTAAATTTATGTGTAACTTTAACATTTTGTTACCGAAGGAGCTAAACTTTGCTGCCCGGTAAAAACTCTAACCTCGTTCACGTTCCTGGCAGTTCCGCCGAGGAGACCCAGTTGGCTTCAGCAGAAAGCAAAGAATATGATTATGCTTTTCCCACTCAGAGTTCCCCACAGGGTCTGGACAGAGCAGAGGGAAAATGAGAGGAACCCCTCTTCCCACACCACCTTGCAAAGCAGTTGGATAAATGTCTGCTGAGTAGAAGAATCGGGTTCAAGAAGGACCAGGTTCTGAGTCTGCAGTGACAGGAGTATCTGCTTCCTGTGATGTTTAATTGTTAATTGCCTTTGCTTAGAGAAGAACTTCCTTACATCTTCACATTTGTTGACTTTTTTAGATTTTCCCCGTTTTTATTCCTCCACTCAACAAATGTTTATTGATTCCCTCCCATGTGATAGGAACAATTGGTGTTTCTGAGAGCAGGAAGTGGAAGAGTTGGATCCAGGAGAGAATTATGGCCAGTTAGAGGCTGGATTTGGGGGAACCTTGGCCCTAATGCCCTGGGTCCCCTGCTTTGGACCTGTGGGAAGATGGCTCTTATCGTGGCACTGGAAGAAATCTGCCCAACATCAAGTCACCGTGTATGTATTAGACTCTTGAGGATATTTGTTTTGAATGAATGAGTGAGAAATATTTGTTGAATAAATGCATGAAGTGAGTGTGTCAATATGGGTTATATGGGGAGGAGAATTTGCCAGAAGTGCACTATCTATTACATATGTAAAGGATACTGTTGAAAATTTTAAAAAATCTATCAAGTGATTTTGGGTCATAATATTGGGAGAAGGAAGCAGGTGGCACTTTGCCTTAAACACAGAATCCTGGGGTTGGAGGGAAACTCCTAGATCAGTCCTCTACAAAATCCTCAGTAGGCAGGTGTCCAGCCACTGCTTTCTGACTCCTAGGGCTTTAGTCATCAAAAGAAGGATATATGTTGGGCTGAAATGTGCTATCACGCAGTCCTAAGCCCCTCCAGGCTGCCCCCACCTGCCTTCTTGAGGCAACTCTTGCCCCAGACACTGGAGAATCAGAACAGATGCCAGACAGGAATCCTTACTCCACTCTGTCATAGCAGATGATCCTGGGCGAGTCATGGACCCTCCCAATGTCTTGGTTTCTTATCTGTAAAATGAAGGCCAAGGTCCTGCTTATCTTGCAGTGATAATGCTGCCGGGCAGGAGGGAGATCTCGTGTGGATAGGACTCAGCTCAGATCTGGCAGGTAGCAAGGGCTCCAGGATGGTTAGTTTCAGGGATTTGTAGACATCAAGCCTGTTTCCCAGGAGTTTTCTCTCCTCCAGTTTCTTCCTCTGTTTTCAGCTACAACACTTTATAACCTTCTCACTATCCTGTTTGCTCCTTCCCAGGCATACCCCAGTTGGTCTGTTTTCCACCAAAAGTAACAATCCTGAGTGTGTTTAGATAGCCCATAAAGCAGGGGGGGGGGTACCTCCCAGTGCTGGACACTGTGTTCCTGTGAATGCAGCCTTGTTTAATTCACTAATCAACACACCTTCTAATCACCTAGAAAGTTCAGTGCCCTCCAGCTTCAGTGTTTTGAATCTTTCCGGAGGGGAGGAGGCAGAATACCCAAATTAATGCCAATATTGTTACTTATATATTATGTCTCCCAATACAGATCCATCCTCTGGTGGCCACAGGAGTTTGCCCAGGCGGTGTTTATTTGAGAATGCAGGATGTGCACACCAACTCCTGGGTGCTGGTTCCTTCTCCCCAGCTGTCTGTCCACCTGCCACTCCCTCATAATTCAATCCTTCTCAACTTGTTCCCTCCTCCAAGCTGGGACTGTCTCCGGATGGGATGATCACTACCTTTCCTCCTGCTGCCAGCCCAGTTTAGGATTTAGAACTACCGCAATTTGTCTGACTGCAAAGGATTCCTTAGGATACTGCAGATGAAAAGGAAGGAAAGGTTTTGTCTCAAAGCGCTTTTCCTAAGGACCACTTCTTAGTGACTAGCCACTGCCGTCTCCGATACCCCCACTCACCTTTGGTCTCCAGACCTGATTATCTAAATTGACGCAAGCCTGGGGGAGGGAGAGGAGAGGAGACACAAGAGGCACAGGCCTATTGTTATGCTGTGGTGACCTCCCTCCACTTCTCTGCTTCCCCACCCCACACGCCTACCTCCTTCATCCATTCTTATCCTTGAGTGAACTCAGGGTCTAGGCTTTTTTTTTACTCCCTTTCCTGCTGATACCTTTTAGAAAATAGCTGGGGAGGCTTAATATGAATAGAGATTCACAGGATCAAGATCTGGGTGTCTGGATCCACCTTCTAGGATAGGTTTGCATGGATGCTAGGGGTGAAGGATGACCAAGAGGATTCCTAGCACATGAGACACATGACATCCTCCTGCTGTACTACATCCCCGACTGTAGCTGTGCCTGGGAAGTCAGAGAAACCAAGACTGAGGCTATTGTGCTAAGATCTGTCTTTCACCTGTTTAAATTACAATACTGAATAATTATGTATGTGTAAAAACTGTCAAAAGTACACTTAAATCGTATCTTTGCTGTGTGCTAAAATTACTTTTCATTATGACCTATTTGTACATCATTTGAACCAAATATCTCAGCCTGGAAATGTAAATGTGTTTTTGTTTTTGCTCTGCAGGTTAGGTCAGCAGACATCTGCAACAAATATGATTGTAAGGGTGAAGGTGACATGATTTACTTAAATCAGGCAATTTCTCCATTAAAGCATTGAAGCCTCAACTCATAAAGACACTCTTTAGCAGATGAACTATACCGTTGCCCAGCATTTGTCATATTAGGTGATTTGAAAGGAAAGAACAATTATAAAAATGAATGTAATTCTCTGTTGAAGAAAAAAAGACCCAGTTTTTGCAGCAGGGGGTGGTTAATTTTCCACAGATAAAAACAGGTTTCACAGCAATTCTGCAGCTATAACGTTCTACAATTAAAACATAAGAAGAAAAGGTTCCACTGCCAAAGCAGACAGTTGTGGGAATTAGTTGTTTGGGGATGGGAAAGCAGGTTTCCCCTCCAGCATCAAAGGTTATTTTGTTTCCCATAGGAACGGCTCTGTTGCCATAAACTGTGCTGGTGTGCCCCCAGTCCCCACGTTCCCCCGGTTTCTGAGCTGCTTTCAATTAGCAGGGATTATTAAACTGGAAACATTTTAAACTGCTGCCGAAGCTGCTTTCCGGCCTTATGAGCTGAGCTAGAGGCGTCACAATAAAAGCTGATTGATTAGCGAAGAATGTACTTATAGCAACTGATGCCCAGTGTCATTTTCTATGCATTTCACAGCCTCCTCTTTCCCCCACCGAGTTGTGCGTTTTCATGGGGAGTTTAACTTTGGCTTCTCTCCCTGGCACTTTCCACAGCCTGGAGGCTTTCAACTTCCACCTCAACTGCCTGACCTGGACCTGTGCTGTCTTCACACCCCATCTCCCTCCCACCTGGACCCCAAGAAAGGGTAACCCACAGGCCAGGATGGGCAGATCCCAGAGGGAAGGCTGTTGGATCCCTGCATTATTGGGGATAATAATCCCTTTTTCTTCGCCATTTAATTGTCAGAACATTAAAAATAACAGCAACAATAATACATCTTCAAAGAATACAGGCCACAGAGCATTGACAGGGTGGAGGCAGGTGTCCGTGTCTTGTTGGAAGGTTTCAAGAACTGAAGGCATTGAGCTTAGAGCATTATCTCATCATCAGTGACCTGTCTTCTAGTGATCTTTCTAAAGTTTCTTGTGTGAATATCTTGTTTCTCCAACTAAATAATTCATTTACTTGAGAACACACACTACTTGGTTAGTACCATGCTAAGTTTTTAAATATATATACTGTATATGTTTAATTCTAGGAACAATACCCTGAGTTAGGCACAGTTAATGGCCTGTTTTTACAGAGGAGGAAGCTGAAGCCTGTGAGTGGTGGAGGCTGACTTCAAAATGAGCCAGAATGCTTAGCTACAATATTGCTTTTTTGACCAAACCTTTCTCTGCTCTGAGCTTCAGATTCCTTATCTGTCAAAAGAAGGGTTTGGAACAGATCCTCTCTGTTCCTTTCCAGCTTTTTTGCTTTTTTTAAAAAAATTTTGTTTTTAATCCATTGATTCATTCAATACGTGCTTGCTGTGTGCTTTGTGCCTGGCATGTTCCAGTCTCCAAGGACGGTGGTGGACTTAGTCAGACCAGCTGCCTCCTTTGGTGGGGACAGGGCTCACATCCCAGCTCTGTTTCTGATCAGGTAAGTGCATGTACCCACATTACCACTCACCGTGAGGAGGAAGCCTGGCTTTTCAGCTTTGCGTAAGTGTGTGAGTCACACAGGCTCAGCACACCAGCCACAGCCCGCGCTGGGTGAAATGGAAGGAAGAGACCAAGTCTTCTTTTTGGTTACACAAGGCTCTGCCTTCAGCCCCTCTCTGCCCTCTTGTAAGGCAGAAAAGGGCTGGATTTAAGGCCTAGGGTTGGGGAGGGGGGCAGAAAGCAATTCGTCTAGAGGCGGGGCCTGGGTGAAGCCGACCACAGTTATTCCTGGATTATGACTCAAAGCGCACGAACAAGGAGCATTTATTACCTCCAAAGTAGTGCTGGCTCTGTAGTGCTGAATGGAGAGGTGAGGTATGGCAGCTGTTATCTTTTGAACTAACTGCTATTGCGTGTCCCATGACCAGCCGTGGCAGGGTTTTTGTTCCCATGAATGAATGGGCTATAAATCTGTCAGAGTTGACGCTAGCAGCAGTACTAGAGGGTGTAAAGAGAAAATGTGCAGAAGAATCTTGTGGTCTTTGCTTGCCTGGAAAATGAGTTCAATAAAATGGAGGTGATCAGTGCTTATTTATAGGGCAAACTGATACATCCAGCATTGGCCGTCAGAACCTAACTTAGTGTTTTCTCGTTTACACTCACTCTGTAAAGCACATCCCCGCACCGAGGGCAGCTCTCAGAGCTTCCAGCAATTGCAGTGGTAGTAGGAGAAAAGGAGACGCTTGCAGATAAAGCAGTGTTTTCTTCTCTGTTTTTAAGGCTCAGGAGCCTTCAGAGGTAACTGTCTGGAGGGGTTTAGTTTTGAGGTTTGTAACAAGCAGAAAAACCCAAGGCCATGAAACAGATCCTTATATACATTTCAGTTTTGAAGGTGAATGGCAGGAAATGACATAAAATTAATCGCCATTTTTCAGGCCTCTGAAACAATAAATTCCAGCAACCATAAATTTGGAGCTGGGTTAAGTACTGAAAACAATTTATTGCTAATTTTTCCCTTAATTGCATTCCCAAGAAGAAGGTTTGGTGCTTACTGGGGGAATTATTATATAAAAATTATTCGTTAGAAAGCACAATGAACTGTAAATCAGAAGCTTACCTGAAACAGGGTCAAGGTTCCTCACAATTCATCCTCCCCCACCCAGGCGGTCTCCAGCAAGGTCCTCAGAAAATAAAAGGATCAGGGAAAATGTCCCCTTGCCCCTCCTCCATGATACTGTGAGTAGATTAAGTGTTGATTCAATAAGACGCCTCACCTTCTAAAGCGATGGTGTGAGTCACGTGTGGAAAGGAAGCAGAGGGGCCATAATGGAATGATCACCGCACGGCCTCCCTGCCTCATTTAATTTGTTTTGAGGCTGCCAGTCGTGTCACACTAACTGCAGTTGAGGCTGGTCGACTGCTTGATCCTGTTGATAGAGGAAGTTGAAAGACAATGGCACCGTGTCAGAAACTGCTGGGATGAAGTAACATCAGTTCCCGTCTCACCTTTGGTGCTGAGAGCCGTGTTCCGGGCTGAGCTTCCTCTGGCGGGAAGGGCTTGTTGGGACAAGCCTCTGAGAACTGGTACTGGCCTTGGTAAGAGAAGAGGAGCTGCAAGTTGCCATACGCCATGGGAGGAGGTTTGTTATTTCTCAGTTCTTTCTCAAGAAGCCTTGGCTTGGGTGGAGATGGTGAAAGGGGTTGTCTTCCTGCACTGCTGTCTGTGTTCTTTCAGGCCTGGAGGAGGCCATCGGTGGGAACTCACCTGCTTCGATCAGTTTCCTTGGCATTTTGCAGGCAAAATGAGGGTCATTGATTTGCCTGATCAAACCAGCTGGGAGCTCCTGTGGCTGAAATTGCAATTTTAATAGCCATCTGGGGATGAGCCAATGGGTGCCATGAGAGTTTATGATGTAACAAGTACATCTGGCTGAGCATCTGTGTATGGTAGGGCCAGTGGGAGCTGTTCAATGGAGGCTCTTCTCTGTCCTCCACAATGATGCCTTTCATCTCAGGCCAACAATGGCTGCAATGGTGGGGGGACCCTCTTGCTGTTGGGTGCCTCCAGCTGGCCTTCCACTGCTGGCCAGGGGAGGAAGGACAGGAAGTGTGTGAGGGAGGGGCAAGGCATGTGGGGCTCTGACAGTCTTCCCAGGGACCTGGCAGGATGAGGAAAGTGCACACCTTACTGCAGAACAAAATGGAGCATTCTCACAGTACTCAGGAGTAGGATCCAGGTCAGCGAGCAAGGTAAAATCAGAAAAAAGCCACAATTCTCTTGCAAGCCTATTGGGAAGGTGTTGTATTAGACAATGACCCAAAGTCCAAAATAGCCCATTTTATTGTACTGTTGGAACGGACTGCTGTATCTCTGCCCATCACTGGAATCACACCCGGTTTGGTGACATGATCAGGCCACCAGGGCCTGGTGAGACCCCAGTTGAGACACTGACAGATTCCAGCCTCCTTTTCCAGGCCCCCAAGGCAGAGGCTCACAGATGGGACAGCAGGCATAGCATCACCCCATCCCTCAGTCTTATGACAACTACCCAAGAAACTCCTGTAAATGAAACGTGTGCACAGACTGAGTCTACTCTAGCCAATTTTCTAGCAGGACCAAGGAGAATTTCTCACACCTCTTCCTTCCTTCCATCTACTCGCCCACCTCTGCCTTCCAGTTCCTCAGGGGAAGGCTTATCTGGGGCACCTTGTCTGGGGTTTGTTGGTACGAGCTAAGTGGTCAGAGTTGGGGTAATGGGAGACAAACAACACAAACACGGATCTGAGCCCACAGACCTTGGAGGAAGAGCAAGGGAGGAGGAGGCTTGATTCCTGGCCTGTGGGAGGCTGAGCAGGGAGGAGAAGCCGGAAGCAGTTCTCAGAGAGCTGGGCGTGGTGTGCAGTTTGCGGTAAGTCATTCGGACAGCAAGTGCCGTGGGGGTTCAGAGCATGTAAAGAACAAAAGCAAACATTGCTTTCTGAATATAGGAGTAATACAAATTTATTTCTGAACATTTGAAAATACAGGGAAGTTTCAAGAAGAAAATAAAAACTGCGTATGATCCCACTATCTAGAGATAAACCTTGTTAAATTTTTTATGCATTCCTTTACAGGCCCATGGGCATTTAGATGTCTTATTATTTTTTCAAAACTGGGACTCAACTATACATATAGTTTTTATATCCTCCCCTTTTTTCCCTCCCTTAAAATACTGTAAACATTTACTATGTCCTTGATGGTTTTCACAGAGTTTTTTTGGTTCAATTTTCAGAATTCACAGAATTGCATTTTATGGATGTGTTAAATAAAAATTATAGAAGGCCATTGTTTTAGACTAAGCTCCTGCACTACACCCGAACAAACCAGACTAAAACTCAAAATGGAGTCACTTGTGCTAAAGTTCCACGTCATCAAACCAGAACGAAGTTGTTATCCGACCTTTCAAGAAATCAGAAGAGAGATGTAACAGCCAATTTCCCAAACAGGCCTGTTTAAATCTTCCACTGGCATGATAATGAAGTTCCCTCTGCTTTAATTCTTGCACAAAAAAGGTAGCCTGAAGTAACCTGATGTTAACTAATCAGTTATTTTTCTATTGTTCTGTCTAAAAGTAACTAATATGCTCTTTGTTCTTTGTTTCTGCTTTCTTCAGCCCTTGTCTGTCTGTAAAACCAACCTCTTCTGCTCAGCTCATTGGAACACTTATTCTATTTTTGGAATGAAATGTTGCCTGATTCTAGAATAGCAAATAAAGCCAACTGAGACCATTAAACTAATTTGTTGTACAGTTGTCCCTTGAACAAAGTAGGGGTTTGGGGCATTGACCACCCCACACAGTCAAAAATCTGCATATAACTTTGACTCCCCCAAAACTTAACTACTATTAGCCTACTGTTGACCAGAGAAGCCTTACCTATAACTCACAGTTGATTAACACATATTTTGTATGTTACATATATTATATACTATATTCTTACAATAAAGCAATCTTGAATAAAGAAAATGTTATTAAGAAAATCATAAGGAAAAGAAGAATGTATTTTCTGTTCATTAAGTGGAAGTGGCTCATCATAAAGGTCTTAATCCTTGTGGTCTTCACTCTGAGTAGGCTGAGGAGGAGGAGGAAGAGGAGGGATTGGTCTTCCTGTGTCAGGGGTGGTAGAGGCAGAAGAAAACCTGCTATAAGTGAACCTGCACAGTTCAAACCTGTGTTGTTCAAGGGTCAATTGTATATTTTTGTCTTTCGACAGTTGTAGCATATTGTTTAACCATTTCCTTCTTGGTAAACATTGAGTTGCTTCTGATTTTCTGATGTTAACAGTGAAGTCATGACAAATATTCTTTAACATTAATTACTGGGTGACCCTCTGATTATCTCTTTAAGGTGAATTCCTAGAAGAGGAAATGAGGCTCCTTTATTTTGAAAAATTTGTCCCTCGGGAAGGCTGGCACTCTGAGCTGTGCAGGAGAGTGACAACCTTGATTTCCAAACAGGAGATGATCTTTACAAAGCCTGTTTGATTGATGAAAATATTTAAAAATTAGAATTTCTTTCATGATTGAGGTTGAATAAATTTTCACGTGTCTCTTGTGTGTGTATATTTCTTCTCCTGTGTGTTTGATCATTTGCCCATTTTTCTCTTGAGGATTAAGTCTTTGAAAGAGCTCTTTACAGCATAAAGATATCAACTGTTCAATGACTAATCTTCTCTCTTCTGATGGGGCTGTGGTGGGAGACACGGGGGGTTGGGGTTTGAGTGAGGTCTTGAAGAGTTGGGAGGACTTTGATAGTTGGGTCTTACATTAGTCCAAAAGGCACCTGGTTAGGTGAATCATGTGGAAGAACACTCTTAGGAAGAGCACAATCTCACTTTGTACATTTAAGAAAATATGTTGAGTGAGCAAGGGCAAATTATTTTTGGTCTAGGTCTCTGCTGAAAATAACATGTAAGTAACCATAAAAACTTATTTATCTATGAAAGGAGGCATGCGGACAACATTCACAGAGAAGTTCTTCATTAAACAAAACAAGACAACTTGGCTTCACTTTGGTTTTCCTCTCTGGATGGTCAGCTTGGTCAGAAGGCAGAGGGTTGGAGAAAAAATACAACAAGGCTTGGGGGGAATTTCTAGTTTTTCACTGCTTTGCTTTGTGTGTGTGTGTGTGTGTGTGTGTGTGTGTGTGTGTGTGTTTCAACCAGCTGGACAGTTTATGGGAGTCTTGAGAGCAGTCTGGTCTTAAGCACCCCCAACACCCCCTTTTCTATGGTGGCTGCCTTGTGTTTTAGCGTTTACACACACGTGGGATTAGGAAATACTTCATTGGCTGGTTCTGAATTTGGGTCAACTCTGATTGGCTCCATGGCAGGCTGCTGATGATCACCACCACAATTTTAGAGGGTGTTGGCAAGGCGATAATGCAATTAGCATCTCTCTCTTTGATAGAGAATGAGGTGTAGACAAGCTGACTTTTGGAACTTGATGATCACTGATAATTAGGGGAAACCCTTGAGGGGAATATATTGGGCTGTTTTAACAATTGCACCTGAATGCACATGTAGTGAGCCCACCTCTGAAACAACTCGGGGTAAGGCAGATAAATGTCTGCTGGTCCCATCCCTTTGGGGTTGGGGTGGGCACAGCCATTCTACACTTTATTTTTAGCAAATGCGTGTAGCTAATGTGGCTAGAACCACTGGTGATGTTTCAGGAAATTTATTTAAAATTCAATTTGTACATCGTGACTTTAAGCACTACTTTTGGGGAAGTGTGTTTTGCATTATGCCATATCAGTTCGGGATTATGGACTCTGAGGGAATATGTATAATTTTTATGCACTATGTTTATTGGCACATTTGTGTTAATAGCCAATAAGATGATATTGCCATCTTAATACTGTGCGAATCTCTGTGACTCTGTGGCTAATGAGTTGGGCCTCTGAGTACCTGACTGAGGGGGGAAGGGGGCGAGATGGGATCAGGGGTGTGGGCAATGATGTTGGAAATCCAAATATTGGCTTGGCAAATTGTGTCCCTGCAATACAGAAGAGGGAACCTGTAATGCAGAGAGGGAATCTGGGTCTAATCAGGGGACAGAACCACCAAGGAAGTGTTGACATGCTTGTACAGCAAAGTGACCTTCCTTCAGAGAGAAAAACAATCCCAAAGATATTTAATTCTCAATTAAATAAAGCCATGTCCTTCTGATTTGCTTCCAGCGACCCTTCTGCTCCCAGGAACTGGGGATCTTGCTTTTACAGGGAATTTATGGCTGCTTCTGGACAGATAACAAGACGTTGGACAGCTGACCCTCCAACTTGGTTTTAGCTCCTCACTGTGGGTTGTGTGTGATGACTTTCTCAGGCGTATCTCTCATGTTGAATTATTCATAGAAATCACACCAAGAAACAGTGGAAGGGCATATACACGTGTGTGTGTGTGTGCATGTATATTTTCAGTGCAAACATCACATTAGTGCAAACCATGTTCATTGGAAAATTAAAACCAAAAAACCTCCTCAAAAACAAAACAAAAAAAAATGAGGAATAGGGCATTTTCTGCTTCAAGGAAAATGTATTGGTGATTAGGTTTCTGTGTCTTCTTATAGGCAGGCAGTAGAGATTTGGGGCTGAAGCCTGGCCACAGAAGTCATTACCTTGGTCGAAGCCTAAGATCTGAATCACAGTAGTTAAGCAAATGATGGCCTGCATTGTCTGTTGTGATTCCCTTTTGTACCAAAGTAGGGGATCTGATTGTTAAAATGTGAAGTACTAGTGTGGATAGGCAACCTCTATGAAATCTCCTGAAAGAGGGAATCTGGCAAGTGGGGGGCCTTCAGGGTCCTCTTGTCCATGGGATGCCATTGCACTCTCCTGCTAGGACGTGTTTGATTCCTAGACTAACTTGATCAGAAGAGCTTAAGTCTGGATCTTTCCTTTGCCCCCAGACACTGAACCTGTCTGTATTCTTAATTATCTTCTTATCACCTAAGACCCAGGGCATGGGGCTGGGTCACCGGTGGGCAGGGGACTGCAGGGAAATGCCCCCCTTGCAAGCCAGCAATCATGAGAGCTGCTCTCCCTCCTCCAGGTTCCAAGGATAACTCCTCCCCAGCTC
The DNA here is from genome assembly GCA_023783475.1 of Daubentonia madagascariensis. Taxonomy (NCBI): domain Eukaryota; kingdom Metazoa; phylum Chordata; class Mammalia; order Primates; family Daubentoniidae; genus Daubentonia; species Daubentonia madagascariensis. The sequence continues at coordinate 2,884,454 of JAKFHU010002206.1, read as the reverse complement.
TCCACCCCAGATGCAAATCAAGATGTGTAGGCCAAGGCCCAGCCCTTCTCTTAAGTGCTGTTGTGTTGGAAAGAAAGCAGATAAGCTACTTCTGCACAAGGTGATCCTACCTCTCAGGGAGAATCTGCATCTTAATAAAGGAGTCTTGGAGACCCTTGGAGACCCAAAGGGAGGGGAAGGTCATGGTGATAGTTTGGGCAGCATGTGTGGCTTTAGAATGATATTTTGTAAATCTGCCCTCATCCCAAGATTATAAAAATGTTCATCTAATTTTTACCTGGGATTTTATGGTTTTATTCTGCCACACCTGAAAATTCTGGAATTTCTTCTTCTTCTTTTTTTAATGGTGGTGTTAAGTATGGGTAAAAGATACATTTCTTTTTTTCCAAATGGCCTGTCTGTGGTGATGTTATTGCTGGTCCTGGACTGTGAAGTTGACAGCTCCCACCTTGGTGGCTTCCTCATTCCCTGTTGCTGACAGAGAAGCTGAGATTTGTTAAATAAAATTTATAGGACACTGTTGATTAGGACTGAGCTCTTGCACTAGGCCCCGACAGACCAAACCAAAATGGAGTCATTCATGCTAAGTTTTAAGGCACCCAGTGAGAAATCAGGAAAGATTATAGCCAAATCCCCAAATGGGTCAGTTTTAGCTGGCATGATAAAGAAGTCCCCTGTGCTGTAAGCTTTGTAAAGAAAGTAACTTTGGAACAACCAATCTGCTTTTTGTTCCTTGTTTCTGCTTTCTTCAGATTATTTTCTGTCTATAAATATTGCTTGTCCTGAAGAGTGGAGTCCTCTGAACCTCTCTGAACCTGCCTGATTCGAGAATCATTGTTTGCTCAAATAAACTCTGTTAAATTTATTCTGTCTAAAGATTTTCTTTTAAAGATTCAAACAAACAGTCCCAGTTAAAAGAATGTGCTTTGGATCTGGTGATGTCTGGGTTTGAATCCAAGCTCCACTACTAACAAGCTGCGCAGCTGAGATGACTTGTCCACCCTCTCTGGGCCTTGGCTTCTTCATCCTTGAAATGTGGCTGACACCCCCTCACTGGGTTGGGGGGAGGCTTGGATGAGACAATAGGTGCAAAGTGGGCACCCGATGTCTTGCCCGGTGGTGAGCTCTCGGTGAATGCCATTAGTGCTGTTATTACGCATCTTCTTTATTGATACTCATTCAATTGTCTATGGTGCCTGCATTGCCATCACCCTCAATCTCGTGACCTGTCCTCAGCCCCTCATTACCGCCTTCTCCCCATGCTCATGCCAAGCTCCCAGGCATTGAATGAAGAGAATAAATCGAGTGGTCACTCCTGTCCCTTCCTTCCTGTCTCACCCACCGTTTCCAATCCATCACTGAGACGCTGGCGAGTGCCTAAGAAGCTGACTTTAAAATCAGGCTCTCCCCACTTCCTACCCCAGCCTTCTTCTCTCCGGCTCCAGGACCAGCTGCTTTTTATGCACATGCTGGGCTCCGGCTGTCCCGGACAATCCCATTAACCACCTGCATGTGCCATCTCTGTCCACCTGCTCATTTTGCCAGAATGCCTTTGCCACCTGCTGTGTCTGTTAAGTTCCAGGTCTCATAATACTGCCTCCTCTGAGAAGCCTTCCTCACTTGCCTCCTGCACCCCCCAATGCTTTATTTCTGCTTTTGCTGTAGCTTTCCTGATTGTCTTCACTGGCTACAGGTGAGATCTTTCCAGGTGGGCAGGCAGTCCTCACACTAGAGCTCAGTGCCTGAAGTAGGGTGTATTGGTTATAATAGTGATACTAACGATAAGTACCATTTTTGTGGTCCTGAGGATATAGCAGAGTCAAGATTCTAACCTGGGACTGGCTCTTTCAGAGTAGAGTTACTGGGTGTGGGATCTTAAGCATGGTGGCCATAGTGGGGAAGACAAATAATCGTGCTAGTTACAAACATCTGTTTATTACTGAGCACACGTTCAGGCACTGAGCTAGGCATGTGACTTGAAATGGCCATTTTTGTCCCCATCGTATAGATGGGACACACAGGCCATGGCACAAGCATTCATAATTGGGCACGAATGACTTCATGTCTTCCACATGTGTCTCCCAGGTATTTTTCAGCCCTGTCTGGTGGTGACTGGTGGTTCTTAGGGTCCATACTCGGAAGTAGAAGTGGAAGGTGAGATGTCACCCACTGTCTTGCCCGTGTCCACAGGAAGCCTTACTTTTTTGTAGACACTCTAAATTTCTCCTTTTTAAAAAATTTCCAATTTAATAGCTGTACTTAGGTGTTTTTTAGACCCCATAGTGTTTGCAACAACCATTATGGCTCTATTATGATAATACAAGAAAGTTACATTATGAAATAAATGCATTTTAAGGTTTTTCCCTGGCAACATAATGTAAGGATCATTCTGCATGTTGGTACTAAAGAATCAAAAACAGTTTAGTGAGTGGATGTGAACACTGTTTCTTGTCATCCAGTTAATGGATCTACTGTAGTATTTGTGTTCCTTCCAGCCCGGCTGCCGTACATCAATGAAAAATTATGTTTTTTTCCTCCGTGCTACAACACCCGTCATCTTTATAGTCAACACATTCCCCTTCAAGTCGTGTGGTGTAAAATGCCTACCATTTCTCGGCCCCTTTCCCTCCCTGTCATTTACCTGGTTCTCGGCAATCGGGGGTCAGTGCCTCCTCTTATTAATGTTCTGTGTAATAGAAATCAGTGCGCCTGTGTTACTCATGTGGAAGCCCGAGCAAACAGCGGCTGTTAGTGTGCAGAGGGCAGACAGGAAGCCTAGCTTTATTTTTTTAACCCTCTTTGTTTACTGGATCTCTGCAGTCAATCACAACTCCTCTTTGCATTTAAAGCAAGCCTGCCTGCCTCCTGGAAACAGCCGCCTGTCGAGGATGCACTTGCAGTTAAGACTGGGGGAGCCAGGATGCTGTTTTCATTTCAAAGGGACTCATAGAGACCTGGCCTTGCCTCTGAAAATTCTACTCCCCCAGTCAACAAAGTTTTACTGGCTTTGGGGCTATGTGGTGAGGCCCAGGAGAGCATAGTTTGAAGAATTAGCTCTCCAATATCGTACAGTTTCGGGGTTACCAGGAAGCAGGGTTTGCTACAGTCAGGTATTACCCCAGTGATCCTCTCGAATCTTTCTTATCGTGCCTCAATTGATCTGAGGCCTACCTTCTACCCCAGGGCTGCAAACTAGACCTGTAGGGGCCAGGCAGATAGTGACATCAGTGGAATGGGCCAGAAGAGGCCACGGACCATTGTCCTGTCCCAGACGCAGCCAACCTGGCCAGGTGGGAATTCGACATACTATTGTCTGGTCCTTCGTTGTTTACATAGAAGGGGTAGTACAGACTTTGAAAAAATGTAAAACCATCTGATTTTTAAATGTTGGGTAATTAAAGTGAAAAATAATTTAAGTGTGCAGAAGCAAGCTGGGCCAGGGCCAGACTGCCGCTTTCCACTCCTTGACTTCTCCCACATCCCAGACTTGCTGTGTGGCATCTGGCATGGCTTCGGGGAGCGAATGGGGTGAAATTGTTGGGTGCCATCTCATGGGGCCTTCCTTGAGTGGGTTCTCTTGGGCCTTGGAGCAGTCTGGGGTTGAGCAGCATGAAACGCCCCCATGGTCAAGGAGTGACATCCCTGTGACAGCAGTGCCACCTGGGAGGGTGAGTGAGTCCCACCTGAGCACGTGTTCCTGAGCCTCCAGCTACAGAGCACAGCTCTGTGCAAACGTGTGGCCAAATGGTGGCGTCCCAGACCAGGGCTCTGCTGGAGGCCTCAGGGGCTGTCAGGGCCTTGGTGAACCCTGGGCAAGAGATTTGGAAGTTCAGAATGGAGGACTTTGGGGAATCTCACTAGATATTCCTAAAGTGCTCCTGCTCAGTGTGGGCCCTGTGGTTTGGTTTCTTGTCCTTGCTGGATGACACGATCCCGTGGCTCTCCTTCCCCACAGTATTCTGAGATTCTTATGGGCGGGAGCCAGGGCTTGTTTCTCCTTGCTCAGTGTCTCCCCTGGGCTCTGCACCAGCTGATGTTTGATTGAAACTGCTGCTTTCCTAGGGAAGGGCAACCTGGTGAGCTGCTGGCGTTAGACGGAAAGAGAGAGGGTGAAAGGGGCCAGCCCTTCCCGAGCAAGCATGCCAAGCAAGCCGGCAGCTCATTTTCAAGGTGAAGGTGATGTGTGCCCATGGAGAGGAGGGCAGGGTGGAGACCTTGGCATGCAGGGTCCTGAGAAGAACCCACGGAGCAACTATCCCATCTGATTTGAGGGGCTGGAGGCAGCAAACATAACCTATTTTCCAAGCACTATCCTCCTATTGAGAGACGGCTCCCGGGCTCACCAGAGCCATCTTGGAGGTTGCCTGGTGTAGCCCCTCGGTGCCGTAAAGTTGGATTCTGCTGCTCTGTCGGTTTTCTTGGCGTTGGCCTGGACGGGAGGGCCTGTGGGCACTGGGATCAAGGCCGAGAGTGTGGGGGTGTCAGGCTTCTGAGGCACAATGGCTGCTGTCCAGAGGCACATGTGGACACCAGAGGGGCAGGCTGGTCATGTGTGGGTGGTGGGGATTGCAGGGCAGAGCAGTCATCTGGGTAAACGTGAGGGGCCTAATGCTGAGCTCACAGTGTGCTCTGTCCCAAGCTGCTCATGTTCCAGCAAAGTCCCGATGAAGTCCCAGAGCGTGGCAGCATGTCCCAATTCCATGGCCTCTTCTTCCAAAGGTGATGTAAGTGGCTGCATAGCCAGGGTGTGCCAATTGGCTGTCTGGGTTCTGCGTGGGTGTCTGCCCTCAGTGGCTGACGACAGCATGGGGACCGGCCTAATGGCTTTCTCCGGAAGACTGAGCAGCATTGCTGTGGGCCAGCTTTCCCATTACCAGCTCCCAGCGCAATCAGGGTGGACTCACAGAGTGGGTCTTCATACTGACAGCCTGGCACTCCCAGTACTAACTAGGACACTGGATGAAATTGTGCTCAAGCCAGGGGCTATTCCACTCTTGCTTCCTTGGAATTTGGTAGGATTCCTTGGAAATGGACTTCATCTTCCTGCCCATACACCTGTCTCCGCTTCTGCCTATACATGGCACCCCTCTTGTGAGGCCCTGGCCCTGCCTTCCGGATCCCCTCTTCTCCAGCACGTTCTTGGGGTTTTGTGGACTCTGCCACAAAAAGGGTTGGGAGCCAGTGAGAAAGGGCCAGTCTTTCATTCCTGTCTCCTCAAGCTGCAGCAGGGTCTGGCCTGCTCAGTACTGCACAGCTTTGAGCATCTCAGTTCCAACATCCAAAATCTGAAATGCTTGAAAATCCAAAACTTTTTGAGCACTGATGTGATGCCACGAGTAGAAAATTCCACACCTGACCTCATGGGATGGGTCACTGTCAAAATTTTGTTTCATGCCCAAACTTATTAAAAATGTTGTGTAGAGTTACCCTCAGCCTATGTGTATAAGGTGTATATGACATACAGATAAATTTTGTGTTTAGTCTTGGGTTCCATCTCTAAGATATCTCATTAAGTATATGTAAATATTCCAAAATCTGAAAAAAAAAATGAAATCTGAAACACTTCTGGTCCCAGGCAGTTCAGATGCTTTCATTCTTTGTTTCTTTCTACCTGAATGGTGGCAGGTGAGAGGGGAGGGGATGGAGCAGCCGTCACAGACAGCCCTGTACTGAGGTCAGTTGGACTGTGGCCACTGCGGCATTTCCCTACAGGAAGTCAAGAGGGGCAAAATTCTGCCACCAAACTCTGCCCTGCCCACTGGTGAGAACTGGGCAAGAGATATTTGCAAGTTCAGAAAGGAGGGATTTGGGGACTCTCACCCAACATTGCACATCCCCAGAATTTCTGGAGATGAGCATGGTACCCTTGGTTTGGATTCTTGCCCTTGCTTGACTGTGTGATCTAACAGCTCTCCTTCCCCGCTATGTTCTGAGGCCCTTCCACACAGGAACGAAGACTTCAGCTCTATTTCTTTCCCTGTCACTCTCTGACTTTCTCCTCCTTCCTTTCTCTTCCCCACCCAACTGCCCACCCACCCTCATCATCCACGCTTGTCATCCTTAGCTGGAAACAGAAGCAGCTGCTGCCCTTCTCTGCCTGGCAGTGCAGACATGAGACGTGGCCCTTGAGGATGATCCCGTGTCCAGGTGGTACTGTGGGGAGCCTCAGGGCCGAAGTGAAGGGGAATGGCCCCCACACCTGGGCCTTGCACGGGTGGAGATTTGCCATCTGTCCTCGGAGAATCGCATGTCGCATGCCTGGCTGGCCCAGCCTGACCCCTTGGTCTGTGCCTTTCCGGACTGGCAATGTCTCTTGGACCCCCAGAGGCCCTGCTCAGCTGCGCGAGGCTTCAGTCGGTGCCACTTTGTGTCTCTGCTTCATCTCCTGGACATGGGGCGAGCTGCCTTTCTTGAAAAGCTCGAGCTTGGCAGAAAGCTCTATTCTTAGCGGGTTTTCTGCTGAGGCCCCTAAAGAGAGAAGACCTCACTGTCCTGGTGTAAGGGACACACAAGGCCCTCTCCACCCACACACAGACAATCGAGGCAGCCCTGCAAGGAACCCTTCCAAAGAGAACCAGACTTTGGGTCACTCAGATGTGGCATGAGCTCGGCTGTACTCATTGACTCAGTGATTTGGTCCCATTATGGCCTTGAGACTTCCAGGGGGTGGGGATAGGGTATTTGTCCTGGAGAGCTGGGCGGCTGGGGTTCTTGTTTATACCAGACAGTGCTTAAGTTTCTCTCCTTTCAAGAGGTCTTTTGTTTGAAGGCTGGGTCTGTGTAATCCAAGGGAAAGCCTTCATCCTCTCTGGACCTCAGTGTCTCCTCTTATTCCATCAGGATGAGAAAGCTCCCTGGTGTGATGGCTAGAATGTGGGGAGATACCTTTGTGCTTTAGGGAGAAAAGTGAAACCTCCAGTGCTGCTCATCATCAGAATGCCATCACAGTGGGCTCACGGCCAGGGGCTGGTATACTCTTGAGTTCTCATTTCACTTGGTTTAGATTCATCCATTCATTACCCATCCATCCATCCACCCATCTACACACCCACCTAGTCACCAATCCACCCATCCACCCATCCAATAATCCATCCCTCATCCATCCATCCATCATCCACCCATTTATCCATCCATCCATCCGTTCATCCACCCGTCCATCCATTGTTAATAGTATTAGGCACCATGTAGGGCTGCAAAGATGACTGCAACTATGTCCTTGCCTTCAAGGGCAGGGCTCATAATTATGTGCTTGTTTTACTTGGCTCCCTATTCCTTCTATGTCTTGTAGATGGAGGAGACACAAAGTTCACTACTTTTTATAGCCCAGCTAAAGCATGGTTCATGCTCAGGGGAAGGAGATACCAATATTGGCAGGAGGGACTGGAGAAGGCTTCAGGAGGTGTCATTTAAGCTGAGCCTTGAAATCTGCTTAGGTATGGACACAGTGATGGTGAGGTGGGAGCGTCTGTGTGTGTGTGTGTGTGTGTGTGGCTTACTTTTTAGTGGGAGGCCCAGAGTTGGGGGTTGGCAGCTATCTCTCTGCAGGACCTGCCTTTGGGGGAGAGGCTGCGTTTTGACCATCTCTTGCTTCCCAGCAGTGCCTAGCCTCCCAGCATGGCCTATGGGTGTTGTCTGCAGACAGATCCCTCCCCATGGGAGTCTGCGCTCATGGAGGGCAAACAGACTGTGTGTGGGAGAAGGCCCTGCACAAAGGCGGCTTAACACAAGCACAAAGGGGCTGTCAGAGGAAAGGCTGTCTCCGCCCATACCCTGGGAGAGACCCAGGTGGGATTCTCACATGCCATTAGCATGTCCACTTCCATAGGCTGCAAAAGTGCAGGAGCACAAATAAGCAAGGGCCCTGTGGAGGCTGGGAAGAGGGAGAGGGCAGCCGGAGGGTCCCTTGGCAGATCAGAGGGTTGACCTTCCGGGCCCACCTCTCCTAAGTAATCTTTTGGGTTAGCTGTGGAAACTTCACCCAACTTAATGAGAGCAGCAAACAAAGTTGTGGGGCTGAGTGATTGGTATGCATTGTTTTGTTTCTTTCATTAATTCCTGCTGCCATTCGGGATGCAGGGATGAACAATAGCAGGGGCCTGTACAGATCAATACCAGATTGCTGATAGTGCCTATCTGTTCTTGGAGCAGATTATTTGATAAATGGCATGGTCCATACGTTTTGACAGGTGTTCACTGTACAGCCCCGACCAAGCTGGTTTAGTGGAGCCCATCATAGGAAACCAAGAGAGCAGATAGAATATTTCCTTTTTGGTGCACACTCATAGAAATTGTTGCTTTTAAGCTATAGATAATGAATTTCTAGCAAGAGATGGGGGGAGGGATGGAGGATGGGAGGGATCCGGGTTTGACTTCCCCCATGGCTTGGGTTTTTAGCTTGGTCCTGGCTTGGATCTGGGCTCTACCCGGGAAAAGCAGGAAGGGTTTCATTCTGAAGGCAGGGCAGTGGCCAATGGGGTCACTGGTTTACAGGTGGAAAAGCTACTGGTCCCTAGGTCTTCAAGAGGCTCTCGAGGCTGCAGAGGATGGTGCCAGTCGTGGATGGGATTTCACGAGAGGAGCGAGGGATGGACAGGGCACTTGACTAGCCACTGACACTGTCTTTCCATTTCTACTGTATCTGTCTGACCTGGCCTCCTTTTGTCCTCTGCAGGTGAGCACACACTTTGCTTCAATACCACCAGGTACTGTGCTCTGTAATTGGCTTAGTCTTTGAGGTTGAGTTTTTGGCCTGTCTCAGAGGTTTAAGTTGCCGCCTGCACCAACCTTTTTTGCCCATTATGGTCCGCAGCACCTTGTATAGGGCAAGGCACACAGGGAGTGTTAATCAGTTTCTGTGAGTGGATAGAGGAGGCACCAAAGGGGCCAACTGGATCAACAAGTCATGTCTGGACAGGAGCAAGGTGGACAGGTGATGACCTGAAAGGCTATGTCTGCTCTGCATCCCCAGCCCCCAGGCCTTGGTCCTGGGGAAGCAACTGGACCTGCAAAGCAGTCTTGGAGAATGCAGTGCATTGTGTGTTAGGGGTGTTGTGGAGAACAAAGCACTTGCAGGATGTGACAAAGCTGGAACCTCCCAGCTTTCCTGTCAAGTGGGTTGAACATTCCCCCTGCTTCATATAACAGAAGGGAAATTGAGGCACCACCTAAGATGAGTCGTGGCCAGCTCACCTAGCGCTCATCCTACCTCCGGGATGAACAGTGGCCCATGAGGCAGATGGGGTGCCAGGGATGAACTTTGCTACCCCCCTCCCCCACAAAAGGGAAACCTACAGGCCCCTGTGGAGCCATCCGTCCTGTGATGTGGAATCTTTTCCCAAGAACTTATTGCTGATTGAGAGGCAATTACACGGGAACGGTGACCCTCGTCTCACAAAGAATGTTGGGGCGGCTGGGGCCATGATATATGGAATGTCAGATGTTATATTTCAAACTTTGCTTTTAAAAATCTCTAACAAACTCCTAAGGAATGATTTGACATCCTTAAGTTGAACACTGGGCACAAATAAAGCTTATGGCAAAATTAACATAAATCATTAGCATTAATCATGCAGGGTTATTGATAGCCGTACGCAGGCACGCGTCACAGTCCTGGCCAGGGGTTCGGGTTGGGCGATATTTCTTCCAGCTGTCCCGGCCAGCTTCGACACATATGGCGGTGGCGTGGGCTTTCTTTTCTAATTTTCCTCCTCAGCTTGAGCTGTCAGAGACACCCCTCTCTCCCACTCCCTTTTCCCCACGCTGGGCCGCTAACTTCACTGCCTCTCTCCTCTCTCTCTTTTTTAGAAACCAGATTTCTAGTCGGGGTCAGAATCCATCAACGTCTGTGGCTGTCACCCACCATGTGACTGGTGGAAGCAAAGTAGCTGGGTGACAATTAGCGATGGGTGGCCTGCATTGATCAGTTTCAATTTGGTGGCCTTCACTGTTACTTACACATTCATCTCGGACGCTGAGAAACATTTTTTTTTTCCTCCCACTACATGGAAGCTGGCACGCTCTTAACTCACCACGAGGTAATGTGCTTTCTCACCAGCCCAAGATGCTGGGGGCAGGGAACATTATAAAAGTAGAATAAAGCAAGCGACAGGGCTTTTTGGGCATTGATGATATTTTAAAAGTGGATTTCTTATAAGCAGAGCATATCTTACCTTTGTTGAAAGGTGAGGAGGCGCCTTTCCACTGGTCTGAGTCCCTACAGGTCTCTCTAACCGCCAAGTAATTGTGGTTGCATTAGTGGGAGTATAGTGTAAAGAACAAAGGAGGTGATGAGAAGGAGCTCTATGCTGCCATGCTGACCAGACCACACTAGAAAATATTGTGATCAGTACAGAACGGGACAGGGTTGGATTCATAGGACAAAAGCTATATGAGCAATGAATAGGGAACATGCAATCCAGACATATGAACACCCAGAGGATCATGACTTTTGGCTTTCCATATTTGAAGAACTTCCAGGCTAAAAGAGGACAGTGAGTTCTAAGAACCCCCCAAAAAAGGGAGCTTCAGAGATGTGGTTACATGTCCAGAACAAGAGAAAACTTGAGACGTTCAGCACTGACCAAAAATGACATCGTCTACGAGGGAAGTAGGGAGTGAGTTCCCCATCACCAGAAGTATTCAACACAGACTATGTGGCCACTTGTAGGAGAGGTTGGGGAAGAAATTAAACATTAAATTAGGGGTCAGAAGAGAGGGCATTTAAGGGTTTTTTCCACTCATGCAGAGCTTGGAATTCCATGTTTCTACCTTAATTTGAGTGCTGGGAAGAGAGAAACAACAGTGCGGCCTTCCCAACCTCTTTCTTGCCACTGATTGCAGCCTCAGCTGTGGACATTGGGTTCTTGCGACACATCTTTCTCCTTCCCGGTTTTGTAAGCCTTCATCTTTTAACCCCGTAGTGGCCTGATAGTATGTGATCACATTCTGATGGTGTGATGTAATGTTTTCACAGAGAACGTGGGTGGGGGGCATTTTAAACGTTTTTTTCTTCTTCATATATCCCCCGCAGAATCCTAGAGAAGCTAGTGAGCTTGGTTATCAGGGGGTAGTTACTCAGTGACAGACTTGGACAGTTCGAGGCAGGGGTAACTTCCAAGTATTAAAGACTAGGATGGCCTGAGATTTGACAAAAAAGAACAGAGGTTAGACACAGACAATGGGTGCGTGTGTGTGTGTGTGTGTGTGTGCGCGTTTAGTCCTGGATGGCCTGCAGCCCTGATCCCCAGCTCTCAGGAAGCTGTGAGAGCTTGGTACTGACACAGCTGCTTCTCTTTGCTGTTGTTATCAGCTCTTGTCCGGCAACTTACTTTGAGTCTAGTCATCTTTATGTGTGGTAGAGGGAGGGTATCAGAAAGCCTCTCTATACTCTAGGTCACAGGATTCTAGACAGGACCTTCCACATTCTGGAAACACTGCATTTCACGAAAACCACCCAACTCTCTCTGGATTAAGCATGAAAGACAATTTTTTGGCCTTTGTAAACAACAAAGTTCCAAGTCAGTTTTGTTTCACGTGAGGTTTGCTCTAGCAGATTAAAGGGTGTCACCAGAGGCCCTCTTGGTATTGGTTTTATCATCAGCTTCCACACAATATTACCTCCTCCTCTCAATAGCTCTAAGCCCTACTTTCATGAATGCAAATGTTTCTGGCAGTTACAGTCTTTGTATTTACACACAATCATCAACTACTTGGCCAGAGTTGGGTCATTGATTCCTATGGTCAGGGTGAAGGCACATATTGACTGACTTATGACGATTAGCATTCAACCTTGGTGCTACAGGTGGGGTGAGCCCCACCCAAACTTCATGACTGAGAATAGAGGTGGGGGGCATCACCAAAGGAAACTCAGAATACTGTTTTACCGAAAAAGAGCTGAAAGCTGCGGGGTGGAAAAACCAAAACAAGCCTATTTCAACCTGAAAGTGTCGAGTCCTTGGAAGATGGTTCTCCACCAGGAACTTTCTTATCTCAGGTTTCCTGGTGGACCTTGGCATCCTTTATTTTTTCTTTGCCCTTTTTCATCCAAACTTTTGCAGGTTCAAACTTGAGGCATCTTAATTTTCTGGGAGAAATTTTTAAAGGAGATGAATGTAGTTGAGAAAGAGCCATTCGCCTGAGGCACACCTGGTGTAGGCCACCACTTTGGAAGCACAGGAGGATCCAAAGCTCCACCTTCCCTTCGCTTAGGGATGCATCCACAGAATATTCCTCTGGAATGGGGCTTGCCTTGTATAAGATCAGGGATGCCTTCGTCGGATACACACAAAGAGCTCACAGACCGCGGGCAAGCAGGTCAGCAAGATTTCTTCATCTTGATCACGAGATAGTTTGTTCGGAAGCGTGGGCTACCTCTTGTAGACTTGTCCACCGTTCCCCAGTGCTCATGGGCAGCCACGCACAGGATCCTAATGACTGGGAGTGGCATCGTCGACAGGCATGAATAGGTCCCTTAATTTCATGGTTTAAAAATACGTTGGTTGACCCTAGTATAATTCCTATATTTTAGTCATTTGTGTGTCATGACTCAGTACTCATTCATTAAATATAGTGCTTTTCAAGTGAAGAATGAAGATGAAAATTTTTCTTAATGATGACAAGTGATATAATTTAGTTTTATTTCTGTCGTATCATGGTGCCCGTGAGCCTGGCCGCGGCTAAGGGTCTGTCTGTGGCGCCATTGTGAGCTCCTCTTAGCAAAGGGCTCTGTTGGACATGTCACTCTGGCCAATTCTGGTCATATGGGTCTGAGCCGAGCCCACTTTGATCCTTGGCCCTGCTTGGTTTTGGCTGTTTGGCTCCATCAAAGGATCACCTTGATGAAGACGCACCTGCTGGGTGGGGGGCTGGAGCTGAGCCTGAGGGTGGGTGAGGCTCCCCAGGCCCCCTTTTCTCAATAGTGCCTCTTCCTGTCCTTTCTGCATAGGATGCTGTCCACAGGCCAATTTTAATGACTCTTCACAATAGCTCAGTTTAGGATGCAGTGATTTGTGCTGGGCTTGCAGTGGGAGCTCTCTGAATGGGCACTAGAAAGCCTCCCTGTTTTTCACAATACCTTGAAAATGAAGGTCTCATTTTGAAAACTGGAAAATAGCCCCCTCTCTCTCCCAACAGTTACCCAAACAGCTCTTCCCAAGTGTGGGACTCAGGGACACCCTGTGGCAACCAGTGGTCCTGTCCTCAGGACTCGCTCCACCAGGCTTTAATTGTCTCTTTTGTTACTTTCTTTATTTTTTTGGGGAGGGGGGTAGGGTTCATTGCTACTTTAATGAGGATACCTTATTCTATGTTAATCTAAACGGATATTAAAACCATTACACTTTATTGGCACAGAATTCTTGGCAGAGAGTGGGAGGAGGTGGAATTTGCACATTTGGCATTAAGCTCCTAGAAGGTTTTAATTTTTAATGGACACATTTTAAAAACAACCACCTTTTCTATTCCCCCCCCACCATGAGGTCAAATGGTACATAGCCCTGGACTTGCAAAGGGCTCTGGGTTATAATCCTTGAGGCCACAGTGGCAGCAAAACATTGATTATTACTAAGCTTAAAAAAAATCCCTATGTACCTAGCACTACAGAATGCCTTTCCCATGCTGAGAGTCCAGATGATATCGGCACTCCATGGGTTGGCTACTCCTGGGGGTCCAAACAGGGATCTGGGGCAATTTGGAATTGAAAGTGGATGCGAACAGGCTGGGGTGGGCTGGCAACAGCCCAGGGACCCTGGGCTGGGGGTCGGAACAGAGCTCCTAGCTTTGCATCCAGGCTCTTTGTCTAAGTTCTTCCTGCTGAGTGTGTCAGTTTTCCCACCTGTAAAATGGTCCAGAAGGTCTCTGATGTCCCTTCCAGCCCCAGTAATCTTCAATTTTCTTTGTTTTGGCTGCCTTTTGGAACCACCAGCAAGCATACCTAGTGTGGTCTGTGTGTCCAGGCCATGAGCCTTGGGAGGTGGGGTGGGCAGATGTGAGAGGCACGAAGGCTTAGTCCCTGCCTTCACGGGGCTCCTGCTGGGAGGTTGATGGTATAACAGACATCTTAGCAAGTCCAAGTGGAGCTCAGTGAGGACTCCCATTGCCCTGCTTCACGGAGGAAAAGGGATTTGATCTGGGCCCTTAACAGTGATAGAAACTAAGGTACACACATCAGGTCATTTTATATCCCCGTGAAGCCAGGTACGGCTGGTGCCAGAGGGTGACGGAGGGGCCTCCAGACATCCTACAGTTTCTGGTTGGAAAGCAAAGACACAAGGAAATTAGCAGGGGCCATTCCCTTTCTGTTTCCCCTGTCCTGTGACCTCACTGCCATTCCTCGGAACTCTGGAGCGGGGCCATCACCCTGTGCTGTGGGGGTTCTGCTGAGTGGGGGGAAGGGGAAGAGGCTCCCTCTGGCCATGCTGGGCCTGGAGTGACCAGGGCCACCCTCAGTTGAGTCTGAGACTTGTAGTTTCCTACTGAAGAGTCAGCTAGTTTCCTTGCACGTGGTGTTTGCCCCTTAGCCTCTGCATCCACTGCTGGCACTCTTCCTGGACCACACTGCTTACAGCAGAGCTGAGCGCAGGCTCTGTGACTGTCCTGGCTCTGCTGGTGTCCCGGAGCCACCAGAGTCCTTGTTGGTGTTCCTGCTGGGGCTCCTTGGTCCCCCTCTGTCACCATCACCAAGCTGAACAAAGCCCAGCCAAAGGGCTTAAAACTTAAAGACCTCTCAAGTCTTCGTTCTGGCTTCAAGAGTGAAAGAAAAATGTACCAATGATTTTCTTTTCCCCTCTCTGTCAAACTTCTTGTTTTCTGGGGCCCATGACATAGACAGTGTGGAGTAATCACTGGACTGTAGATTTGGGAGTTTCAGGACCAAAAGGAAGTAGACGGCACAGTGAAAACTCAGTGGGTGTAAATTAAGGAGAACTTAATGAAAGGGCCATTTACAAAGGAGAAGGTGGGGGTTAGGAGTCCACGGGTGTGGGCTGGGATGTGGGGAGCCAAGGTCTGAGTGTGGGGGAGACAGCAGTCTGGAGCCTGAAGACAGAGAAGGTGGCATGGAGAGGGACACCAGCAAGCAGCATCCCTTCCAGAGGGAGGTGGGAGAACCAAAACCCCCATCCCCTCTCCTCTCTCCTTCCTTGTTAGCTCATTCTGACTTCTTACAGGCACTCCCAGCCACTGAACCCGATCTGGAACCCATGATGTGGTCCACGTGGGGGCAGCGTCCCTGCATAGGGAGAGAATCTGGAAGGGCACAAAACCCAGAGCCTATAGCTGACTTACTCTCTATGTGTCTCAGTTTCCTTAATTGTAAAGTGGGGAATAATACTAGTTCCTATCTCATAGTTGTGAAAGGTAAATGAGAGAATGTGGGGAAATCCCTGAAATATATTATAAGGAGTCCCCATTTATTTAGGGGTACCCAAGTTCCATGCCATAGGCTGTGCTTTCACAGAGTCCTTAGATAGGGCAGCTAGTGAGTGTCCAAATCTGTATTTGAATGCAGGCAGCTCGATACTCAAGAACTTGCTTTACCACCTGGCCTTGGAAATGGCTGTGGAGCATGATGGTGGCAGCCTGTCAAGGAGGAGTGAGGTGTGTGCATGAGTCAGGGACGCCATCTGAAGATCCAACGCAGCTGCGTTACGGGTTTATGCTGTGCAGAGGGAAGGGCAGTGTCCCATACGGCTCCATGTGAGTCGGGAGGTGCCCTGCGGAAGCAAGGGACACTGGAGAAGTGGTGATTCTCAGCTACTGGGAATCTGTGGCCTCCTTAACTGAGATGTTGAGGTCTTCAGCTCGCCCTTTGCTTCCCGTGTGTGAGTGGGCAGCAGTTTGCAAGACGAGCCCCCAACCCTCACAGCCGTCCCAGGCACAGAGCCACCCAATGTCTGGCCTCTCAGACTCAGAGGCCAGTCCTCTTTTGAGAAGAAAGTTTCACTTTTAGAGACATGGAGGATCTTTCAGCTGGGCGGGCACACATCTACCTTGGAGACGGGGGACCAGAAACTCCCCAAACCAGTGTGAAGGGAGCCAGCTGCTGGGGTTGTTTGGGCGACGGGTTGTACCTTTTATTTATGTTTCCCTGAAAAACAACCAATGTGTTTTGATGATTTCTGAAGAGTTTAAAAACAATATACTTAATTGCTATGAGTAATTTCAGAGTTCATTAATGTAATAAATCTCTGGAGAGAAATATTCTTAGTTGACGATTAGCATAAAATCGGAGAGCCTGTCAGAGTACGTGGAAGCTGCAGCTTACTCTGCAGTGGAGACAGAATGGTGGATGCAGCAGACAGAGGGAGCCAGTTTACCAAATGACAAGCACCCATGATGTTCAGCCAACTGGTGCCACCTTGGGACTGGGGAGGAACTGCTCTCTTCCGTGTTGTCACCTGGACACAGGCTCATTGGCATCATTATCAAAAGGTTCTGTGGTCTTGGGACTTTGGAACTCAGCTTGGTGAATTTTGTTTAAAATTAGAAGAGACGAATCACCCATAGGCATGGGGCAGGTCTCGTGAGCCCTTGCTGAGTGCTTTAGGGAGCCTGAAGCTGCCCTATATATCCCTAAGCCAAAACAGAATTCCTGATTCCTGAAATTCCCAATGCATTCCTCCCCCAGTCTGCCCCATGTCAATAAAAGTCACCTCCAATCTGCCCAGTTATTCAACCAAACAAACATCTAGGACCTTCCATGGCAGACCAATTGCATTAGTGGTCTACGTCCTCACCCTGTGCCATCTTTGCAGTGCCAACTGCTCTAACTCTGACATCTGTCCTGTGACTTGCTCTAGTCAAAGAGACATGAAAAATGCTTTGTGATTGGGCTGGTCCTCTCTCCCACCTGGGCCTTCACCATGAGAACATGCCTGTTGGAGGATGAGAGCCAGGTGGCCCATTTACCCGTCATCCCAGCCAACTGCTAACCCACTGCCAGCATGTGAGTGAGCCCTGTCAAAACCAGAAGAACCGCCTGACCAAGCTCAGCCTAAATTTCAATGTGCAAAGTTCAGACTTGTATACTACATAAATGCTTACTGTTTTAAGCCCCTGAGTTTCGGGTTTTTTTAAATGCAGCATTATCGTGGCAGACAGATGGATGACGGAAGTACCATCCTTGACTCTTCCCTTCCCCAGAAAACCACTGCCTTCTGCCACACACACGTCCTGCTGCACCACCTCCAGATACGGCACTATCAGCTCTGCTCATCTCCATTTCCCTGACCACCCCCCACCCAAGGACAGGAGTCCCTGCAACCACTCCCACTCACGGGCCATCTGACTCACTGAAACCCTAGTAGTCCTTTTTGGCAAAGGAGCATTTTGCTCACTTGCTCAAAATCTTGCAGTGACTTTTAGTTCATTTAAAGTAAAATACCAACTCTTGACCATGGCCTACGAGGCCCATGTGGCCTCGTTTTTGCCCCTTTCTCTGCCCTGTGCTCCAATAATTCTCACTCTTCCTCACTCCCCGCTTTAGTCACAGGATCTTCTTCCTGTAGTTTGAACACATGGATCTTGGTGCTGTGTCAGGGCTTCTGTACTCGCTTGTGCCAATGCCCAGAGGTAGCAGGCTGCCTCCTCCTTGTCATTGTCATCTCTGTCCAAACGTCTCTGCTTCACAGAGGCCTGGGTAAGCCTAGGACATTGGTGGGCTGCTCTCTGCTTCCGGC
The DNA here is from genome assembly GCA_023783475.1 of Daubentonia madagascariensis. Lineage (NCBI taxonomy): Eukaryota > Metazoa > Chordata > Mammalia > Primates > Daubentoniidae > Daubentonia > Daubentonia madagascariensis. Next base: position 2,866,779 of record JAKFHU010002206.1, on the reverse strand, counting down.
ACAAGCTCAGGGGCATGTTGCTTCTAACGTCTATCTCAAAGCTCAACCTTCCGATTGGAAGTGTCTGCTGAAATTGGAACATGCTCCTGGGGCATGCCCCAAATAACCAGGGTAAAACCCAACTACGCAGCCAGCCACACATGGAGAGAAATCCTGAGGGTTTCAGGGGTGAGAGCAGGGCATTCTCTGGGGAATTGGAGCAATTGGCCTTTTTGGAGCTGGTGACCCAACCTTGGCATCTGGCTGGCCAAGGGGGTGAGGTGAGAGTGGGTGTGGGGGCTCGTAAAGCCCTACAGAGAGATTCTGGCACTGAAATCTCAGCCTGGGTTTAGAATTTCTTTTCCATGTTAATCTGAAACTTCCCTCTGCTCTGGATTAATGCTGCTCCTAGAGCCCTGCAGGGACCTAAGCTACACAGTGCAGCAATGCACCTTTGGATGTTAGCTCTAAGCGGTGCTGATGACCTGGCTACGCAGCTGACCATGCCATCACCACTCTGTTGGTGGGAAACAGGGGTCTGCAGCAGCAGATGACACGGTGCCCTGAAGTCCCAGTACCAACAAGGCCATGTCATCCTGGCATACTATTATATTTTGGGGCCTGGCTTAAAGACGCCAGATGGTGATGAGAGCATTCTTCTTATTCCTTCACAGCTTGCTGGGAGGTGAGGTTTCTTCAGGGGATAATCTCATTTCTGTGGTTGGGGGTCTTGGGCCTCGAGTGGCATCAGTGTGGTGGGGGCCCAAATGGAGAAGGTGGGGTGAGTGGTGTGAAGGTGTGTGTGTGCTTCCAGTTCACAATGGAATGACCCTGTAAGGGCTGCAGCGGTATAGCCTACTGACCCGAATTCATCTGAGGGACTGTTCCATCAACCAAAGAGGGGGTAGGCCGGCTTGGTGGGAGTGGCTTCCAGAGAGCTGGATGTTTCCAAGGAGACAAATTGTTGGTTCTTAACTGGGGAGGGGTGGCTTTGTCCTCAAGAATATTCAGGGTTTGTCTGGCCTCAAGAATTTCAGGTTCTAATGCAGCAGCAGCAGTTTTTCTTACAGAGATGTGCTCCTGGACCACTCTCCACCCATCTCTGTTGTCTTCTGGGTGTTCTCCTGAGCTCAGAGGCACCAGGGACCCAGCAAAGTCACCTCCCTTTTCTTTATCCTCTTCCTGGTGGCCCCAGACGCTGTTGCAGAGCTCTGGGAATGGATGGCACACTTTGTCCTTGAGACACAGGCTGTATCTGTGCATGGGCAGGTGAGAGGTGGAGGCAGTGGGACAGGGACTCCACTGTGGCGCCCAAGGAGCCCACGTCTTCATCTGCTCCAGCTCCTGGGTCACGAGGAGCCTCACCATGGCCTCACCATGGAACCCCAGAACCAGGGCTGCCACAGGACTGGTCTCACCCTCCCAAGAGCCATTCTCAAACAGCTACAAGATGGCAGCCCTCAACTTAGGGTAAAGAGAAAGACGGTAAGCAGACAAGGTCCTAGCAGGTTTTCTAATGAGATTTCCGCAAGGCCCCTTTCCGAGTATTTCAGTGCTGTGTACTTACAAAAAGGAAGGATTTCCATTTATGCCCGTGGTGCTGGGAGGTAGCATCAAAATGCTGTCCATCCTTTATTGACTACTTGGTACAACCAAAAAAGAAAAGGGAAATACAGAGGAGGGGTGGCCTGGAGTGAGCTTTAAGCTCAAGGTTGGGTAAAGCATGCCGTCTGGGCTTGCCCCGGACCTCCTCTATCTGCAATACACCGGGGGAGGCTGGGATAGGCTTTTGAGCAAACGCATTGCAGCCATGTTGATGTGGGTGGTGTAATGAAAGTTGGGAATCAGAGTGATTTGAAGAGTGTTTTTGTACTTTATTTAGTTTTCTGCTTGGAGCTAGCAACATTCTCTCCCTAATAGTACTGGTTAGTTTTGTCAAAGACCAAGAGCAGGAAAATATGTCACTGTAGTCTATGAATTATCCATGCAACTGGGAAGTGTGTTTCTTTACTTAACTTTCTCTATTCAAAGCAAACTTATTTTTTCCTCTTGTAATTCTAGGGAAAAAAAAATACCCTAACCCCTCAGACAGTGACATTACTGTCACCTGCTTAAAATAGTATGACGTTCTTCCAGTCTTAGAATACTCTCTAGGGCTCTCTGTTTTCCATGAAAGCATTTATTTCAGTCAAAATACTTCATGTTTTTCTCCACTCCGGCACTTCACCAAAAAGGAGTTGCAAGAGAATATAGCAACTCAAAACTACCATGTCATTTTTAAAGGAACAATTTCCTTTCTCGACTAATAAACCTTCTTGGTCTCCTTGGGTGTTGCCAGCAGGCAGGTTTGGCCCCGGGGAAGAGCTGGTCTTTCAGTTGCCCGTGTAGCTCCACATGTCTCAGGGGTCTGGAGCCTTCCTGGGAGGGGCTCCAGGGTGGGTGGGGGGCCAACACTACCCTACCCCCTTGCCCCTCCGAGTTGCCATGGCTGCCCTGTCACACCTGCATTCTCCTCCTCCTCCCCGATCTGGACAGGGCCAGGTTCGGCCCTCCTCCTTGATCCCCCACCCCTGCCTCTGCAGGTCTCATTCTGGAAGGCCGAGAGGGCTGCCTTCATCACCCGCATGATGAACCTTTTGAATATTCGGACTTGGGCTCCTGGTCGGAGATGTCATGTCTTTCCCTCTGCTGTTAGTCCGGAGACAACACGGACTCCCCTGGTTTACCTGGGTAGTCCCAGGGCGTCTCAGGTGCCAGGAGCCGCTGCCACGAGCGCCTCCTCTCCTGTCAGATGTGGTTGGCGAGAGACGAGGACGGCATGACCACTGGGCACCGCACACTACAGAGGTCAGCTCGCAAGGACAGCGGGACGGCAGTGATGTGGCCGTGACTAGTTGTCAAGTGAGTGGAGAAAAGATGGGGGGGGGAGTGGCAGACAGGGCGGTGGAGGAAGGGGGGCGCTCTGAAAAGTCCTGTCATCCCTGATGAAATATTCAGTGTTGTCGGTGATGTTCCATAGGCCGTTTCCCCCCAGGGGGTAGGTTTCTAGATCATTCTTCAGGCCCCTCACAGGCAACTAGAGCACTTTGTTTAATAGACTGGCGGTGCTCATCAGAGACATCTGCAATGCATTACCAGGGGTTTAATGTTGGGGGACGCTGGAAGGTCCACGAAGGTTTTATTGTGTGTCAGCATCACACATGTGTGTGTGTGTGCACGCGAGCCCTTGTGCCCGGGATGCACGTCATGCCTGCCAAAAATGACTTTTGCCTCCAGCATGCCACCTTTTTAAGCCTATAGAACTCCGAAACTGCTGTATAGTAACAAGTTTGTGAGATTTTGGAAAGGAAACCACAGTAATGATGCCAGTTCTTATGATCATAAATAATCATAATTAACAGGACTGCTGTATATTTATGTTGGTTTGTTTTCAGACACTTTTCATTTTATTTTGAATTTTTTCATATTGTGTTGACTTGAAACACTTCTGTCTATAGCGTGGCATGCTCTGCAGAACACTGGAGAGCAGCATACTTTATTTGTCCTCAGAAACAGACCACAATAATGTGGGAACTTCTATCTGCTGGCAGGTTCACAGAATGGTGATATTAGTCTCGTTGAAATTGCTATATATTAGAGACAGAATCAAAAGCTAAACGTTCAGAGTTCTTTCTTGGACGGGTAATGTTTTTCTGACTTTCTTCATGTGTCTAGAGTGCTGCCATAGGAAGGCACATATACATATTTTCCAGTTTAAATTCTTGATAAGCTTGGGTAGGATAACTTGACAATGAATAATTGCTCTATGTCTGAAAATGTATGATGACTCATGGTTAAAAGCCTGGAAGGAGAACAATAGCTCTCATTGTGACACTGAAAGAGAGGCCGTGGTCTGGGTCCTTAGTGATCAGTAATCTATAACCCATACATTGATTCTGGGGGGAATGTTTGGTGAAACGCTCAGAAAATAGAATGTCCTGGGCAAGTGCTGAAGTGCACCCAGAGTGAGGAATTAGACCTCATTTCCATGCCTCTGATGTCAATAAGCATTTGATTGCTTTTCTAGAAGGGAAACACATCCATTGTAAATTTCCAGTTGTGAATTTATAGCTAAGTCTCTCTCCTTCTAAATTTCCCCTCTGCCACTCTGAGGAGGGGCTCCCACCTGGACACTTCATCTGTGGCAGACACCCCCTCCCGGATTCCCGGGAGGGAAAAAAAAAGGCTCCACCCAGGAGACCGTGACAGCTTTGGAATGGAGTGATCTTTCCAGCTAGAAGAAATGAAGCAAAAGTTTGTTTTTCTTTCTTTCTCTGGCTTTCCCTGGGTTGTGATTTTAAACTTTTAATATGTGCATACTGGTGAAGCATTGTCCCTACTTAAATTATTTGTCTCCCTGTATGGCAGTTTTGTTGGGAAATGAACTATTCATGTAGCTTTTAGAGCCACCATGGGTTTAAATTTAAGCCTTAGGCCAGGTCTACACAGGCAGCGACCAAAGATGATTATGATTTCAAGCTCGCCTTTCCTGTGATTATCAGGATATTTCATCCAGCAGCAATAGCAATTTTATTATTTTTCTTTCTTTTTTTTTTTTTTTATTCCTAGTCCTCTGGCTACGGGGGCCTCCCTCACCAGGCCTCAGTGGAGGTCGAGGTGCCTCACTCCGTAACAACACAAGTCCAGGAAGCTGGGCCCTGTTCAATTGGGAATTGATCCCAAAGTTCAGCTGGAGAGTGGAAGACCCTAAAGGGAGCCTTTTGGGGATGGGCAGGAGGGGTGGGGGTGACAGTTGTTGAAGGGTGAGGAGAGACAGACCCAGTTTCCTATCCTTCTGCACTGTCAGAGGCACTGCTCTGGTGCTCCCGCGGGGCCTGGTGACAGCTCCCTGGTCCAGGGCAGCACCTGGGAGTTTCCATGGAAACAGGCAAGGGAGGATCTAGAAGAAAGGGGAAGAACGTGGTGGCCATGTGGGGTGCTTTGCAGAGGGCAGAGAAGAGAGCTGAGTTCTGGAATCAAGGCCATGAGGCTCAGGTCATTGTAGTTTGGTACTTGAAGTCAGTGTGACCCCATTTCTGCCTCCTGGATGCTGGTAACATGGGGACATACCAGTTTCACATCATTGCCCAAGTCCAGGCCAGTAGCTGCAGCCCATTCACGCTTCTGTCTCTGTCCCGCCTCTGCAGGCTGCAGGCATGGGACCCTCTTCCCCAGCACAGCGCCCTGCCCTTTGGCTCTCCATGAAAGGATGGAAGGAGCTTTGCTCTCAGCGGACTCACCGAGTTCGCTAATCCAGCTGGATCCCTCATTCCAGCCAGGGATGGATGCTCAGTCTGGCTGACAAAATACAGAACATAGTGCTGTTCTCATTAATAGTGATATTCTGACGAACTGGAAAAACTAAACATTTTCTTATTGCTTACTCTGTACCAAGCACTTTACATGCTCTATCTAGTTTTTGTAATGACTCTCTGAGGTAGGTAAATTTTTTTGGGAATCCATTTTACAGATGCAGAAACTGAGGCTTAGAAAGATGAGATATCTTGTCCAAACTCGCACAGCTAGTGGAGCAGGGCTTTGAACTCCAACAGTCTTAATGTGGAGCCTGTGTTCCTAGCCTGTCTACATCGCAACACAAGTCACATCCTCGTGCATTCTCATGTGGATCTTGCTTAGCTGGGGCTAGGAGCACTGCATGGAGGGCTGGGGAGCCTGAGTTCTCCCATTCATGACTTGCTCTGGGGTCTTAAGCCGGTCACATCCTCTCTTTGGGTTTCAATTTCCTTACCTGTCAAACAGAGGCTTGGACTAGAGTAACCTCTGAGGTCCACCCAGGTACCAGATCAAGATGCTCTCCTAAAATGAATTTCCAGGACATGACTGGGGCATCTACTGAGGACTTCTAGGGCTAAACAAGCATTTGGGTGTGCCTTGGTCACTTTTGGTGACGCAAAATTGTACCAGATGTCATATTTCTTTGTTGACACCGAGCTGTCAAGGACCAAACCAACAGGTGCTTGCTGAGGGCCAGGATGCATGCAGGGCAGGTGGCTGGCCCCTGTGGGCAAGCACTCTCCTCTCCTAGCCTGCCTGTTCACTGGTTTTCCTCTCCATGCCAGCCTCTGATCTCAGGGTGATGGGGGTGGAAGGGGGCTGCTTACCTGGGGGAGACCCTTGTGCAAAGTATTTGGAGAACCCTTTGGAGGCAAATAGCCATCCCTAACCTAATGTGAAACTTTGCTTTCTTGGGTGCATTGAGCTTCCTCAAGGCTGGGCTTACTAATCAACGTGGACTGAAGCTGCACTTTTCTTCTCACTAGGCACCGGGGCTTCCGTGATTCAGGGGAGCTGAACTCTAAGGCATTTTGAAAACTCCCTGCAGGGAAGTGGCATATTTTTCATTCCTGGCATGGGGTGGAGATTTTAACTCTGGAGAGGCCTCTGTGCTAGTTATTCCCATCACCCTCACCCATTTTCCAGCCTTCCCCGCCCTTCCCCATGCCCTGGGAGGCTGCCCCTGCAGGCTGTCCTTGCTGGCTGGCGCCAATTGGATTTGACCCTTGGGAGGCCCCGGATGGAAATCAGAGGAGACAAGGTGGGTGTGCTGTCTCAAGCTCCCTTCCTGCTTCAGGGACAGGTATCTGGCAGCGCCTGTACCCCCCAACAACTTCGGCTTTTGCCAGGGGGTCCTTCCTCTGAGGTTCCTCAACTCCCTGGGTTTTGGGAACATTCCTTCCTCCCCGGTCCCTCTGGGTGCTTCCTTGTCCCTTGTTTCTTCCCTTAACTAAGCCCACACTCTTCTCTGTGGCCCGGCTGGGACGCCTTCTGCTTCCCAGTGCTCCCTGCCTCACCTAGCTTCTCTCACCTAGTAGGGCACCTACTAACACTCCCATCAGTAGGAAATAAGTAAGGTGGGGGTGTTCCTGGTTTACTGAGGAAACTAAACCCCTGGGAGGTGCTGATGGTCAAAGTCACAGAACAATTTTACGCACGAGCTGGGACTCAAGCCAAAGTCTTCCAATTCCAAATTTGGTATTATTAATATTTCCACAGTTGCTCTCACTGAATTATTGAGCTTACCAAAAACTTTTGGTTGGTCACATTGGGAAGGCTTTCTTAAATATTTAGCTTGGCAAATAGAATGAAACCAGGCACGTAATTCACAAATTTTCCAATTGTTTCCCCCACTGCCATAGGTGTTAGCCCTCATTCAGTCTTAAATGAGAACCTACACATTTTAAAGAATATTAATGATATTGAGATACATAGGAAGATGGTTACTTACCCTGTTGACCAACATGAGAATATAAAGCAAATGATTAGCAAAAGACAAGTGGAATGTGTATTTACATGTTATGATATATGCAGGGGTAAAATGAGTGGTACAAATGTGTTTTTAATTTGTGTGTATTTATTACTTGTGAAAGTGAAGACTAATTATGCTGTCTCCATTCTGGTATTATGAGAGAGGTTCATGAGCAAGCTCACCCTTCTTGCACTGCTTCAAGCTTTGCAGGCTGTACCTCTGGTAGGGTGGGTGCTGGGGGGGTTTCTGGAAGGAGACTTGAAGGACAAAAGGGAGGCAGATTTAGCTTTCCTTGTCACCTTCTCCTCAAATTGCCCATCCAGCTCCGTGCATAATTGCAACTTCCTCCTGCAACTTCTCAGTCTTGTGTCTCAGGCCATAATTCAATTCCTTCTCAGTGGACATCAGAGGGGGTGACCCACCAAGAGATGCACGTTAGATGTGGCAAATCTGTCCACTGAAGTTTTAAATCACCAGGCTAAAGCCTGTGCTGCCAGAGTCCTGGGCTGTGGATGGGCCACGTGTTATTGGAGTTGCAGTGAATTCTAATTATAGGCTCTAACTGGCACCCAAAGGCAGTAATGAACTTCAGCGAGGGCAAGCAGTTATTCTTGGCAGCTGACACAGAGGCCTGACTTATGAGGAGGTGCCACCATGGCAGAACTCATTGAGCATCATTGCTGTAGGTTGTGGAGGATGTGTAACCTTGCCTGCTTTCTCCCCTCAACAATGGGGCTTACTGGGGATTGGTGGGGGAGGAAAGGTGCTTACCGGAGGCTGCCTCTGCAGGGTGACATTTGTTAGTGGTAACCTTAGCCCAGCTAGGAGTTCGATTCTCAATCTCACAAATCTAGAAACTGAGTCTGAGAATAGGTCTGTCTTTTAGGTGTGGACTCACATTAGTCAAGTTCGTGAGACTGATGTATAAACTCAGAAACCCAGCATGTTATTTGACAGTGAGAAAGAAAATGGTATGAAAACTGGGCTTCCTGCACCAGCATGAGCTGGCCTCTCTCAGGCCAAGCTATTTTCTTGCAGCAGCATTTTCTACTTTCCTCCTAGGTACAATGGGCCAGTTCATTCTTCTCAAATGACAGGTTCATTCGGGCAGGGCCTTGCCACAACAGTTGATTTTTTTGGCTCTGACTTCCTACAAGCCTGATAAACTAAAATTTGCTCGGGCAACACTAACTGTGCTGGTTTCCTTACCCTCCATTGATTCAGGGCGGCTTTGTGGATATCTCTTTAAACAAGAGGCAGAGAAAGGAGAAGGGGAAGTAAGGTGGGTAGTGGTGTAGTTTTTGGTTTTTGTGGATATTTTCCTAGGCATTGCTCTTTTCACTTGGCAACCTACATTCAAATTTGAAGCTGAAGACAGCAAAGAAGCCACAAGGTGGATGTCCCATGGGAGGTCATGGCCATTGGAGTCACGAGGAAGCAGGAACTTAGAAGAAACAGAAGCTAGGAGGCAAAGAAAACCTGCAAACACACAGAGAGTAGCGTTGAAGAGGGAGGGAGTGTTGTGAAGCCAGAGCTGATACGCAGAGTGACAGGTATGGTATAGGGCACACACGCCCAGCTCTGTTATATGGGGCCTACGTGCCCTACCCCTTTCCTTTGAGCTGCATTTGCCAATGTGCCAGTGGCACTGCATCTTGGGCTTCTTTCTGGACAGTTTGTTCAGTGACAAACACAACACAATTATACCAGGACATGTGGCTCAGGGACAGGTGGGCTCCTTTGCAGGCATCACCCAGGGCTTCCTTTCTCAGAAATCTGTAGTCAGCTTTCAGGAGTTCATAATGGACTATAAATGTTTTCAATAGTTCCTGCTCTGGACTCGGGCATGTGTGTGGGTTAGGGGCAGGGCTGAAAGAGGCCAGGCCAGGCCAGGCATGTCTGTTTCCATGAAATGCCCACAGCCAGCAACTGGCTACAGAACAATGCTGGTGCTGGGGTATGTTGGCTGATTTAGAAAAAAAATGAGAGAAACTACCTTTTGCATTGTCTACACCAATTGTATTCAACAATAGGTATTACTAATACAATAAATGAAAAATGCATTTCTTTAACACTATCGTCTCTCACAGTGACATGCATCTTGAGCTGATTTGCAAATGCAAGGCTCTAAGTGGTGCATAGTTGGAAGCGGTTAGCTCCTAATGTTATGCTGCTGCATGGGCAGCAGCCGAACCTATTAATGAACTAATCCCAGACACTACAGTGGATGCTGTCTGGTCTCCTCAGAACTGTACTTTGCATTTCAGCTAAAATCAACAACGTTAAAGAAAGAAGAATTTAAATGGATTAGGCTGCTTATCTCCAAAATCAGATAATATGCTCAGCAACAAGGAGAGAGAGAGAGAGAGAGAGCGAGCACGCCAATGGGTATAGAAGATTTCTGGGCTTGGGGAAGGAGATTAAAACTTCGCTTGCCATGCGTTGAGCAACGTGCCCCAATCAAACATCAATGGTGGCTGTCAAGGGCTCTTACTCTGTAGTCAGACTCACTGGCTGTGTTACCCCAGGCAAATGACTTTGCCTCTCTGTGCCTCAGTTTCCTTATCTGTGAAATGGGTTAGTGAGAGAACCTACAAATAAAGGCTGCTCTGAGGGTTAAATGAGGGTTCATATTTTTGAAGTGCTTAGAAGTGCTTGGCACTATTAAAAGGGTTTGTTATGCCAATTCATTTATTCCACAAATATTTATTAAGCATCAATCATGTGCCAGGCAAAATTCTTAGTGCTTGGGTGTAGCATGAGCAAGACAGAGTTCTTGCCCACAGGGAGTTTACATTTTATATGGAACCATAAGAAAGAGATAATTTCAGATTATAATAAGCACTGTAAAGGAACGATCAACTTCAGACTGAATGGTCACAGAAAGCCTCCCCGAGAAGGGCATATATGAGAAGAAACCTGGGTGATCAGACTCTGTGTGCCAAAGTGCCACAGTGGGGGCAGAGAGTGGCATGAAAAACCCGGGGAAGAGACACATGGGGTCTGGGAGGCCGTGGCAAAGCATGTGTGGGGTGGGCCTGTGTGTTCTTCCACCCATTTTCATCTTTGAGTAGAAATACCCCCAGCAAACAAACTCTTTTGAGAGCTAAGTGTATATCAGGCTCTGGCTCCGGGCCAGGGAGATGCCTTGCAGAATCTGTGGAGAAGATATTATTCATTCTCTTGGAGGGGACCCACCAGAGAAATTTCTCTTAGGCCTCAGCTGCACAAAAAGCAGATCCACTGCCTTTCTACTTTTACAAAGTGCTCCTTAGTGGGTTTTGTTTCCCGCTTTGCTTTGGCCCCGTGGAAAGCTCAGAGCCATGTTTGCGGTGTCCCTCTGGGCACTGCATGTCTGTGTGACTGTGTATTCACCTTATTTCTGGCTCCAGGATTGACTTTCCTCCTCTTGCATTACCCAGGTTCCTGCTCTTATTCCTTCCTTTTTTTTTGTTTTGTGTGTCTGCTTTTGAGAAGTGAGCGAGGAGGAAAGGAAGGCAGGCATGAAGTTATACTATGGGTAAGACACTCCTACCTTGAAGGTGGAGCCAGGCAGAAGCACCAATTACCCAGAAAAATAGCCTGGAGTGGGGTGAAGACCCAGGGGAGCTGCTGTCTGTGCCGGCCCTGCAGCTGGCAGACCTTGGCAATGGGTACCCGGGACTCTGGCCAGTTATTCTCAGAGCTGGAGCTCTTGCTGTGTGTAGTGGATTGTTGTATGTTTAAAGATATCCACTCAAAAACCAAACAGTGTGGTCCCAAAGGCAAGCCAACTACTTCATCTAGAATTCAACTAAAGAAAGAGTTTGACCAGCCAAAGATGGAGGAGAAGTTGACTGTGTGGCACTTACCAGGGGAAGATGTGCTGGTCTCGGATGCCACACTGTCCTGAGGGACTTTCAAGGGTATTTGTGATCCCACACTAATTTCCTTGGTATGTGCTGACTTTGGAACCTAACTCACATAAGTTCTGACTCCGCTGCCTGTGTAGACATGGAGGATGGTGGGAAGATGGAAGGGACCACTGAGGCTGGCACTATCCCCAGGGTTTTATTTCCACCCGTAGAGCTTCCCCTGGGGCACCCCTGGGAGGATAATGGCCAACCCTCCCCAAAGCTGGCTCTGGCTCCCACAGGCTTGCCGTGCTGAAAGAGGGGGCCTCGAGCTACTTCTCCACCCAACTTGGGACAACAGAGCATCGCAGGTCACCCACTGAAAGAAGGGGTAGAGGCTGGGGACTGGGGGTCGTCCTGGGTGGAACGTGTGGACCCGGTACAGCTCCATCTCATGGAAGACAGGTGGTGGCGAAACTTTATAGTCATTCCTATTCTTTTGTTTTGGGTTATTTCAGCAAGCCCCCTCCCAGTGGCCTTCCTGTGACTTACCTGCTGTCGGTGTAGAAGGGTTAATAGTTGGCTACCTACCACTGTAGGTGTGAGCTTTCTTCTCCAGCCAAGGAGAAATCACCCCCACAGGTCTCGAAGACAGTCTTTGCAGCCGAGACTTGGGAGCTCAGAAGCACCCAGATGAAGTTTGAATGTCTGAAGATGGGTCCATCAGCCCTAATTTGCACTGCATCACATTTGCAAGTTGCAAAATGGAATTTGCAATTACTTTTCAGCAATGTTCAAATTAGCACTTCTTAGCATATTAATGAACTACTTTTATTTTTTTCATTATGTGACCAATTTTAATGTAAATAGCAGTCTCAATGCAAGGATTAGGTCAGAGTTTCATGGGAATAAAGTTCCAAAGCTTCCGGTGGAGGCTGAGAATCGGGCTTTTGGATGAGCATAGTTTCAGCCCAGGGCAACCGCCCAGAACGTGTGCATTTTTCAGACTCCTTAGCCTGGCAGGCCTCAGGTCCAAGATGAGGTCTGTGGCTCCTGGCTCAAAAGATTGGACAACTAGGAGGGAGGTTGCAGGCTGTGTGCCCGAAGAGGCCAGTGACTCAGCTAGTAGGGCAGAAGCGTGAATGACGCCAAGTATGTCATTCGCTCTCCATGCCTGAAAGAGAGGTCAAGGTGTTGGCCACATTTAACAGATCACTCTCACACCTATGAAGGATACAATTTTCTTTAAAATAGATCAAAATCAGTTATGATGAGGTTCTGCATGACTGTCCTTTTCTAAGATGTTTTCCTGTACTGATGCTGCTCTGGTATATGCTTTGAGTAGCTGGTCCCAAGTTTTAAGAGTACATTGTTCACAGTTCATCCAATAATTTTCTGGAGCCACATCAGGAAAGATTGGGGGATCCCTCCCTACAAGGATCTTGTAGCTCTTGGCCACGAACAGCCCAGTGATGGGACCCAATGCATAGAGGAATACAGGAAATCAACAAACGGGGCTTTTAAACCTGTCCAGAGACAATAGACAGAGTTGTGCATTGTCTGCCCTTCTCCAGAGCCACTGTTTGGAGAAACGAGAGGCCTCACTGTGGGCTCCCAGATCACTGGAGGCAGATGAGAAACGGGGATCTGAGGAGTCTGCCTGGGTGGCTTCCAATTTGCCATGCCTAGCTGACTGGAGATGGTGGCCTGTGCCCTTTGGGAGGGGTGGGGACCTTCTGCATCAGAGTGTCACAGCCGCAACAGGCTTTCAAAGACAAGAATGGACCCCAGTTTTTCCAAATGGTAGTGCTTTCTTGGTTCATTATTCAAAATGAACTGATTATCCACCCCCCAGCTTGAATTACTGGCTAAATAGTATTTTCCTGCTGAGTGTACATGCCTGATGCTATCTATTTCATCCTGCGTGGTAGCATTACATTCCAGGGGCTTCAGCTACCTATTCTTTACTATCTATAGATGGGTGCGTGGGTGTGCTGATTGCATTTTAAAAACAAGAGTTTGTGTATCTGATGGATCTGGAAATAATCAGTAACTAAGGTAGCAGAGGAGAAAAAATTTGAGCTCTTGATGAGTAATTTTAAAACTGTGAATACTTCACAGCTTGATATATTCCTGGGGAGAGGAGTTCTTCAGTCACAGTGTGTCCCAAAACGCAACTGGGCCAGTGCATACTTTCTTTTGGAGACCCTGGGAACCTGGTAGATCTGGTGACCTGGGAGGCATCATGGTACCTGGGAGAGGAGATGTCTGCCTCCCATTGGTCCTGTCACTTCATAGGAACCATTATGCTATGGTTTGAACGTATCCCTTCCAAAATTCAGGGGTTGAAACTTAATAACCAATGTGCTACTATAAACAGGTGGGGCTTTTAAGAGGAGATTAGGCCATGGGGGCTCCTTCCTCGTGAATGGGATTAAGGACCTTATAGAAAAGGCTTTATGTATTGTTCAGCTTTCTTGCCCTTCTGCCTTCTGCTATGTGAGGACACAGCATTCCTTCCTCCTGAGAATGCAGCAACAAGGCACCATGTCGGAAGCAGAGAGCAGCCCTCATCAGAAAACTGAACCTGCCAGCACCTTGACTTTGGACTTCCCAGACTCCAGAACTGTGAGAAAATAAATTTCTCTTCTTGTAAATTACCCAGTCTTGAGTATTTTGTTATAGAAGCATGAACACATTATGTGTCTATCATTGTATCAGTGAACAACTATCTTAGTCAAGGCTCTTGCACAGAAGCCCAGATTGGGCAGATTAATCAAATCACAGATTATCTTGGCTCCTGTAACTGAAAATTCCAGAGGGTAGAGCTTCAGGTATGGCTGGATCTAGGGGCAAGAATACTGTCAGCTTCGACATCTTCTGCCTTGACTCCATTTTCAGGCAGCTTGGACTCTCTTTGTGATGGCAAGATGGCTGCCAGCAGCTCCAGACATTTATCTATCCTCTCAGGAACTCCAGTGAAAAGATTCTCTTTTTACACAAAGACCTAGTATTGAGTCAGGCTGTTCCTGATTAGTTCCCATCCTCACCCCTGAACAAAACATGGTGGCCCATGGGATGTGATGTCCCCATTGTCCTGGTCTGGGTCACTTGCCTGTCCCTGGAGCTGGGGGTGGGTTCAGCTCCACCCAGGACCACATGGATCGAGCATGGGGTAGGAGTGATTCCTCAAGGAAAATCAGGATGCTATTTCCAGTAAAAGGAGGAAAGCGGCTGGGCGGGCAAAAACAACAGATGTCCACCCCGACAGCTTTTCAGTTAACTATTCACAGACGTCCAGGAGCAAGTTATATCCAGAGAACAGAAAAGGAGGCTGATTCTATGGATTTAACTATTTATATTTTCTCAGTGAGAGGTTGGCCACAGTGTGTGGGTTTCCCTTTATATGGAGACTAGTCACTTTTACCCCTTATTTGTGAGCTTCTAGCATCTGCTTGGCTCACCTGAGAGGCGCTCCAATCGCCCCTGGCTGGGGACGGATTGCAGAGGAGGCTCGCTCTGTCACTGGCTAGGGATCAGGTCTGGTGCCTTCATGGCTCTTTCTGCTCCAGCTTCCGAGGATCAGAGGGCTCTCAGGGAGTCAGAGACCCAGTTCCATGACGAGTCCTCACAGAGGGCCATCATTTTCTCTAGCCAGCTCTTTCTGAGACATGGCTGTGCTCTCCTGTCCTCCCAACCTGGATGCTGGCTCCTGGGATGTTTTCGGGAACACGTGACTCATTGGGTAGCTATGGAGTCAGTCTTTTCTCCTCCAGCTCTTGCAGATTTAGCCATTTGGGCCCCAGAGACGCTGGAGAAAGGCACACATAAGAGTTCTCCATTCGGAGGCTGAGGCAGCTGTGCTGGGAGGCTGTTTCTCTGTCTCCTTTGGTCTCTTCTGCTCCCTCTCCTCCCTGCTCTTTCTCCTTCCCTCCTTCCCTCCTTCCCTCCTTCCCTTCTCTTCTCACTCCTTCCTTCCTTCTCTCCTTCAGCTCCTCCCTCTTATAAGTTCTGGAGAGAATTACTGGTGCCCTCTTTATTCCTTAGTTATGCCTTCGTTCCCTTTTCTCTGGGTGGGGGCATCGGCTCTGGGGAGGGAGAAGGGAGAGCTGGTCAGAGGCTGCCCTCCGGCCACGTGGACTCCACGTCTGCCTGGCCCCCCTCAGGAAGACCTGGAAAGTTTGGGGGCCAGACATTGGCTGCACCTTGAAGGACTAGTTGGCTGATTCCAGACTGGAAATGGCCCCCGCGGCTTGTCCCTCCCTCCAGGCATTCACTCTGTCATCCCAGGTGCCTGGCTTTTCTCCTCTTCAGAGTTCGCCTTCCCCTGGGCAGCCCGGCCAGATCCCATGAGGACAATTCATAGGCAGGGAGCCACGGACACCTCCTTCCCACTTATTAGGGCAGAATCCCTCTGACAAAGCCGCAACAGCCCAGCTAGTGCCTCA
This sequence comes from Daubentonia madagascariensis, assembly GCA_023783475.1. Lineage (NCBI taxonomy): Eukaryota > Metazoa > Chordata > Mammalia > Primates > Daubentoniidae > Daubentonia > Daubentonia madagascariensis. The sequence continues at coordinate 2,851,213 of JAKFHU010002206.1, read as the reverse complement.
TTATTTTGGGCTTCATTGAAATGCACGGCAGAGCCATCCCTGGTACTTTATGTACTAAACTTAACTACAGTAATGTATTCAAATCATTCTGAATTTATCTAGCCTGAGCATCCTTTTTTTTTTTTTGTCTTCCTCCTCCTCCTCCTCCACATTTTTTTTTTTAAAGACAGCAAATGTGCTTTTTGAAACAACAGCTTAGGGCCACCTATTCTGTGTGGAAGGGACAGGTGGCCCCTTTCTGTCTGCCATCTCCACCTGCTCCCCACTCCCAGCAGGGGTCACCCGGGGCTTACCTGATGGCAGCAGCCTTTTCTGGCTCCATGGTCTACCCTCCTCGCTCCTTCTCCACGTCCCCGGCATTGCTGGGAGCTGAACTCTGGAGTGGGGGTGACCTGTGGGGCCCAGATATCAAACTCCGACCTGGGGAATCAAAAAGGTGGCAACCCCTGGGTGATTGGAAAACTGTTCATGAGAAGGAAGAAAGTGGAGAGGGCAGAAGAGCCCAGGAAAAGGACCTTGCCCGGGAGGTAGGTAATAGGTTCTCACCCGAGTTTGGACATGAACATTCTGCCTGGCTTTGGGACACGTCATCCTCTTCTCTGGGCCTCAGTTTCTTTGATATTAAAACTCTGGTGCTGAGGGTGGTGATTTTGAGCCAGTTCAGGGGCTTTTAGCCTGGGGTACATTTGTGAGCTTTGGGGTGGTCCAAGAAACTCTTGCAATGGCAAGCAACATTGCCTTTTTTATTCTGGAGGAGAAAGTCCACGGCTCTCATTGAATTTTCAAAGGGCTCTTGTCTGTCAGAGGCTAAGATCTCATACATTTACAGGATCCAGTCCCCATGAACCTTCAAGTGCTTCAGTTCAATGTCCTGGTTTTACAGATGTGGCCACTGAGTCTCAGAGAGGAGATTGGTAGGTGCTGTGCACAATCCTGACGTGACCGCTGGAGGCTGATCCAGCCAGGGACACAAGTGGAGGGAGGCTGGGAAGAACCAGCTATGCCCTGCTGGACTCTCTTTTAGAACCTGACCTTCAAGAGAGGCATTGGGAAACCCGGCAGAGGGGAGAGATGTGAAAATAAGTAAAGCAGGAACCACATACAAACTTCAGCTCTTGGAAAAAGTAACCACGACCGTGTGATATTGGTTAGCGACGATTGTCCGGTGTGGGTTTCAGCCTACACATCTGCCTTCCAGCTACAAAATGGTGGCTGTGGTCTACCAGGGGCAAGAATATAGCTGAGGATGCACAGCAACTTCTGGGCCATTCTCTGTCTGGATGTAGATGGGATTCTGTGGCACTGGGCATGTTGCTCATGCTCTTTGACAGTTTTGATTCTCTTTGGTGTCCAGCTCCTGTGGGTACAGTCAGAAAGTAGGCTTCTCTGAGTTGATGGAGAAAAAGGCACCCTGCTCTTCTCCTCCCAGGTGAAATCGTCTTGTCTTCTATCAGTGTGCTCCTGTGGAATTTGCCTCCTCCTCTCTGTTTAGCTGGAGCTAGACTGTTCCTGGGCCATACTCTGTCCTGGGTAGGTCTTTTGTCCTGTGCCTTTTCTTGGCATAAACAACTGAGCCCCCATCCATCTTGCCTGGGCTCCTCCAGATCAGAATTTGTAGAGATGACCCTGCTATAAATACCCCATGACAGGCTGTGTAGCTACAGGTCAAGTTTGGTCCCAACCAGGAAATCCTGAACCTCAAATAAGTAGTTCAACATTCCTGTTTGCTTAGAAAACATGCTTCTCCACAGCCTTTGCCAACCAGAAAGGCTTTTCCCAGGCACCTGTGTTTAGTATTTATCCCCAATATTCCAGCTAAATCAGTGCTTTCACTGATTTATTAATATAGATATTAATATAGAGTTAACACTGAGAATATTAATATAGAGTTGTTTTTAAAATTTTATTTAAAAGATATAGTTCTACCATCTTTCAAAAAGCAAAGACAAGCTTCCTCTCTGGTTATGGAAGTGTCATGCCGTACAATTGAGAAAAAAGTTCTGTGTGCTCACCATTAAATAAAATTTTATAATGAAAATTTTGTCTTATGAAGGTGAAACTTTGAGAACATATTAGAATTCTCATTTTTCTATGCATAGCAATCAAATGACCTTCCTATACTGCCACATAAAGTATAGATTTAAAGTTAAATGATCCAGTCAGTCATTTAACATTTTCTTAAAGAGTAATTTCTTCTGTAACTATAGATGTTTACATATGGTTTTCTTTTTGGTATTTACATTTTAAGAATTGAAGAAAAACTGACATTCTTTTTTGGAACTGTTTTTTAATAGCCTTTGTTTATTTTTAATATGTGGCGTTCCAGGCCCTTGCTCTAATGATTTTTTTCACACTGCATTGATAATTAAATTCATTCATTTTCCCAGCTGCACAATTCCTTTAAATAAAAAGTTATGGGTAATAACACCTCTTACGCTCAAAGTACAGAGGAGAAAAGGGCATATCAGGCTCTCTGTCGAGGGGAATCACACAGATTGTGCGGGTCTTGGGTTAAGGCAAAAATCTGTGTACCGGTTTTCGGGTATTCAGGTCTCCTTAATTCATAGAGTGTGACCTGTGGGTTTTGATTTGCTGATACTGAAAACCATTCATTTTTTTCCTTTTATGTTCATAAAGATATAATTTATCTCCTTATATCCTATTCAGATTTTTAGTTCCTAATTTGTAGTAATAAGTGTCATCAAAAGCACTGAACGTGTTGGCTTCTCTCAAATGATTGGAGATTGCTTGCCTGCTGTTACCAACTAGCGTATCTATAAGGAGGGCATTAAAAGTGAGCTGAGATATTTAGGAACATAAAAAGAGCCATGTAGATTTGTGAAAATGTAAAACTGTGATCATGGAAGAGGTTCATGAAGTAATGAGAGAAATGCTTCGTCCCTGGGCTAGTGATTCACTTGTAGCTTCTGTAATTTCATGGATGCTATAAGGATTTGGTTTTTACACATTTTAATTTAGTCCAGAGATGTTCCTATTTTAATTATCCATACACAAGGGCACAGTATCTTTCTACGGTTATTGCTATATGTTACATTTATATATAGCAATAGCAATTTGAAAAAAAACCCAACAAAATGCTTTCACCTAGATGACCAAAGGGTTATACTCATTTGTTTTAATGACACTATATGGACCTGTGCATTCTTAAACAGGGTTTTCAAATACATGAGATGCAAACACTCACGAATGTGCATACAAACAGATACATACCAGAGAATAAAAAAAGAATTTGTTCAATGTCTCCCCTTTAGTGAAGGATTTGCAGGTGCTTCTGAGGCAGCCACTGAATGAGGACGCCTGGAGTCCCTTGCTCTTCTTGTTGAAATCACAGGGCAATGACTGAATCGGGGAACTTGAGAGCAAATTGATTCGCACTGAGCCTCAGTGATCACATTTCAATATATAAAAACCCATTCAGAGAAATGTGATATCTTAACTATAGTATTGGGCTCAATCTATAGATGTTAGCAAGGAAATAGATGAAAAAAATATATATGGAATATAAAAATACATATCCCTAAGTATGTTTATATTTATATCTATTTAATATATATTTACAAATATAAATAAATACATACAATATATAAAAAGATGAATCTAATGAAAGCAAATATTAACAAAAAACAAAATTTAAATCACCCGGTTCATCTACTATCTGCTGCTGTGAAAAGGTGATTCCCTCTACAGAGAAACAGTGAGCAGAAATCAGTCGTGTTTAAGTGAATCCCCTGCAAACCCTTCTACCCTGAGAGGCTGTGCAGTGTCCTGCTGAGCCAGAGCAGATCCTTCCAGCTTCTCTGGCAGCCCTGCAGGGGGGACGCTGGGGGGCTGGGGGACACTGCCCAGAGACAGGGCCCCCGATGTCACAACCTCAGAGGGCCATTCCTCCTTGGAAAGGCTTTGCACTCTGGCCAAACGACCTGGTCCCACAGACAAGTCCCACAACTGATGGGCGAGCATCACTCAGAACATCCCCCAGCCTCACCCTGCTCCAGGCCAGGCTGACCTTTAGCTCTGCTTGCTAGTCCTGTTTAATGGCGTGATGCCTGGCTTGGGGCAGGCAGAGGAATTGAGAGGTTTGTATGAGCTTCCAGGATCCTTGGAGAAAAGGGCTTATACCAGAATCACAAAATAGGTGTCTGGAGTGCTCAATCTACCCACAGATGTTTTGCTTGGTTCTCAGATTGTTTAAAAGAAATTTGAATTTGTTGCCAAAATTTAATAATTGGAGATTTCACATACTTATCTGGACTTCTGGCTTCATTTAAATGTTTGGAAGTGCTAGAACACTGGGCCCTCATATCTGTGTAGAACAGTTGATTTGTTTAGATGGTGCAGACTCTCCCCAGACCTCCATAGCCCCCCACTCCCCATGTCTCATGCTGGCAACCCTCCCACCCCTTGGGTTACCTTTCTGGCCCTGGTAGACATCTGACTTGCCACTGCAGGTGTTTATACAAATTTGGTGTCTGCTTGGGAACTATGCTCCCTGTGTTCTGTGATGGTTTGGCCGCTGCCTTGGGCAGTCTCCCCTCCCTTCCCTGTGTGGCCATCTGGGGTTTGTTATAAGTGACCACTGGGCTACAGAGTGTCACCCACGTCACTCAGAGGTGGAATCTTCATAATACCCACTGGGGCCATGTTCTTTTGGCAGAGATGCAATCATGCTCCTGAGAACATGATCCTCCCAGCCTTCTAGAAGGAACACCAGACTCAGAAATCCTGTCCTCAGAGGTTGATGGGTAAGGGGTTTACGGGGCAGTTTCCTTGCAATCTGTGCAACAGCTGGGGTGAAAAGTTAGATCTATGCACCTGCCTCTGCTAGGAGAGCATTCCTACAGCATTTAAAGATGCTGTAGCCTCTCAAGTTGGGACTTGCTGAGGTCTGGGGCCTCACCATGCTGTTGTTCCCAATTATTTATTTTTCTTTTCTTTCTCTCCCAGTCATGGTATGTGTATTTATATTCGTGTGTGTGCGTCTATGTGTGTGTGTGTTCTTGCTAGGCAGAGCAGGATAGAGCTGTAGGCCAAGAAGGCTCTAGTGGGTGTCTCCATTGACTCTGTTCTTGTCTGGAACAAAGGAAGGAGCTGCAAGAGTGTGGATGGCTCTGTGCAAGGCCATCCCCACTGCTGGGGTAGAGCTCAAAGATCGTGTTTACTGACAGTCTCCCCTGTTGGCCAGGAGATCCTTGAGGACAGGGCTTGTGTCATTTTCATCTTTGTATCTCCAGCATACACTCAGTAACTGGTGCTGACTAAATGCCTGGATGGATAGATTCATGGCAACTTGGTTCTGTCTTCTCCATGCATCTGGGATCTGGGATGGGAAGTTGCTAAATTAGCATGGCTGTTGCAATATAGCACATTTGGGAGGTAGTTTAGGAGTAGCCTCAGCGGGAGGAGGTACACCAAGAGGGCCCACAGGCCTGCGTCCTCACCCTGACTCTGCTGCTTCTCGGACATTTTCTTATCTAAGCCTGGGAGGGCCTGGGTCAGATTTTCAGGTTACTCTGCCTTTTGAACCACTTCAGTCCCCTTTCCTCTCCCTGCTACCTGCGTTGTCTGCCTAACAACTGCCAGATCTGACCTTGGTGCACAGTTTTATTTATTTATTTTTTGGAACACAGTTTTTTAACGGCTTCTGAGACCTCACACTGACCTGAGCTGGAGGTACTGTCACATACCTGTCTGTCAGTGGGGAGCAGGTGCCATGATACCTTCATTATCAGTGAGAACTTACCATCCTGAAATTGGACATATGTCCTTCTTTACCTGCATTCTCCACGAAGCAACTGTACTTGACCTTCACTGTAGATGTTGGTGCTAGAACCTTGCTCCTCCGTGAAAGGGGCTGAACTTCCTCTGTGGCTGGACTTTAAGTCTACAGATGGCAAGTGTTTGCTGAGATGCTAGTCACCTGAGAGACACATCTGACCCAAGCTGGATTTGGTTTTATTGGGAGTCCATGTTCAAAAGCTCTGGTTTCTGTTCATTGTGTCTAAGGAGTAATACAGACTAATTTAATATTTGGGACCCCAGTGAGGACAGAGACTCTCTCATAACAGGCTCACAAGGGTCCCCATTCAGACCACAAAAGAAGAGGCTTCAGAGTGGGTTTTGAGGGGGTGCACAGGACAAGGGAAGAAAAAGCCCCTCTGGCCAAGGAATTTTAGATGGAAGGAGTATAGATTCCTTAAATATGTCTACAGTGCAGGGTTTCTGAAAACCAGGAATTAGAAAAAGGAAATTACCTTTTGCCTGGGACGAGTGAAATGATTTTTAGCTGAAGCTGTTGAAGGAAGGGAATCCTTTTCCCATTTTGGGAACTAAAGGCTTCCTGTAAAGGTATCAGAATAGAAGGTGGAGGGTTCATATCCAACAGTTAATACTCACGTGACTACCCGGGCCGGGCAGGGGACGGGTGAGCACTGCAGGCTGGGTGCTGCTTGGACCATTCTCTTTGTCTCTGCCTGGCTGAATCCTAGCAGAATAGCAGAAGGGTAGTAACTAAGGAAGGAAGAAGGCAGGCACAGGTTAGTACGTGCACATCATTGGTGGCTCACATACACACATGTCTCTGCCATGCACACCCTCTGCCATCTCCTCCCCAAAAGCTAGTGCTGGCTAACTGTACCCAAGTCCCTCCATCCCACGAGAGCTAATAGTTAACCTAGAGTCAGCGTCACTCTGGGCATCTGGGTTTTCTTGCCTTGTGCTGTCAGGAATTTGTGTATATGTCACTCCCCCTACCCCTGACATAGCTGACCAGATTGTAACATCTTCAAGGGCAAGGCTTCATTTTTGCCTCTCCCCTAAGTACCCAGGACTGGGCAGTACAGTGAGTGTCCGTGTATTTCAGTTTGTTGGTGAGTTGGTGAGGTCAATAAATATTTGACCTCAGAGGTTTTACAGGCCTGGGATTCTCATTGCAAAGGCCAACCAAGACAAATTAGGGACTTGTTTTAGATACATTGCCCTGAATTTGAAGCAAACTCTGGATCCAAATAGTCTAGAGGTGGTTAGAGCTTCAGGCTTTCCAAATCTGGCTGTAGAATTACATGATTTACTAAAATGCAAGAATATTCTGCTTTTACTGCTCAGAGCTCCCAATACCCAGTTATTTGTTTTACACATTTTCCCCATTAGAAAATGAAACATAGCAATTAGAAGGCGACCTGGATTGTTCTGCATTTAGGGGTGTTCACGTATCTACTTGGTAATTTTGTATCCGTAGCAGCTTGGGCATAGCATCCTTAAAGAGCCTTGTCTGGATTTGTCTGGATAATGTTTTCCAGTTCAAAGCAACTGTAGAACAGTAAGAAAATACGTGGCAAAACTCAGATCTATTAGCCTTGCCGTTCACACCTGCAGTTTCTCTCCATCCAGGTGTGGGGTTAACATAAGCACCTCAGGTATTTGCAGGGATTCTTTAGGATAAAAAGAGAAAAACTCAAGATGGCTAATCAGAAATTACCTTACTGGTAGTAAAACCCAAATTCATGAGAATGTATAAAAATAGATTTCTTTTAAATGCCAGGGAAGAGATTTGGAAGCATTTTGGCAGATTGGGATGCACGGACCGACCTGCGCCAGGTTCTTCTTACGTTAATAAATATTCATTTTGTTTTTTTGGGGGGGAGTCCAAGTACTAGGCAGAGGGTCCTTGTTGTAGAAGTAAGATCTATTTCTATAGCAAGAATTTTAAATTCTTAAGTACCAGGTATTCTTTTCTAAAAATGTAACTCTTTCCTCACAATTCAAACCTCCAGTGAGATGGATTCAGCTATGGCCTTTTCTTCCCCGTGCAGCTAACCAAAGACAGGTATGAAAATGGTGCTCTCTCCTCTTCTCAAACACCTTTTTTTAAATTTTCAGACACGCAGAAAAAGCTTCATTCAATATTGATAGTGTTTTGATACATTAAAATCAAGAGCAATTCAGGACTCTTATATAAAATGTGTACAGATGTCATTCTTTCCTGGTTTTACTGTTTTTAACCAAAAACAGTCAATATTTTAAAGGGATTTCATTTTCCTTTAAAGTCTGCAGGCTGTCCAATTCTCATAGAATGCAAGTCCAGTTGGTACTGAGATGGTTCTTCCTAAGATGTCTGTGGAGATGACATTATTGAGATTATTTTTAAAATCTATTTTCCACTTGCGTTCAATTTAGCAAATCTGGGGCTTGAAAAACCTAAAAATAATTTCCTTCATTTGGCAGAGAGTAACATTGTTCGTAATAAGTAAAAATAAATGCTTTGTCATTCTAATAAATATTTTAAACCAAACCAGTAGATCTATTCCAAATAATATATTTCACTTAAATTTATTTGAAAGACAAAAAGGAGAGAGGGAGGGGTGAGAGAGAGAGGGAGAGAGAGACCCCTCAGTTGCAGCTGTTTCTAAAGAGTTTGGGCACAAATGTTCTTTCATTCCTTTGCATGATTTCGATAAAATTAGGTCAAAGAAATGTTCATTTGAAAACACTGCTTTGTCATATTATCTACAACACATGTCTAGCAAATTTATGAATCCAGCTTTCATCTGCGTGAAGTTCCAAATCCTAATGAATGGTTTAGACAGCATTGTCATCAATTTTCCGCAGGTGCAGCTGAGGCAATCAGTCAATTCCATCAAAAGGCTCCGTCAACTTGCGTGGCGCTGTCATTTTTTACGTTCGGATTGCTGAAATTAACAAAAACGATCACTCCCCGAATGCCATTGCACCCCTGCCGCCTTTGGGTGGCGCTTTTGAGCAACGCTTTGCTGCCAGCCGCGCTGCAGATCTGACAGCCTTCTTTTTTGTTTTTTTTTTTTAACTTTATACTAACATAATATTTCTTTTGTGATATTATGGAGATAAAATTGCACTGTGTGTTTTAACACACATTACAACAACCTCTTAAGGCAAAAAAGTAAATTCATGCAAATGAATTACAGAAAGTGAAAAGATTTGTTGTTCGGTGCGACGTGCGGCGGGACCGACGCTGGGAAACGCTCCGACTGCCTTGGCAGTTGTCGGGTCCTGAAGCTCCTCGCCCCTTCTCCTGTCAGGCTGGGCAACAGATTGCAGTTGGGGCTCTCAACTTCGGAGCTGTTGTTTTAAGATGTAAGAACCAGGCCACTTGGTTCCTCTCACCTTGTGTTTGCTCTGGGTTTACCTTTCACTTGTTTCTAACAGTATCTGGACATTTTCTCCAGGGTACGCTTTCTTGGTGTGGGGACAGGCACGTGTCATTACAATATGGGTGATGAGAATTATATTCCTACCATTGCAACTATTGAGCTACTTCTCCTCAAAGGGCTAACAGCAACTTCAAACCCTGCTACTTACCTTAAAAGACTCGTGAAAGTCCCTAAGAAGGAAAAGCTTTGGCTTTTTATCTCATTGAAAAATAACCTTGTTTCTAAAATTCCATAGTCTAAGAAGGATTTCAATAATACCAGCAATGTAAAAAGGAAACTGCAAGAGATCCTCTGCACGTATGCCAGAGATGAACACTCCTGTCTTCTCTCTCATAAGAGCACTACCAGGTGCCTTCTAAATCTTTAAAATATATGGATAGACAGAAAGCACTTAGCATCAGTTCCTCCATGATGAATTGAGTCAACCTTTGTAGTTTGCCAAAAGTCAGTAAGTTTTTCTTTCCCATTTGTTTCAGTCGAATCAGGAGTAGAAATGTGGCTAGGACCAGATAAACTCACATTGTCTTGGCTTTTTTGCTTAACGAGAGCAGCCGGACTGCTCCCAGCAGCTGGCAAAAGAGACGTGCTGATATTAACTTATTTAAATGATCGGGTTACTTGTAGTGACAGAAGCACTTGAATTTATTAAACTGACTTGAAAAATATTTAGATGCCTTTTCCTTGCAGACATCATTCATGGTCAATTACCCCAACATTTCTGTGGCCACATTCAAAAATACACTTGGTTTCTAGAAGAATGCAAATTCTAAGGAATATAATAAAAATGTACTTTTTAATAACTAGTTATGTCACTTTGCAAATAGCTTTGATGTAGCATTCCTGCCTGCATAAAGTTGAAGCTACATCCGTGTCAGCCATACCTGCGTTTATGATACCTTCCCTGAGAGAGCAATTAGGGGCTGGTGAGGGCTGGAGTTCCAGCTAATATTTGAAACTACATGTGCGTCTGCAGCTACAGGGGGAAGAAGGGCTGTGATCATCTGTGAATAGAGAAGAGAATTCTAACAGCTCCCACCTTTTAGACACTTGATAAAAAATGCGGTTGGGGGTGCCTGGAGAATCTCGAGGGGGTGGCTTTTCCGCTGAGAAATGAGGACTGCCCCATAGCAGCCAGCTGAGCTTGCTGTAGGAAGCCTACGATTTGGCTCTCTTTGGTGGAGTTTGAAGTTAAATGGTCCTGTCTGCTTCTTCTCTTGTTTGTGTCACTTGTTAAAGATCCCTTGAAATGCACCATTACAGTTTCCTTTTGGTTTATTACAACAGAACTAAGCCAGTCATCTTGCATTTTGGCTACTCCTAACTTCCTATAAGGGTCAATGGAATAGATATTTTCTTTTTTTTAAATTACCTAAATATAAAACATTTGCCTTGCTATCACTCTTAATGTAACTGTAGATCTTGTAATAAAAAGTGAAGTGAAATCGTATGTCCATAAATCAAACAAATGGATACATGGAAAAGAATCAACAATATGTGTAGTCAAAAATATGTATAGTCTAGGAGCAGATGCTTTGTATTGTGTGTGTGTTTTAATATTATGCTTTTCATCAGGCTGCTCTCTGTTTTACAGAGAAGGCAACTATTTCCATATTTGATTTTTGCTTTCTCTTCCAATCCAAAAGAGAATTTCTTTTGTTGTTATTGTTGTTATTTTCTTTCTAAAAGGAAAGAAATTAACGGTTTTTTCCCCATGAATATATGTGGTAAAAAGATTGCAGTGTGTTTTGACTAAGCATGCAAAATGTTTTATTAATCAGAGCGATAGGGTAGAAATGAAAGCACTATGTCTTTAAAAGTGCCTCGGCATCCAGGTACATGGGGAGATCTGTAAAACCGTTGACCAAGCACAATGTACGTAGACAAATGTCTTCTCATTGTATGATGCGTGAAGGCCGTGATAGATGGCTTCTAACAACAAAGCGTGGCCACGGAGACGAAATTAGTGTTGTTTTAATTACCAGTGTCTGTAATGTTATCTATCCATAACTGCCTGAAATAGACCATCACCGAGGGTCAGCAGGCGACCTGAGCTAATACGTCCACACACAGCTCTGACCGGTTTCCGAGTCACAGCAGTGTGCTTAAGAAAAAAAAAAAAGAAAGAAAAGAAAAAGTTTAATGCTTCAAACATTTACTTATAGCAGAAAAATTGTTTCTTGTTTAAGAGAAGTGCCTTTATCTTTTTCTTTCAAAGTGAAGAAACAAGCAGATCTTATTAAATGCTATTTGGAGGTCAGAGTAATGGGCAGAAAATGGGACTGGCCTTGACATTCTTCAACGAAAGTTTACACTCTCGGAGCGGTGTTTTTTGTCAGTCACAAATAGCATTATGACACTAATAGGAAGGAAGATTCTTTATTTCTGAAACCTCCTTGAGCTGAGATGGGTTGCTCTTCAGACATTAGTAAGTGTGTATATTGTGAAGATGAAGTATCCCTTACTTTCTGAGCTTGCGGGAGATGAAAGATAGACCAGTTTTTTAAAATGGCCTGCGTGGCACATGCTATAAATGAGCAGGGAAAGCAATCGAGCTAATAGATTACAGTAATTATCCAATCTTTGGCTAGTTTGTATTGGCAAACTATAAATACAGTACACATTAGAACAAGGTGCTTACAGAATGTACATGAAAGGTCATTGTAATTTGCAAGTCGCTAGTCATTAGAATATGCTAAAAACCATTGCTTCAGGGCTCAGATTTTAATGATGAATACATTGATTATTAAGTAGCAGAGGAAAAATGTACAAGAGCTGCTGTGGTGTAATGATAGGTCGCTTTATTTTGGGAAGGAAATCAACTCAGCTTCAGAATGCATGCATTGAGGAATATAATTGCAGTGAGGAAAATTCCTCAGAGGAGCTTGGCACATATTAAAAGCAAAAACTTGAGACATGTTTGTGATAAGATTACTAATAAATCTCTGGTAAGTCTTAGACTCCTGACAATAATACAGCAACAGAGTACTTCATCTTCTCCAAGCTTTAGAATTTAAGATCAGTCACAAACAATCTAAATTACGACTGATACTAGGCAGATGCAGTACTGGACGATGTTGCTCGTCATAAATCTCTCGTTCCTTATATGCAAATTAAACTCCATTTTAAAAGATAATTTTTCACATGGTGATCATCTTTATTTGTGAAATGCTGGTGATTTTTAATGGGGAGAGAAAAAGCCAGGCTTCAGACCCGGGAATGATTTCGTGCGAGAGGGGAGGCAGGAGTGTGTCATGTGGATGCTTTAGGTGGGGCAACTTGGCCGACTTTGGAGAGAAGTTAGGGACCAAGCTGGGCTTAAACACGACCTACATGTGCCCTGCAGCTGCCTTGGCAACTGGCTGTGGGAGGCGTTCCCTGGGTCCTATCTATGCTGCAAGGCTTTCTGACTTTTAAATTTCAGAGTGGCGTGCCTATTCCTGCTTGTTCTGTGATGGAAACATTTTCTCTGACAGCCCTCCCCCCCGCTCCCTGCCATCCCCCTTCTGTGCCTGCTACGGAGTCTATGCTCTGTACCCTGTTCCTCCTCAGTTCTCCTAGCTGGCTATGGGGCTGAAACCTAGAGTCATCTCTCATATGGCTTTCCTAAGTATCTTTTTCAAAAGGGACTCAACATGGGAATGGCTTGTAGTCCTGAGCGTTGTGCCAACAGTTATTACTCTTTTTTTTGTTGTTTGTTTGTCTTGCATTTTAGGGGTAAAGCAGCTTACATCTGTGTCCTGATAGATAGAGATGGAATGGCTTGTTTCTCCTCATCACAGTCTGTACTCATGAAATGTTGGTCTCTCAAGCCCTGAATTTTTACTGCAGGGCTGTTGGTGGGAAACTTGGAAAGAATAAAAAGAATTTTAAAAGAGTGGGAAGCGCCTGCCTTTCCTGAAATTTATCATTCCACTGCGTCATCCTTGGAGCTCGGGGTTTACAGGAAATGCTCGGCCTGTTTGGTGGAGCCAAGGGGCAGTGAGACCAGGTATGTCCAAGGCCTCTCCAGCCCTCAGTGACAATGATCCTGGCTGGTATTTATCTGGCAAAAGAGCAAAGCAAGGAGGTTTTCACACCCCACTGGGCTTAGTAGGGCAGGCTGGCAGTGGGTTGCTTGGGGCAGTTTCGTTCTTGACACAACTTCAAAGAAACATCAGTGCCAAGGGGCAAGATAGAGTGTTCTCTATCAGGCAGCAGCACCACTCTGGAGGTCTTGGTCCAATCAGAGGCTGGGCAAATTCCTGTTTTTCCCTGGTGCTATCCGACTGGGACTCCCACTATTTTTCCATTGTTTTCTTGGAAATACATTGGCAGGTCTCAGGGAAGTGTTGTGAAGTCTGTATTCGTGATTTTCTTTATCTCTTTGTTGTTCTACCCCCACACCCTGCATTTTCGCTTTCTTTTTTCTTCCTTTTCCAATTAACGTACTTAAAACAGAAACCAAGTGCTTGTTGATCAGTGCGGACAAAACCCTTTCCACGAGGAAGGAACTAGTGGCTCCTCAGGGGCGGATGCTGCAGGAACCAGGTGGAGCACCCCTCTGGGTCCTGTGTAGCTAGTCATTTTATCAGCCTGTGCATTAAGGGGCAACACCACACAAGGGTAAGAATATAAATATGCTTTACAATTCTCGGCTCCCTATCATAAGAATACTTCCTGAGTGGATGTAAATTTACAACAGGTGCTTATCAAATGTGAAAATGCTTGCAAATCAGAAACAAACTTAAGGGCTGTGAACATATTTCAGGGATGGCTTTTGCAAGGGCTGTGCTCGATGGTGAGCGATAATGTTGTTCCTCTTTAGTTTCTACATGAAGTGTCTTTCCGTGGTTTGCCACAGGGAGAATTATGATGGTTGAGCCTCAGACTCTGGTGTTAAGATGCAGATTTGTTTAATGAAATCCATGTTTACCATTGGGGTTCAAATACAGCTAATATGCCCTAAATTCAAAGGAGAGATCTTTACTTTTAGAACTAATATTTCCATTAATTGTGTGTTTCTACCAGAAGGCAGGCATCCTTTAACCATCTTTGCAGAGTAACTGCACCTGTGATAGAAACATTTTTCAACCATCCCATTCTCGATGACTAAAATGTATTGTATGCATAAAATAAGAGGACAGCTTCTTTTCCTGGTTTGCTTGTCCTCAATGGTGGAATTCTCCAGTATAACTGGGCTTTGTGTGTTTTTTCTGAATTGCACTTTTTTTTTGGCAGTTTAAAAATAGTCCCCACCCTTTTGCTCCCCAAATCTTTAAGGTTTGCTTGTAAGATGTAGTTGTTGTGCAGGGAGTAATTAGCCTGTTACAGAGATATTAATTAACATGTTGGAAATGTTTTCTTTATTAATGAGAAATTCACACATTCCATTTAAATTAATTTGTATAGTTTAAAATTAATTTATCGTGGCCTTTGATGACCTCAAATCTACTAAGACAAAACTGGAGTATTGTACTAACTGTTAAACCATTCATTAAACATTTTATGCAAATAGTGTTTGTTTATAAACAAATTAACTGCAAGGATTTTCAAAACAGGTGCTGTGTTGTGAATGCGTACTAAATGATGTGGTACTGAAAGAATTAATTAGACCTTCAGATGTAATTAGTTGCAATAATTTGCGTGATTAGCGGCTTGGTTAAGAAGTAAGACACACACATTGTAATGCATGGGAGAGTCACTGCAGTAGCTTTGTTTTTCATATGGTGAGGATGAGCCTTCTCCATGTTTAGGAAATTTTTCAAAAAATTGCTGACATAGCTGGAGTTAATTGCCAAGTATCCTGTGGGGGGTAATGTTGTTGTTGTTGTCTTTTTTCCTTCTTTCTCCCTTGGCTTCTTCCAATGTGTAGCCACTGGATGTAATGCTGTTTGTTTGCACCTTTATGAATTTTTAAAAGAGAAAGTTGTTAACCCCAGATCTTTTCATCCCCAGAGGATATGACGATACTTAACACTTTGAGGGTTAAAAGACAGAACGCAATTATTATAAGCCAAATGAAACATGTCCTGCATTTCAAGATCGGCTGTTATCGCTCAGGGAATAGCTGCAGTCATTTTTTTTTTGACATTGCTGTGGAAGTGTCTCGTCTGTTCTCTCAGAAGATGGGCTGCCACTGTGAACAGTTTAGACTGATGGGCCACACGGAAACTGGTAATTGTCACCGCTGATGGCTTGTTTACATGAAGCTGGTGTTCTAGAGGCGAGTCCACTGGGATCCCTGGGATGGCAGCATTCAGCTGGATCTATTCTCTAGGGCCATGTTGCTGTGAGATGATTCTCAAAGTCTTGGGGACCCTCAAGCTCGGAGACCTCTATGCTCGGAGACTTTACACAGTGCAGTCCTGCTTTGGAAAATCCTGGTGAAAAACAGACCAGAATTATTTCATTCCTTCATTCACTCAAAAATATTTGTGTGCTTGTATTTACTAGGCACCAAGGCCCTGTTGTAGGCTCTGAGGATGCAGTAGTGATTCACACAGATGACATCCTTTTCTGGTGGAACTTCACTTACTGGGAAGGAAAACAAACAAACAGATGACAAATTCCAGTTAATTTCAGCTATGAAGAGATATGAACTTGGCTGCTTTCTCCTTATTCAAGTGTACAATTCCTGTTGATGCCCCTCTGAACAACTGTCATTCTAATGCCCTCACTGGGCAATGGTGATATCCTTTGCTAGAGGAGACAGAGTAGAGGTAGTGGGTGGTTGGTGAAGGGGTAGGCCAGGGTCCTAAAGCAAGCTTGCTAGTTAAATGTGTGTGCGCATGTGCGTGTGTGTGTGTGTGTGTTTGTGATGTGCCCTGCTATTCCTGAAACCTGCTAAATGACAGAAAGACTTGAAATGTACAGTTTCACAATTTATGAAGGCTCCTTTACCCAGGGAGACTTGAGTTAGCTCGTCCCTCCCTACTAGGCTGAATGACCTTCAGCAGGGCTGGGATGATGTCTGAGTTCCCTTCCAGCTCTAGAGATCAATAATTCTACTCTTGGCCTTGGAGAGATTGAGGATCTGAGACAAAAACCTGTGAGTTTCCACAAGACCACAGCTTTCCCTCCCCTGAATTTCTTGGCGGTGTTTGATTCAGTTCATCCTCATTTTCAGCTGGTGTTTGCAAAGCAGTCTTTAAAATAGGCCCTTTGTGGATGATGTTTGAACTTGAACAAAATTAACATTTGTGTGTCATCGGTAGCTGCAGTGCATCATTCTGGGCAGTGAAGGATGAAAAGTCAAAGAATGTGGGCCGCCTGATTAAAATGAACAATCAAGGAAAGTTCTGAAAGATGGATACGTATAGCTGGCCTGTTAATTTATGTGGACTCGATTCCAATTGCAAAGGAACATTTTTTTTCCCTCTGAAACTTTTAAGAAATTAGGTTTTAAAGCTGAACCGGTGCACCACTCAACTTAAAATAGAAGAGAATTTGATTTTATATGGTGCCTTTCACATTCTGGCACTCTATAATACTGCACATCAAGAGCTCCTGGCTGCAGGGTAGCTGGGAGGCAGGGCTAGTTTGAACACTTCCTGAGAAGGTGATGAACAACCTTTCCCTTTGCTAAACACTTGGAAAAGAGCTTCCTGTGGGGTTTTAAAGCCTCTCTCCTCTGGGCCTTTGCACATCTCTCCCCTCCTTGGGCTGTGATCACTGAGCAAATATTTACTGGAGTCTTAGGAGCTCTGCCCACAAATTGTCCTCTGTGTGCAAATACCATCCTGCAAGATTCAACTTGAACATTGTCTCTTACTCTGCGAGGTATCATTAGTAGTTTCTCACTCTGAAGCAACCTTTATGATAGCATTATATATTATTGTGCTCTGCTGTGTGTGTCCTTGGGAATATAACTGGCCTGTACTCAGCCTCACTTGGACAATGGAGCCATAGTCATCGGATTGCCTGATGGTAAAGAGAACTCAAACCAAGGGCCCAGCATGCAGGCTTTTGATAAAAGTCAGCATGCTGCCTTGCTCTGTCCATACTTGCATGGGGAGGAGAGCTGACTGGCAGATGAAATCCATCTCCCTCCCCCCGGGCTTGCCTTAATGTCTTTCTCTCCCAGGCTGGAGGAGGACTGGCGACTAGTCACATATGGGTCTATATGTCAGATATTCTTGAAATCCCAACTGATTGCAATGATTATTGTCTTTTGAGAACATACACATTGTTCACATGCTACCAAGGAAGACCCAAATAAAGACCTAGCTATTCTCTTTACTGGTATATTACTTCTCTGTGCTGAGCCTCAGTTTCCCCAATTGTAAAATGAGCAGTTCTTGGGCATTAGGGCTTCTTCCCACTCTGATACTTTATAAGCCTATATTTGGTCTTGGAATAATTATAGAATCAGGAGATAAATTAGGCCAAGGTATTTCCTCTGCCCTTATGTCCTCTTTAATTTTTTTACACATTTATTTTGGGTTCTGTTCTCTCTCTCTCTTTCTCCCTCCCTCCAGTATGATGTATGAAAAAACAGTGTTTAAAATAGACCTTGTAGAATAATATTTGGATTTGAACAGAATTATATTCAAATATGTGCTCAGGTAATTTCTACTTAAGCATATTTGGGGTAAAAAATTTTTTTGAAATGGGGAGATTCCCTTAGACTTAGGGAGCTGAAGCTAGAGATAAGTTACAAGGAAGAAGGAAGTACCTACCCAAAGAAATCTAGGACATTGCTTAGGGTCTGGCTGCCTAGGACACAGAAATAGTGACTCTTTGTTGGGAGGGTTTGGGCGATGTTAAAAATGAGTAAATAATCTGAACAACAATGATTAATACTAACTCTTATCTTCAAAGATCCATGAGATCTTTAGTATCTCCAAAATATATGAGGCTTCAGTTGAAGTTTTTATCAGAGAGATGCATCTGGGGCTTTATTTCATCTTCACGCTGCTGAAGGCAACCTTGAGTGCTAGATGGAAGGGGGTTGAGGTGGGCAGAGAGAGGTCTGAGGGTAGAGAAGCAATATCCCTGCACAGGTACCTTGGAAAACTTGGTGTTCTGCGTTGGCTTATGGAAAAGTACAATAGGGCGAGCCGCTGGCTTGAATGGTATCAGTCCTGGGTGTCAGTCTCTCCTCTACCACTTATTTGACTGGGTGACCTCCCTGGTCACCTCGGTTTCCTTCTTTGAATACTGATAATGTATGAGCTCTACCATGCACAGTTGTTATGAGGGCTAGAGAGAATATATGCTCAGGGCTTACTGGGGGCAGGCACTCAACAAGTGCTTGTAATTAACCATAGTAATGTCATTCCCTCTGGTCTTCCAGTGCCCATTTCTGCTTGGTGTCTGCACATTTTGTGCTTCCTCTGCCTCTCCCCACACTTTTTTGAAGAGCTGGTTTGCTTTGCAAAGGAGGTGCTGATGGATAGTGTCTCAGTTATGTTGTAGGTTCCAGCCTGAACATCTCCGAGGAACATTTTGGAAGCATACACACGAAAAAGAAAGTAGAGATATAAGAAGACCAGATTGAAGGGAGGCTCCAAGAAGAAGCCAAGTCATCTGATTAATGCAGGAATTCACAGATCTTGGCTCCAAGATGGGATTATGATCAACATTCCTTGGTTTGGTCAACTTCTCTGGAAGGTAAGGGGGCAAATCTGTCCAGGGCAGTGCCCTTGCCAAGCAGTTTGTTTCTATGTGGAAATTCCTTTTCATATCTGAGGCACAGTGATGACTCATCTGACCATTACTTTTCATTTAATTTCCTTTGGGGCAACTCTGTCTGGAGCCCGTGCCCAGATGTTTCCCACCATTGGCAAGATGGAGGAGATGATGGAGAACAAGTTTCTCTGGCTCCCATGCATCAGCAAATTCAAGTGCGTGTCCAAAGGTAATTGCATTAGGCAACATGCTAGTCCTACTCTAATGGTCTTATGAGCCCCAATGATAAACTGTGTATGTTCCAATGATTATAGGAATTTTATTTTCATCTGGTTTTTATATTGCTATAAATATTTTGCATTTACCAAATAAAGTGGTTGCTATGTAGAGATCATAACTTCTGGGACCTAAATTTGCTTCAGATGATAGGCAAATTATAGACTACAATATGTGATCAAACAGCAGTATGGGGAACTTAAATAGAGTGAGCCCTGAGGAGGAAGCCTGCTTAAAACTATGGGGGATGGAACAAATGGGGGTTTTAGCAAAGCTATCGCTGATTCCAGCAGATAAATTATGCTCTGCCTTTTTGTATCTCTTTGGGACTGTACTACATAAATTATGACCAAATATAATTTAGGCTATCAGCCTATATTTCTGAACATCCATCTTGTACATTTTAAGTACAAAATTACCATTTTGCAGAAGTATAAAATTGAGACAAATTTTTTTCCATCTGTGCATTTAACTTCTGCATACTTTATAGCAGCTAAAGGGTTCGAAAGGACCTCATTACCATCCGGAGGGGACGTTAGCCCCGCGACTATATAACTGTATTAAGATCTACATAAACGGGAATAAAGTTCGAGGGACAGTGGAATGTGGAATTATATATTCTTTCTTAAATGGAGATGTAACTTTTATATAAAACTGCTCGTCGCTGCTTTTCTGAGTAAGAGGAACTGTTTATAAATTCAAACTTGCTGATGGAGGAGGCTGGGTTTATGAAAACTCCTTTCAAAACATGCAAAAAAGGGCAGGCTCTTGGTGGCAAAAGGGACCTTCTAGAGATCTCTGTGCTATTGGAGCAAAGGTCTGGCCTTGAACTCTAGTGTGGTTCATGGAGATGGCAGTGGGCCCTTGGAACCTCAGTCTACTGTCCCCAAAGCTCCACCTCCTTGGATTGCTGAGCAATGTGAAATGGGGAAGTCACACAGCCCCTGTGCCCACCCATCAGGGATGAGGCTCCTCAGTATGACTTCAAGTCACTGGCTTCTCAGGAGGCCAGGGTGTGGGGGGGCTGCACTGGACTAAGAAGCAGTGAGGACAGGTGGGGAGGACCAACCTGGCTTCCTTCTGTCCTTCTGCCAATTACAAGTCTTCATTGCCATCTCTGTGAATCACACCAGAGTTCCGAGTTTGATTTTTGAAAGATCTTGGTGAATTTTCCCCCTTAATCTTTCTTTGCTTCTATATATGACTCTTTTCCCCCTCTCCCTTAAACTAGTTTTTCATTGTTCTTTTTCCCATGTGCTCTCTCTTCCTGGATGTGTGTCTTTTCCATTCCATTTTGTCTGTCTCACTGGCTCTTTTTCAGCCTCTCTCCTTTCTTACCTTCCCCCAGATGGCCAAACTGCAGAGTGAATGTTCATTTTAGCCAAACGGGGTGGCCTATTTGTCTACTTGCTATGAGCAAGCTGTGAACGGTGCTGAGGGAGGTGCTCCCAACTCAATTCTTCAAGGGGCTGCAGCCCAGGTGGAGACAAAAGATGACCAGGTGCACAGAGAATGGATGGCCAAGGGCTCCTGCGCAGCCGGAGGTTTGGGTGTAACTTCTGTGGAACCATTCAGACCCGGGAGTGACGGATGCTAATAGGATTTGTTGCGCGTGTCAAATAACATGCTGGATCCCTGTTTCCTCACCTCTCATTGGGGAGAATCAGATGAGACCAAAGGGAAAGAAGGGCTTTGTGTAAGGTCAGGTGTCTGTCCCTGCTCTGTAGGAGTGGTTTTGGAAGGACAGAAGTCCCGGCTCTGTTTGGTAGTGAGCACACATCTCCAAGAAGGCAGCGGTAGAAATGCCTTTCAGGGGTAAGGTCTGGTGGTATCTATAATGGAGAATTTCTCATTTTTTATAGGGGACTAACTCACAGGGGTACCTGGGGGATTGCATTCAGGACTGGCTCTTCTGAAGGGGCTCAGAGCCCACTGCAGGCTCGATATTGTCTTGGGTTCCCCAAATTCAGTGAAAATACGTCCAGCAGAGGGAACTTGACTTTTTACATCATTGAGGAAGTGGCTGGGGAAGGAAGTGACAAGAGGCAGAACCCACTGAAACCTGGGCATCAGGCCTATAAAGCCCTGACATCCCGGCCTTGGGCAGGGGATGTTGACTCAATCGTTTGTTCATTGGCTATTCAGTGACTGTTTATTGAGGACCTGCTATGAGCCAGGCACGTTCTACTTCAGTGACTAAGACAGACCGATAGCTTATAGACCACCAGGTAACAAGCAAGAAATGTAATAAATAAATTTCAAAAGTTCCAGTTAGTGATAACTACTGTTCCTACTTTCTTCAGAAAATAAAACAGAGCCATTATTTAGAAAGTGACTCAAGTTGGTGGCTACACTAGAGGGAGTGGTGGGGAGTCCCCCCTGAGGAGGTGATCCATGGGCTAAAGCCCATAAGATGAGAAGGAGCTGGCCTTGGATAAGTGTCCAGCAGAGGGAACCACACCAGGCCAGCAATGGAAGGACTGTGAGGACGCCACCCCTGCTGGCTACATCTTCTGTCCCTCGGGTGCTCGTGACAGCCCTGAGTCAACCCGGCGGAGAGGCAGGGTGGGATCGTGATAAAGTTCTGCAGATAAGGATCCTGAGGTTCAGAAAAGCTCAGTCGCTTTCACAAAGTCACACAGTGAGTGAGTGATAGAGGGGGCATCTGGATGCAGGCTTCTTGGTGAAACTTCCTCCCTCTGCCCTCTCTGTGTTGTCAGGTGCAGGTGGAGTATCCAAGAGGCACTGCAGTGAGAGGCAAGAGCTGGGTGTCATTTCCATGTTCATGACCTCGTAAACCATGGGCAGTGATTTTGAGAGCTGAGTGACATCAAGCCTGTTTAAGGAGGCTGCTCCTTCCCAAGGGCTTCCCATCACCACTCTCTCGGTCTGTGACATTGCACCCCTGTAGGGGTTGCCTCATTCCCGGTGGGGTGCATGTGAATGGGGACCCTGCTCCATGCACCACACTGGGCTGGAACCACCTTATGGCTCACCTGTGCTTTTAAGTGCTCTGGACACGTGGAGCCCAGAGGAGCTGGAGGCGGGCTCTGTCCATGCAGCAGCACTCAACTCCTCTCTAAATCAAGAGCTCAGGATCAGAATGGGTGCAAGTGGAGATCAGCTTTGAGCAAGGTCAGATGGACATGACCCCACAGTGTCATGGGAGAGGAGTGTGGCTGACTCTGTTCCTCCCTCAAAAGCCCAAGGTCAGAGGCTGGGTTATCATAGCTGAAACCAACTCTCACCACCTGCAGGCGCTGGGGGAACTACCCATTAATTTGCCGTGAGAAACAGAACAACCTTGACCTGGAAATGCACCCATTGGCATTATCGGTACACTTTATCCCCATGATCAAT
Organism: Daubentonia madagascariensis; assembly: GCA_023783475.1. Classification (NCBI taxonomy): domain Eukaryota; kingdom Metazoa; phylum Chordata; class Mammalia; order Primates; family Daubentoniidae; genus Daubentonia; species Daubentonia madagascariensis. Next base: position 2,828,762 of record JAKFHU010002206.1, on the reverse strand, counting down.
CACCCCAGGAAACCAGACTGTAATCTGAAGCCACATTATCAAATCACTGTGAAAAAAGTCATAGACACTGGGCTCTTATCATGAGCATATTCATTTGCTGAAAGCAACTGGAGATGTCCAGCCAGTTTGGCCCTGAGCCTGAGGTCTGTGTGAGGAGTTTGGGCTCGCACCTGGTGTGGCAGTCAAAGCTGAGAGGGGAGAGTGTGTGGAGGGAGGCACGGGGGGCTGTCGGTGGAAGCGTGGGGAACACCAGCATCAAGGGCCATGTGGGGAGTGAGGAGGCCGTGGACACAGCTGAGCTTGAGTGGCCAGGGAGGGAGGAGGAGAACCAGACGCCACGGGGGTGGAGTCTCAGGAGGGCAGGAGCGGTCACTTGCGATAAACGCAGCCGAGATGCCCGGCTGCGTCGGGACTGAGATGTGTCCATCAGATCTGGCTGTGGGAAGGTCACTGATGGCTTGAGCAAGTGAGGGGGCAAGACTGTCATGCTGAGGGTGGTTTGTTGGTTGGTTTAGGGAGGCAGAGCCTCAGCCAGGGAGAGAGGGGAGCAGAGGAGACAGAGGACCAAGGGAAGCAGTGCAGAGCAGGGTGGGAGGGTTGGGCTTCAGCAGGAACGTTGGGGACGCTGGCAGGGGGGGTCACTGTGAGGGCTGCCAGGTTTGTGGGTGGAAGGATGGGCTCACAGGACGCACCGGGAGGCATGGAAGAGGGAGCTTAAAGTGGAGGTGGGAAGCCCTACGCGGTCCAAGGGCGCAGCTGAGATGGAGCCCACGAGGGGAGGGCCCTGGCTACATCACCCATCAATGCCCAGTCACATGGGCTCTGGGGAGGTGGCGGGGCATGGAGCCGCGCAGTAGGTGTGTAGGTGAGGGACTCTGAAGGGTGGAGGAGGTGAGAGTGTCCAGCCGAGAGCACTGAGTTCAGAGGAACCCGTGTGGATTCTGGGCCGAGTGGGGAAGAGGAACAGCCAGGGGGAGGAGTGGGGGTGACGCAAGGGGCAGGGCTGGGATGGCTTTCCCGGAGGCCTCCAGGAGGAAGACCAGGTGCCTGGAGGCTGGGATTAGAGGCAGCTGTGGGGACGTGAGAATTCTAAGACGCTCCTCCCCCGCCCCCTGCCATGGCGATGACACTGTTCCAGGGTGATCCTGGCGAGGGGGGCTGAAGTGGAAGAGCGGCGAGACTTGACATCCTGGCTGTCCTGCATGAGCCCGAGCAAGCTGGGAAGAGTGGATGGGGAGGCATTTCAGCAAAACACCAGGAAAAAGAGGCTTGGATTCAGAAGATGGCAGTAATGGAAGGAACCAAGAAGTCACCTTCTCCAATTCTTTATTGCACATATGGGGAAACTGAGGCATGGGGTAAAGAAGAAAGAAACACCTGTGTTTACACAGACATAGTAAATTCCCCTGTGGCCTGTCCCTGCCTAACCACACACCCCTACCCTGCAGCACACTCTGGCATGTGCCCATCCGTGCACCAGACATCCCAGAGCAGGCCCTGCCCAGCAGGGGCACTCACCATCTCCCTGAGAGGGATACCACTAATGGGTCTCCCCTCCCAGAAAGGGACACCTCTCTGGGTGGCCCCTACAGATGGGCATGAGGGTGGTGCTTCCATGAGAGGGCTGTGCCGCCACAGTGCAAAGTGGAAGCGTGTCGGTGCTGGGACAAGATGACCCAGGCGGCGCTTTAGACGAGGTCCGTGCTTAGCACATGATTGCTGCTGTAGTCAGTGTCATCACCATGATGCCATGGAACCAGGGTTCTTAGAAGGCTCTGTGGCAAGGAGTGGAGGGTGATCATCGGGGAAGAATGAGGGATGAGGACGTGCAGGGCAGAAAGGGACAGAAAATGCAGCAGGTTTGGGGCAGGTCCCTCTGATTGGGTGTGTTACAGAGATGGGAATTTGCTTGGCCCTCGGTTTCTGATCTAGGCCCAGCTGAGGGTCTCTGTCAAGCCTGGCCAGCTGTCAGGGAGACCGTGAGTGCCCCCAGGATGTGTGGTGCATGGATGGGCACATGCCAGAGTGTGCTGCAGGGTAGGGGTGTGTGGTTAGGCAGGGACAGGCCACAGGGGAATTTACTATGTCTGTGTAAACACAGGTGTTTCTTTCTTCTTTACCCCATGCCTCAGTTTCCCCATGTGTACAATAAAGAATTAGAGAAGGTGACTTCTTGGTTCCTTCCATTACTGCCATCTTCTGAATCCAAGCCTCTTTTTCCTGGTGTTTTGCTGAAATGCCTCCCCATCCACTCTTCCCAAGGGCCAGGGAAGCTCAAGTCAATGAAGTCACATGCTTCTGTGGGCATCAGGTGTTTCCCTAACCGAAGAATGGTGCTTCACGGACAACCATAAGCAAACTATTTGCACAGATCAAAGCTGCTGGAACACAAAGTGGAAATACGTTTGGGGAAAATAAGCCCTGTCCCCAAAGTGAGATGGCTCCAAGGTGAATTATACCCACAGGATGGTGGGGAATGTCACATAGATTTTCTGGGACCTACTTGAGCAGTGTCTGTTTGTTAGTGGTCTTACCTGATGACACCAAGGGGTGAGTAAAAATGGATGTGGGGCTGGAGAGGGACAGAGGGGCAGTTCAGAGTACGGCCTCACTGTGCCAGGTTTCCGTATTGGTGTTCAAGACCTCGACCTCTGCTTCAGATTGCAAGCTTGACCTTGCAACTTGGTTATTAAGTGGGGTTTGTTGTCCTCTCCCCAGTAGGCTTGGGGGCAGTGGGAAGCATGTCTTGTATCAAACAACCCATTTGTGGAGTCCCAGGTCTTGGCAGCTGACCTCTATAGCTACCCTCCCAGTGCTCTGGCCCATGCCTGTGCACACACACCCAGGATGCTGAGGATATGAACTTGAGGAAGCAAGGAGGTCAGTTATGGAATGGCAGAGCAAGGAGCAGGGCAGTGAAATGCAAATTGAAAATGCCAATTGCCAAAGCCAAATTCTTCAAGCGCAGCACCGCCTGTCCCTACAGGTCCCTCTCTTGCACTACACAAAGGCGCGGCGGGTGCTTGGAGGGCCAGCACGTGCTGCTGCGTCCAGAAACCAAACCCTTTGGGATGAGGATGAGGAGGACCCTCATCTTCCTCGAGCCACAAGACTCCCTGTTTTTGTTTCCCATCCCACGCTTTGCTGCAGGGCAGGGTCCTCCCACAAGGAGCGGGAGTCCCGTACAGGAATGCAGTTGCGCCCGTGTTTGCCCGGCGCCCTGCTTGTTCCCCCGCACAGAACAATGACCTCTTGTAAGCCCGTGCTTTCCAACCTCAGCGAGGGTTGCTGTGCAGCCCCGATTCCTCCCCTGATTATCTTGAAGCCTGTCAAGCTGTACGGTTCTCCCTCCCCTCTTTGCTCTCTCTTCCTAATAGACATGAAACAGTCCAGTCAATAATATTTTACTCGTCTTCCCACTGCGTGTCTCTTCTTCTGATCAGTTTAGGCGGGTTTGACTGCAGAAAGTCAGAAGGGAGGTTAAGATCTGAAAAGTTCAGCCAAATGTTATCAGCCTCAGAGATGTTGCTAAGGGAAAGGCCCCCCAGCCCTTGGCGACCGGAGCCAATAATAGCTGCGATTCACTGATAGCATCAACGCCTGTCAAAGATCCAGGCGTTTGTGGTTCGTCTGTAAACGCAAACACCTGTATCCAGTCAAGCTATGATGGTTATCCTCTCTTTCCTTGTCATTCCAATCGGTTCCTTGAAGGGGCTGCCAGGATGTTCTAAGCTGTGAGTTGATTTATAAAGTGAAGGGTCTCTGCGAAACTTTGGCGCGGATGGGGAAATTGACTAAAGCGCGCCGCTCCTCTGTGGGGTGACATGGCGTTTTGACGATGATGAAATCGACAGTCTTCTTTTAATTACGTCTTTGAACCCGTGGCACCGACGGCCCGAGCTGTGGGAAACGTGGGCTCAGGCGTACTTTTATTGCCTTAACATGCCCTCTGGAAAGGACACGTGGTACTTGTTTGAGATTTTTGTGTGTGATGAATTAGATCAAAGTGACTAATAAATAGTGTCCGGGTAAGCTCTTCAGAACACAGTATATACATAGTTGAGATGTTTTCAAGATTGAACAGGCAAGGTCCAAACTGTTAAATAAACTTAAGTGCGAGGAGATGACGACGCATTTGTTGACCCACCTGCCTGGTTGGGGCGAGATCGTGAAGGGCAACAGGCCTTTTCAGTGAAAGCCTCATTGGTGTCAATGCTTGGGTGTGCAGCCCTGGAGGCCTGGAGGAAAGAGAGGAAATGAGGTCACGTGGTGTCCTTCCTGGGCATCTTCCTTGGCCCCTGTGTGTGAGTGCTTTCATGGGATAAGCGGCTCCCCAGCTCTGTCCTGCCTCTACTGAGGATGTCCAGCACACTCACATTCAATAAGTGCATGCTTCCCATCGCAGCAGCAGGGTGAAGGTGCAGCTGCCCCAGGCAGTCAGCCCATGCTGTCCCCTTGTCCACGTGGTCACCTGCGTGTGACTACTCATTTGGTGCTGTCTTGTCAATCCTATTTGTTCATCCTCTGTCATCAGCAGCGTACAGCTTGGGGGGGCAGGTAGGAAGAAGACAAAGGACTGGGGAATTGGGTCATAGATGGCACTTGAAGGTATTAGCTGCGAACACAGCCTCTGGAGTTAGACCTGGGACAGGCTGGGCTCTACTATGCTTTCGAGCCATGGTACTCTTGAGCCTCAGTCTACCCATGTGGAAAAAGAGAGTGATGGCAGTACTGGGACATTTGCGGTGAGGATTATAGGAGCTAACGTAGGCTGAACAAAATATAAATCGGACCCACAAAAATGGCAGTTTCCGAAGGCATGATATAATATGAGAAGCACTTAGCAAAACGCCTGGTGCACAGGAAGCACTCAGTATTAGTGGTTTCCACTCCCCCACCCCCTGTTATTATTAGTATAATATTCTCCATCTTCTAGCTCAGCCCTTTTAGATGGGAAAAGTCTAATTTGGACCTGGGATTAGTGGAAAAAATTAGATATTCAGTTAATATCAACTTAATGCATAAAGGAAAAAACCCCACATGATTTAATCCAGAACATCCCAATCCTGTTCACAGGGAGTCATCCCAGGCTCCCTTTGAAAGCCTGGGAGGATGGGTGGGCCATGTGGACCCGCTGTATGGCCAATTTCCACGCATGAAGGTCACTGGATCTGTGTGCAGACACTCACTATATTCCGGGTTTTTAAAATACTGAAAGCCTGATGATTCCTAATGCTGTCGAGGTGACAAAAACCTAAACTTGGATTTTTTTTTTTTTGCCTATAAAGAAGAATATGTCGAGGTGTATTGGTTCTATACTTTTAATTGTTCCCCTATATTTCAATTCAAAATAAAAGGACTACAACGAGACAGTGCTCTGGCAACAAGTCCTGGGGAGAGGGGTGGCGTTCCATGGTGGATACTCATGTGAAATATTGCTTTTGATGGCGCCTGGGGGTAACTGGCGAAAATTGTATAAATTGCTGGATTGGAACAATTTGCAAGACCTCTGTGGAGAGGGGTCTGTTTCCTCTGTCACCTGTTCCCCTTTCTCCTCACTCCAGCTCACCGTTTCACGCTTTGCAATTGTACCACAGCGTCTGAGGCCCCCACTTTCTTCCTCCAGTACGAAGTGGAAGTTGTTCTCAACAACGATCGGCCTGGCCTCACCTTTGCTCAGTAACCCAGTGGGACTCGCTTCCCGCAGCGTGGTGAATGGACTATTATATCTGCCACCACAGAACTGTGAAAGTGTGTTTAATTTATCACGTTTTGGTAGGCGCAAAGATTTACACATTTACTTAAAGGAGGTGATCAACTTTACCATTTGCCTGGAATTTTACTGGATTTCGCATTGAATGTTCCATGTACTGGGAAACCCCTTTGTCCCAGGCAAACCAGGATGGTTGGTCGCCCTAGGTTAAAGAGAAAAGGATCTCATTCCTTTAAATATTGAAGGGGGAGGGGGAAAAACAGTCAATAAGAGAAAGAGATTAAAAAAAAACATGGCCAGATGCAGAAAGTTCAATAGAATCAGGTTGGTGATATTAGGACACTTTTTATAGGTTGTGTCAATATTGCAAGAGCAAGTGTGTTGCTCTGGGTGAACTAGGACGACATCTCATTCTGATTGTGAAATAAGTGATAAGGGAAATTGTGTTCTGTCCCCTTCCCACCAACCCGTCCAACACACACAATTTTATTTCATTTCTTGAAATATTTAATTCCTTTAGATAAACATGACTTGGGAGGAAATATTAGGGTTTTTTTTTTCTGTTGTAGCTGTGGACTTGCCCCACAAGGTGGATGTGCTTGGGTAGCAGCGCTGAAAGTCAGGTGTTTAGGGATGGGGGCAGGAGTCTTTTGACCAAGGCTGGTGCCCCCACTCGGACGTCCAAGGCGAACCGGTTTCTGGATGAGGAGTTGCGTCCGTGCGGCAGGTCGCCCCTTGCCATCAACCAGGGGCACCCCAGCCTTGGGTAAGCTAATTGGGGGTGGCTGAATAGAGAGAGAAACAGCTCGGTTCATTCCTAGACTTTTCCTTTTCAAATCTTTCCATTAATATCATCTTCTAACGTTAACATGTAGATATAAGTAATTCATGCATCATTAATATTTATTCTGTTGTTGATAAAGAATTCTCTTTTTGGGGGCCTTTCTTTAAGTTAAAGCTGAATCCCTGGAGAATTTGAGCCCAGCCCGTGAAGATTTGCAGTGCAGGTGAGGGACCATGCAAGGGTGACCACCTTGAGCCTCAGGCCCACGGCTGCTGTGCTTGTCTACTCCCAGGGGCTCGCCCGGAGGATGTAATCTTTCACGTCAAAGTAGAAGTTACAGTTGCTGCACACCAGCCCCTCATTCTGACAGTGAAACTCCAGCCACCTTGGGGGTTCTTTCATAGCTGTAGCAAGTGCATGTCTCCCCTCCCCAGAACTGGTCTCCTTAAGAATTGACCTTTGAGACTATGTGCTCAGTAATGTCTCTAGTTTTGCTTGGTTAAACATGGAAAAATGTTCCTCTAGATAGAACCAGCTCCCCATTTATTTCAGAGCATCCTGTCTCTGACGTAATGCCGCCTGGTTTATGGCCTCGTTGCTCTGCGTTTCGAGTTGAGTAATGCCTGCTGGTGCATGAGGCACCGCCTACGTAACCACAAGGAAGGGGCAACATCCAGGCGAGCCTTCCAGGCATCTGCTGGGAAATAGCTTCCTTTGTGCCAGACAAATGAATGTTTTTCATATTTCTCACAAAAGGAAAAGGGTTGCATGACGAAGGTTAACATAACAATCTTCTCTTATTACAATGATTTATGTGTGCATAACTTCAGCAGCGGAATGTCATCTAGGAGGTCTTTAATTGGCAGACTTCAGGGACCACAGAGGGAGATGACAGAGTGAGCTCTGGAGAAATGAGTGTCGGCTGCCATTCCCAGCTCATCCCCACAGAGGAGGTCTAAATAAATCTCAGGGGGAAGGCAGTCAACTTTTCAACTTTTTATTAACCTGATCTCTGCTAATGAAATACAAAGAGGAGGAGATGATCTTCAACTTCAGATGATTTGGATCTCGTGATGCAGCAAATGACTGCCTAGGGTTCTTGAAACAATGAAACATAAGTCCTCTGGCAATTTTCATTCAAAGACAACAATACTGTAATTTGCAGCCTTTATGATTTCAATGAGTCACTTGGTCTCGTCTTGCCACATAGGATATGATCATGTTTTTTAGGGATGTCAAAAAATGTATTTTCTTTTGTGAACATATTCTAAACCCTTGGATAGAGATGTTTTTAAAATAGAATTGTCGCTGCTTTCGTGTGGTGGTGGGTTTCCGATAAGCATCTTTACCGACTCAGAACATTGCTAACTTACTGGGAGGTAGGGCACGCAAAGGAAAGGAGAGGGACTTCTTTGACAGCATGGTCCTGATGTCTGTGTCACTATTTAGGGATGCTGGAGTCTTCTTAAACATGATCGATGACTTTGGAAACATCTGTGTTTACATTGCCTCAGAGATTGCGTGGGCCTTTCTAGGCATTAAACTCCAGCACCTGTGATGCAGCGGTTCCCAAACTGTGGGCTAAGTGCTTTCATGGGTCACTGGGCTTTTGAAAGAGAACTGAAAATTTATATGCTTTCATTTATTTTCCAAATCATAGTATACTAAAAATACAATATCTTTAAGTTAGGTTCCCTCAGAAGCAGATCCTGTTAAAAGAATTGGAGAGCAGGTTGTTTCTTTGAGTGGTGATCCCAGGACATACTGGTAAGGGGTGGGGAAGGGAGGTGTGATGGTTAATTTTATATGTCAACTTGACTGGGCCACAGTCCCCGATATTTGGTCAAAATTGTTCTGGATGTTTCTTCAAGGGTGTTTTGGATGACACTAACATTTGAATCAGTGAACTTTGAATGAAGTAGATTGCCCTCCGTAATGTGGGTGGGCCTTATCCAATCATCTGAAAGCTTGAATAGAACAAAAGACTTGACTCTCTGGGCAAGAGGGAATTCTGCCAGCAAACAACCTTCAGACTTGAACTGCAACATTGGCTTTTCCCTGGGTCTTCAGCCTGCTGGCCTAACCTACAGATTTTGGACTTGCCAGCCTCCATAATCACATGAACCGATTCCTAAAAATAAATCTCTACATATAGTCATGCGTTGCTTAACGACAGGCATACTTTATGAGAGATGCGTTACTAGGCAATGTCATCGTTGTATGAACCTCATAGCGTACTTACACAAACTTAGATGGGATGGCCTACTACACACCTAGGCTATATGGTTGTAGCCTACTGCTCCTAGGATATAAACCTGTGTAGCATGGTACTGTACTGAATATTGCAGGCAACTGTAACACAATGGGAAGTATCTGTGTGTCTAAACATATCTAAATAAAGAAAAGATAATGCATTCTGCTGTGACATCACAACAGCTACAATGGCTGTGACATCACTGGACGATAGGAATTTTTCAGCTCCATTATAATCTTATGGGACCATTGTGGTATTTGTAGTTCATCATTGACTGAAACATTGTTATGTGGCTTGTGTATACACATCCTGTTGGTTCTGTTTCTCTGGAGAACTCTGACTAATACAGGTGGTCTTTAGGTCCTTATCCCATCTGGCCTGGGAAGGGAAGGAGAGGAAGCTGATATAGGATGTATTTAATGAGCAGGTTTCTGCTTTGGGCAGCTTAGAGCTCTGGGAGAGTGTAAAACAAGCCTGAATTGTTCCAACTGAGGGAGGAGGTGGTTGGGTATTAATCCACCAACTTCTATCTGCCATTGGCAGAGGGCTGTCCTGGGGCATTAACTCTCTGGTGCGTGCTTGCAGTAGAACATCCTTGACACATGTACTAGCACTGTGAGTGCCAGGGGTATATTGGCTGGGCACAGATGGTGACATACACATACTACCATGTTAGGGTCTGTAAAACTTTATGCTTAAAAAAAACCCCATCTGTCCTTTGAAATAGTAGGACTATACATTTGGGGGAGGGAGGCTCCACAGTGCAGGGCTGTAAGAATGTATTACTGGCTTTCCTTTATGATGTGGAATAATGGAATATTCCATGTGTAACTTTGCGTGGCTTAGTTTTGCCTTGGTTTGGCATGGTCCAGTGTGAGTAAGGTGGTCAATATGTCCTTGATGTGAACGAGTAGGGTGGAGAGATTGATGCCATCTATTGATGGCTCACCCACATGCCTGACAGGTATGTGGATGCAGAGGAGAGTGAAACCTAGTAGGGTTGGTTATACCCGGAGGCACCCAGGGTACATGTCGTGAAGGATACAATTCACTGGTTGATGTGGGTGCTTGGTTTCTTCTTTGTAGACAAACTCTTTGTTTTCATCTTGATTACAAAATATGTACAACTAAACTAACCCACCAGCTCAGCCTTTCAGACTGACTCTGCTTTCTAGTCATTCATTTCTATCAGAGGCTTTTCTGTCCTTTTCTTCTCCCAGCCAGAAGCATGGGGCCAGCTCTGACTCTTTCCTGCTATTCCCGCAGCCACGTAATCATCACACCCCCTTCTCTCTTCCTTTGAAGGGTCTCTCCACTCTTACAGTATTGACTTTTGTTACTATCTGAGAGGAAGAGGAGCTTGTTAGCCAACATCTTACGTTAAAAAAAAAATTCTTTTGCTTATAGCTAAAAGCTCAGATGTTTCAGGGGTCTACCAGGCAGAGGAATATTCTGTTTTCACATCTGCATCTCTGGGATAATGGCTGTGCCATACCTACCTATAAACACTTGGAACAGCTCATACCTAATAGTGGTAAAATACACCCAGAGTAATAATTTCACATGCTTAATAACCACCATACAAAAGGGACTTCCACTCCCTGTCTCTGCAAGCTCCAAAGGGTGCCATCTTTTTATAATCTTGCGGGCTGGGGGAACAAGCTCTTTAAAACTCAAAGTGGTTTGGGTGTTCCAACGGCCCTTGCTTTCCTTTTGTAAAAACCTGTGTGTCTGTGGGGTTTATGTGCCACTACTCACGAGGTGACAGCAGTGATCAGAAATGTAATTTTCAATATTTATGATTGAAAATGTAATTTAGAAATGAAAGAAAGGGCACTTGTTCCTCCTTAGCTTGAAGTGAAATCATTGTTTTGAGACATGTTCTTTATACAGTTAATCTGGCCAGTGTAATTTACCACACCATGGCTGAATTGTTAAGTCTGGTGCTCTATTCATCAAATAAGAATTATTTGTGCAAAATGCACATGAATTGTAGGTGTTGTGTGGTGCTGTGGTGATTTGATTTCAGAAATCTGGAAAAGGCAGGAGTTCAGTGAGCTAAGTCCGCAGCAGGTGTCACCTCCAGGGGACAGGTTCCATAAAAGGGTCAACAGGTAAGTTTGGCCATGTGTGGAGGGTCTGAGGTCAGGTTTTTAGGTCTTTGTCCCACTTGGCCAATGAGGCACAGGTGCCACTAGCCCATTTGGATGTGACCAAGGGATGTCAACAAACTTGAAGGAGGAAACCTATGGCTTGTTGAGGTATATAGTTTGGCCTGCATTCTTTGTGTGTGTGTGTGTGTGTGTGTGTGTGAGGGTGTGAGGGTGTTTAACTTTTCATTTTGAAATAATTTAAGACTCACAAGAAGTTGCAAAAATATTACCAAGAGTTCCTGTGTGTTCTCCCCACCCTTTCCTCCAATGATAACATCTTATGTGACCATAGCACATCATCAAAATCAGGAAATTGATATTGGTACAATATTATCAACCAAACTATACACCTTATATGAATGACATGTGAATGTTTTAAAGATTGAATCGGTTGTCAGCATTTCACAGTAAGGTCGATGTCATGCAGTAGTAGGAAGACTTCTTCGTACTGAGCCTGTGTTCTGCAAGGAAACAGCCAGCAAGAGCTGAGTTACAGCAGCCCCTTGTGGAGGAGCATGTGCTCCCCAATTTGCTGTGGTCCTCACTACTCCATATTGACATGCACCCTGCTTGCTTTGGTTGTTTACTTTGCCTGCTGTGTCCCTGTAGGCATGTGAGTTTGTGAGCCCTTAATAATGGCTGTAAGTCCCGCAGTGGTAGCTGGGTGCTGAGAAGCAATGCCCTTGCACAGGGCTTCTGCTTTGAGGAGTAGCCACCTCAGGGGCCTGCCACTCAGCAGAGGAATTCCCTTTGGAGAGCAGTGGGCTTTCTCTGCACAATACACAGATATGGTGGACAATGTGACCACTCACACTGATGGTAAAGTGTTCAAGAAGCGTGCCATGTGCTCATGGCCAAACTGCAGAGGCACAGTCTTTTTACTAAAAGCCTCTGGTATTGCTGGGGCTAAGCACACATTTTAGGCTTTAGTAGTATCCCTCCTGGCTCACGCTCGCCCTCTGGCTGAAGTGCATGGCCTTTTGTGGTCTTTGATTACACTTTTTCAAAGCAGTGGAATAGATTTGGAGGTAGATGCACCCTCCCATGTTTCTCCTGTGGTGGCATTTAATCCATAAGGAAGATAGGCATTAGATCCTGGCTCTAAGGATCTGTCTTTGCAAGGACAGGAAAGGTGGAGAATTGGATGCAGGTGTCAGTTGAACTGAAGCCTATGAGACACTCCCTGGAGAGGTGTCAATATAGCAGAGGGTTTTGTAAACCTAGAGCCCTTGGCAGGGGCCATTGTCTCCTGCCCAAATTCAGTTCAGCAAATACCTATCCATGCCTGCTGGGTACCAGCCACAGTGCTAGGTGCTGGGGCATCACAGATTAATGAAGTGTAGCCCCTGTCTTGGAAGAGCCCTCAATGCTCTAGGAAAGAGCCATCTATACCACTAACTAGACTAGAAACAGGGTACTATCTGACCAGAGCACTCTGGGGAAGGAAGTGCTGCATGCTGCTGGGACGTCAGAGCCAGCACATCCAAATGCATGCAGCATATGCGCCACAAACAGCAAGAGCAAAAGCAGCAAATATTTTTTCTAGAAGGCGGTGAGGGAGAGTGGGTGGATGAGGGGTGATGGGAGTGGAGAGGGAAACAAAATGAACATCTGGAAAGAAAGACAAACAAAATCTTCTTAAGTGTGTGCCCTTTCTCTGCATAGCTGCTGTTCCTCCCTGGCCTCATGGTGTTAGAGGGTTAGTTGTGGATTCTCTTAGTAATTAATAGCATTTAAGTTCCAGGGTAGTCAGTTTTGATTAAGCAAACATTAAATTAATCCAATCTGCAAACACTTACTCTCTAAGCACTACTGGGGAGAGAGGCGGCTGGATGGACAGATGGATGCGTCCTCATTGGATTGCTGGCCACCTCCGAGTAGTTACAGCTGGATCAATACGGCTCCTAGAGCTATAATAGAATGGCTTCGACATGCTCATCTGTAGCTGAGAACACAGTATACACATTGATTTCCTGGCCTGATATAACCCATTTACCTATTCAGCGTCTCCGTTCAGGAAGGTGGAGGGGTCCCCAGGCCCAAGGGAGCAATGATGCCTGTAAGTAGGTTAGCAAATGCTTGGGAAATGTCTTAATCGGCTGCACAATTCCTTCTGTAGGAAGATACGTTTCTTTGTAAAGAATAGGCCTCCTTAGAGTCTTATTGGCTTCATCCGAGGAAACAGTGGAAGTTGGGGGTGTCACCTTTTCTGCTTATCAGGATTTTGCCCTTCTCATCATTTAAAACTTTGGTGTTGAGCAATCGTCTTAGCTTCATGGAGAATGAGGAGCTTGTTTACGAGTTCATTCCAGGTGCGTCTTTGAGTCTAACTTGCAGGGTTTTGAGGGAGCTGGTTGAGAACGCACCAGGATCACTCAGATGGGAGCCACGCCTTCCTACAACTATTTCTGCTTTCCAATGTAATTTTAAAAGAAATAGAGAGACTGTTTGATATAAATTAATGAGATGGCATGGTGTATCCCATTTAGTGCTCAATGCAATTTTGTGAAATGAAGAGACTGATATTTTAAAACTAGGCAATGAGAATTGACCCCTGGCCCCTGTAAAATAGTCATCTTATCCACATACTTATTAAAACAAAGCTACTCTTGCCACAAGCATTTTTAGACTCTTCCTTTGTGTCCTACCTTTAGGAATATGCCTGCTTTTAAGTGGATGACTTTGGGCTGGTACGATTTCTTTCTTTGAAAATGTTAAGTGGGTTTCAGAACGGCCAGATATCACTCTGAGCTTCATGTGGTGGTCAAGTTGGGTTTGGTCACTTTTGGTATGAAACCACTTCTCAGAGAAGTGAAGCGATTGGTCTGTGGGTCAAAGTGCTTTCCTTTTGCCTGTCACAGAATCTGGAAAGTGCTCTTGGATTTCCACATGGAAAACTGGCTAATGTTGCAGCCCCAAGGCTGGGGGAAGAGGCTCAGTTATCGGGCCAAAGACCCAGGCACTGGGATTTCCATTTGGGATTTTGTGGGAGACCTTCTGAGTCTCAGGGATGGTCATGAGGGTGCTGCTTCAGAAATAGAGCTTAGTTTCAGAGACATATTGGAAAAGCCACAGTTTTTTTTTTTTTTTTTAATTATCACTGGCTACTATTTCCTTCTAAATCATGATCTCCTTGAGAGAGCAAAACAAACTTAAAGTTTTCGCTGTTTCCATTCTTGCTTGACAAGCTTAGTTGCCTTTGGAGATATTTTCCTTGCACTCAAGCTTCCTTTTGGATTCTGTTTCTTCATCTAAGCAGAACCCTGCACTTCCCACTGTTCCCTGCAGAGTTTGGGGCAGCTTCGGTGTTATTATCCTGGACATCTTCCTGCTTCTTTCTGGCCTGCCTCTGTTTCTGCCTCATGCTAACTCTTTTGACAAAAGTCCGCCCTTTGAAGCTTCTTGAATGTGCTGGACTTTTCATTTGCAGTTTTGTTTAGCTCATTATTTCCAAATGGAGTTCACAGAATCCTGGTCAGTCATGAGATATTCTCAAACCCTTTAACCTGTTAAATTTGCAGAGAAATAGAGACCAGGGCAACTTTGTTTACTTCCTTAATGACATCCCCCCGTTAGCTGAGCAGGTAATTTTTTTATTCCTTCTCTGGAGCAGCTATTAACATCCCGATTGTTCCATGGAAAAGAGTATGGGAAATGGTAGTTTAAATTCACCTAGAATTTATTCTTTGCCCTAACAATCATGATTAATATCTGTCATCATTTTACTTTTAGACGCAATGTGCTAATTTGCGTGGACTTGCTCCTTAAATGCCCTCAAGGATCCTAGGAGGCAGGGGCCGTTACTGAGACCCCACGTCACAATGAGTAAAGTGGGCCTTGGAGAGGCTGACTTGCCTAAGGTCACACAGCAAGGACATGGCAGAGGCAGGGTTTGGTCCTAGGAAGTCTGCGGCAGAGCCCAAGCACATAGCCATGACACTCTTCTGCCTCCAAATGGGCAGTCCTAGCTCATTTTTACATCCACACCCTGCAACTCTAGGGTCCATTTAACTGGCTTGTGTCACAAGGTTGAATAGTTTACTTAGAAAATACATTACAACGTGTCCCAGACAGGATCATTCTTCCTTTGCTTCTGGAGGACATACAAAATATACTGAGTGTCTTTCATCATCGCGTGCATTTGTTCATAACATTCAGAAAGCAGTGACAGAATGTGTGCTGCCGTGTGGACTTGACATCATTACAGGCACTGTGGCCCTTCCATCTTTCTGTGACTATTTAGCTTTGCTCTTGCGGACAGAGGTAGTGAGTGAAGGCAGTTTGGTGGCATCAACCTACACCAGTTCCTTTATTCCAATCTCTTAAATGATTATAGTACATGTTAGATGTTAACTGTGCTTTTTGATGTGGCATCCTTTTTATTAGGCTGTATAGAATACAGCTTTTAATATCAATGTGTGTCTTACACATGTGTTCAGAGAACACATTACATTAGAAGGTGCTGGAAAGAAAAAAGATGTTAGTGATCTAAATGCGTCCAAGTGCCTTTATGAGATGCAATCAACCATGTCTTAATTCCCTCTATCCATCATTAGTTGAGTGGTGAAAATCTATGCAAAAGAAAATGGAAGCCAGGCAGGAAGGTAGTGAAGAGGTTTTACAAATTAGATTATTTGAGTATATGATTCCTCAGATAGAAGGATATTGTCCAAAGGGCCCTTTAATTATTGTTCACTTCCTTTGGCGCACAAGAGAACACTGTCAGGGCCGCAAGAGCACTTCAGTGCAGTAGAATTAAAAGGATGGCTATCAGACCCCGGGCTGTGTCCCCCTGGATGAGGTCGGCTGCAGGCGAGGTTTCTCTATGGCTCAGAGTGAGACAGGTGCTTTTGTGGGAAGGGCTGTTTGCTGGTGCAGTGATCTTGGTCAGCTGCCTCCTTAATGGCTGGGTGATCTTCCTGAACCTTCTCCCTCTGCAGATGGCCCAGCTGTCCCGGAGTCCCAATCCCCCCTTTTTTTCCCTCTTTCTTTTAGAGACAGGGTCTTGCTCTGTTGTCCCCCAGGCTAGAGTGCAGTGGCACCTTCATAGCTCACTGCAGCCTCCAACTCCCGGGCTCAAGCGATCCTCCCGCCTCAGCCTCCCGAGTAGCTGGGACTACAGGCGCCTGCCACCACCGTGCATGGCCCCAATCCCCTTTTTCTTTAATGACGTGTGTTCTGACCAAATGAGTTACACAACCTTCTCGGTCTAACAGTTAGTCTAGAAAAGCCCAGCCACCTCAAACTATTTTCCATTTTTAAATAGTGTGGGGTCTAAGTCTACAACAAAAAGAAAACAGTAAGAACAAAAAAGCAACTTGAGTTCTGGTCTCTGCATTCCTCCAGCAGGTGAATTCATCTGCTTGTGTTTTGTTAAAATGGGACTGCTCTGGTGATACAAAGTAGTCATGGCTGTGGGTGCCTGTGCTTTAGGAATCAGCCTGCTATTCACATTGAGTTTCAGGCATGACATGGATCATTGCATTTTGACCAAAGCATAACCTAGAGGTTATTTCAAAGGGGTAGTGGGAGATAGAACCATTCTGATGTTACTAATGGATAGAGGGCCTAAGATACATCAAAGCAGGGCGTGGAAGAGGAAAATCAAACTTCATACTTTTGGACTTTCTTGAACCATTATGTTTACTATTTAGATTTTTAATTATGCATTGTTGGGGAGGGACCAGGGAGTTCTGTACTCTTTCAGAAAATCCTTCTGGGGCTCAGCTTCTTCTGGTGTGAATCTGATACTGGAGGAGGCTGCAGGCCCACCGCTCCCTCCTGCTCACCTCTGTGGCCTCTCTCCTGCTCTTGTCTTCTGTTTGCAAGGAGTCTCAGGGCGCAGGCGGACAGCTCATACTGCTCATCAGAAGAGACTTGTGTGCACAGATGAAAGTAAAACTCAACCCAAATCATGCAGGTAGGAGGGGGTGGGTGAAATCATACCTAACGGGTACAATGTACACTCTCCGGGTGATGGACATACTTATAACCTTGACTCAGGCAGTACAAAAGCAATCCATGCAACCAAAACATTTGTACCCCCATAAGATTCTGAAATAAATAATAAAAAACTAATAAAAATACCAGACTTTGGAAAAAAAGTAAAATTACAACGTAATACATTTTTGTTGTCACTATGTTTGTGGTAATTTGTCAAGGCAGCAATGAAAAACTAATATATTGGGTCACTGGAAAAACAAAAAGAAGAGACTGAGAAAGAGACAGTGAGGAAGTTGCTGATAGGTGGTCATCAGATGAAGACAAACTGTGATCCCGACTTACCTCATGGGAGTAATAATTACCGAACGGTGCCCCTCTGCAGAGCGCCTTGGCTCTGTGAAGGAATTAAGTCCGGGCCTTTATTAACCCTGTGAGAGAGGGTCACGTGCCATTATCCATGCCTGGGAGGTGTGCTAATTTGTTGGGGGCTTTAGCTGTGTTCTTCCACCTTTTAAGTGGTTTGGAGGGGAGTCTTTGTTCTCATCCTGGTGTTAATAGTGACATAGAATTAAAATAAAAAAATAATCTGATCAAAAGCAACAACAGGAAACACCTGGAGATTTTTATTCGAAATGAAGCGCCTCCACACACCACCTCTGTTCTTGAGTTTTAGCCGCCTACACACAGGTAAGTGCACATTTTCATATCTGGAAATCTTCACCTCACTCATTGGCTTTACTCCACATTGGCTGGTAAACTCCATCTGAGTTTTCATGTTTATAACTTGCCTGAGCACTGATTTGGGCAAAGGATTATCTGTCTGCTGCCAGACAGGTTAGGTCTTGATCTATTTTATTTATTTTAAAAAAATCATCCTACTGACATATCAGGTAAATGGGTGGTGGATGAGGAGGGACAGGAGAAAACATCCACCCTCCCTCCACCTCCATGTCCCCATAGCTTCACTGTGCTGACATTCCATGATTCTTGGCCTATCATTAAAAAAGAATGTTTTTTTTCCATATTCATAACTAATACATGCTCACTGTGAAAAATTTAGAAGATACACAAAGAAAATTATAAAACTGAAATCATCTGTAATCTCAGCACTCAGAGATGGTAACTCAACCTTTTGAAATATATCATCCTGTTTTTTCCTATGGGTATATGTAAATACACATCCACGTATAGATTTCTTTTCAAAAATGGATCACAATTATATTGTTTTATAACATGGATATTTTATTTAATATAACAAGGGCTTCCCCCATATTCAAATAATTTTATAATCTGTATTATTCATTTATTATGTCGTGACTATGATTCCATATCATAAATATTATTTGTAACATCACTTTTAATGGGTAATAGTTGCCTATTGCATGGAAATTTCCTTATTGTTGGACATTTCTATTGTATAATCAAACTGTCTTTCTTTGATTTCTGAGATTGACTGCTTAAAAAGTGTTTATTGTTTGGTTACTTGTATTTCTAGTTTTTGAATTTTCTGTTTTTCTGTTTGACAGTTGATTGCCCATTTGATTTGTAAGAGCTGATTACATATTAAAGGTATAAAATTTTTTATCATATATGTTATAATAACTTTTTGTCTAATGTTATTAAAAACCTTTATTGTAAAATATAACACATATGGAAAAGTGCACAAAACAAAAATATACAGCTCAATGATAGTCACATCTTGAACACCTATGTATCTCCTAAGCCGGCAGTTTGAAATCTCGTTGTGTGTCTTCACAATCACTACCCTGTCTTCCCTAGCAAAAAACAAAAGAAGACAAAACAAACTCAACCAAAACACTATGCTAGCTTTTATGGCATGCAATTCTTTGACTTGCTTTATAGTTTACCATGTAAGGATGCATCCCTAAATATTATAGTGTAGTTTTGTTAATTTTTGGAACTTTATATAAATAAGAACGTATATCTATTCTTTTGTGTTTGTTGCCTGTAGCTGTAGTTCATTCTTTGTCATTTCTAGAGTTCATTCCTGCAGTTTTCCATTTTATGACTATACCACAATGTATTTTTCCATTATTCTGTTGATGGACATTTAGGTAATTTCCCATTTTTGGTGCAATGGATAACATGGCCATGAATATTCTTACATGTGTCTCTTGGTGCACACACACATGTATTTCTTTGGAGTATATAACTAAAATCGTGTTAAAGTATGTATAAGTTCAACTTCCGTATATACTGCCGAAAGTTTTTCTACAGTAAATGCACAATTTGCACCTCACTTGGAGTGTGTGAGCATTCCTGTTGCTCCATATCCTCACAAAACATAGTGCTGTTTGTTTTTTTTAAATTTTAAATTCCAGCCATTCAGGTGTGTGCATATTGGTATCTCACTGTGGTTTAACTAGCATTTTCTAAATGAGTAATGAGGTTGAACACTTTTCCTACGTTTATTTACCATTTGGATATCCTCATTTGTAGTTGCCTGGTCGTGTCGTTTAGCCATTTGTCTATTCTGACTGCTCTTTTTCAAATAGCTTTGTGGTTCTGGTGAAGACCGCTAGTTAGTTTCATGTGTCACAGGGAGCTTCCCGTGATCTGTCACTTTTTCACCCCTCTGTTAGTGTCTTTTGACACCAACAGAAGTTTTAGTGTAGTAAAATCTACTCTAAGGTCATAAATACACTTTTGTATATCATTTCCCAGCGGTTTGATTTGTTTGCCTTTTACACTCAGATCTACAGTCCTCTGGGAACTGATTTTTGTGTATTGTGTGAGGAAGAATCAAAATTTTTTCCCCAGTAAATACCTATTTGTTTGATTATCTCCTCATGACCCTGAAGTACGGCTTTTCCCCCATAAAGCAAGTGCACGGATCTGTGCCCGTGTTCTTTATCTTGTTCTGTTGATCAGTTTATCTGTCCTTGAACCAATGTCACTCTGTCTTAGTTACTGTAGCTTTATGATAATATCTCGATGTCTGGTAGAGCAAGTTTCCCTCCCTTTTTTCTTCTTCAAGACTATCTTGGCTATCTTTGCATTTTCAAATACATGCTACGATTTGAGTGGATGAGGGAAATCTACGATTTTTAAGATGGCTTCCTGCCGTCTGGGGGTCACATCCTTGTTTTATCCCCTCTCCTTGAGTATGGGCAGTGTCTGTGCCTTGTTTCTGGTTAGCAAATTATGCCAAAGGTGAAGGGATATATATATATATATATGCACACATATATGCTTTACATATAATATATACACATATATTAATACATGCATATATATAAACTGAGTCTTATTATTCAGACTTTGAAGAAGCAAGCTGCTGTGATGCTTATGACATAAACTGACCATGGAGGAGGCCATGCAGGAGGGAATTGGGTGCAGCCTCTAGGAGCTGAGGTCTCAATCCTATAACCGCTAAGGGACTAAATTATACCAACAACAATGTGGGCTTCGAAGAGGACCCCATCTCATCTCCAGATGAGACTGCAGCCTGACCGACACCTCCATTGCAGCCATGTTTGCTCTGTGAGTCTGTGAGTGGTACTGTCAAAAGTACTACTCAGTTTCCCTACCTGAAATTGGTATTTATACCCAGGTAAAAAAGGTAAGCCCAAACACTAGGCCTCCTGGGCCTCCATTTCCCATTGATCATGGGTTGGTAATTATTCACTATTTTGTTAGCTCTATATTTCCTTAAAGTAGTTTATATTTAAGTTTTAATATGTTATCAACTTTTTCTAGTTGTCATAGAGAGATGACAGTTCAAATAATCCATTATACCATTATCAAAAGTGGAAGTGACACAATAATTTTTTTAGCAGTTTTATTGAGGTATAATTTATATACCTCATACATACCATACCTTTACATGCCATAGCATCTGATGATTATAAGCATGCAGTTCAATGTGTTTTAGTAAATGTATAAAGTCATGCAACCATGATCACAATCTGGTTTTACAACATTTCCGTCACTTCTCAAAGTTTCCTTATGACTCTTTGAGGTCAATTCGCATTCGCAGCTGTCAATCCCAAGCAACCACTGATCTGCTATCAGTATAGATTTGCATTTTCTGGAAAGTCCATATAAATTAAATCATACAATCTATAGTCTTTTGTGTCTGGTTTTTTCCACTTAGCATAATGTGTTGAGGTTCATCCATACAGCTCCATGTAATAATTTATAGTTTTTGGTATACAAGGTTTTAATTGTAATTTTGTAGTTTAAGTGTATAAATCTTTTGTTTATTCCTAAGTATTTGTTTTGATACTATTGTGAATGCAAATTTTTCTTAATTTTATTTTTGGATTTGTTTATTGTTAGTATATAGATATACAATTGATTTTTGTATATGGATCTTGTTATCTGTGACTTTGGTGAATTCTTTTATTAGTTCTAGTAGATTTTTATGTTCTTTAGAAATAAAGAAAAATTTACTTCTTCTTTTAAAATATACATTTGGCCCTTGAACAATGTAGGGGTTGGGGATACTAGCTCCCCTATGCAGTCGAAAATCTGTGTATGACATTTGACTCCCCCAAAACCTAACTACAAATAGCCTACTATTGACTAGAAGCCTTACTGATAATATAAACAGTTGATTAACACATATTTTGTATGTTATATGTATCATGTACTATATTCTTACAATAAAGTAAACTAGAGAAAAGAAAATGTTATTAAAGAAATCATACAGAAGAGAAAATATATTTACTATTCATTAAGTGAAAATGGATCATTATAAAAGTTTTCATTCTCATTGTCTTCACATTGAGTAGGCTGAAGAGAAGGAAGAGGAGGGGTTGGTCTTGCTGTCTCGGGGTGGCAGAGGTAGAAGACAACCCATGTACAAGTGGACCCATGCAGTTCAAATCTGTGTTGTTCAAGGGTCAACAGTGCATGCCTTTAATCTCTTTTTTCTTGCTTTATTGCATTGGCTAGGTCCTCTACTGCAATAGTGAGTAGAAAAGGTGAGAGCAGATATCTATTCCCTATTCCTGATCTTAGGGGGAAATCATGCTTTTTTTTTTTTTTAATCAATCACTATGGTAGTTGTAATTTTTTCATAGATGCCCTTTGTTGGGTTGAGGAAGTTCCCTCCTATTCCTAGTTTGCAGAGAGTTATTATCATAAATGGGTGTGGATTTTGTCAAATTGAGAAAATTAATGTGGGATTTTGGTCCTTTATTTTATTAATATTGTATATTATATTAATTGACTTTTAGATGTTAAACCAATCTGTGTTCCTGGGATAAATATCACTTGTAATATTGTATATGATAATCTTCTTTTTTTGTAGCTGTGCTCAGTTTCCTAATAGTTTGTTAAGGATTTTTTTTCCTGTCTTCATGAGGAATATTGATCTGTAGTTTTCTTTTCTTGTCATATCTTTTTTTGATATCAGGGTAATACCAGCCTCATAGAATGACTTGGGAAATAGTTCCTCCTCCTCTATTTTCAATATATCTCATGTCTTTTATTTTGATTCCACTGTCCCTCCTTTTTTGCCTTCTTTTGTGTTAAACAAACGCTTTTAATGTACTATTTTAATTCTTCTGTTTTTCTAATGATATATTCTTAATTTTTTTTTATAGCGGTTGCTCTATGGGTTTAAGATATACCTGTTGAAGTATCACAATATATTTCAGGTTAGAACTGACCTAATTCCAGTAAAATATAGACACTTTGCTACAATATGGCTCCATTTCTACCCTCTCATTTGTGGCATTGTTGTCATATATATTATAGCTATATGTGTTATAAACTCAATGACACAGTGTTATAATTCTTCTTTACAATCTTATGTTTTTGAATAAATTAAGACAGGAAAAAAGAAAAAATATATTTAATCAGTCTTTTATAGTTAATCACATATTTACCATTTCTAAGCTTTTTGTTTCTTCCTGGAGATTCAAGTTACTATCTGGTGTCATTTTCTTTCAACCTGAAAAATGGCCAATAGCATTTCTTGTAAGGTTGGTTGGCTACCAACAAACTTTCTTAGTGTTTATTTAGGAATATCTTTATTCTACTTTCATTTTTGAATGATCTGTTTTGGGGATGTAGAACTCTTGGTTAACAGCTTTGTCCCCACCTCATCTCCAGCACTTCGAATATGTCATTCCACTGCCTGCTGGCCTCCACTGTTTCTGATGCGAAGTCTGTTGTTAATCATATGTTAGTCCCCTGTACATTATGAGTCATTTTACTCTCACTGCTTTCAAGATTTTTTTGTTTGCCTTTGGCTTTCAACAGGCTGATTACAATATACTTATCGTACATTTGGTTTGAGGTTTTTGGATTTGTAAATACTGTTTTCATCAAATTTGAGAAGTCTTTAGCCATTATTCCTTTGAATATTCTCTATATGAACTTTTCTCTCTCTTCTCAAGTTCTAGAACTCCCACTGTATGTGTATTGGCATGCTTGATGTTGTCCCACAAGCCTTTGTGTTTCTGTTTATTTAAAAAAATCTTTTCTTCTCTGATCTTCATGCTAAATAGATTTTATTTATCAATTTTCAAGTTTACTGATTCTTTATTTTGCCACAGCAAATCTGATGGTGAACCCATCTGGAGAATTTTCATTTTGGTTATTGTATTTTTCACCTAGAATTTTTATTTAGTTTATTTTTATACTTTTCATTTGTCTATTTTGGTTCTTGATTTAAGTCATTGTATTTTCCTTTAATTCATTTTTAATGTTTTTTTAATTGAAGTGAAATTCATGTAACATGAAACTAACTATTTTAAAATGTACAATGCAGTGGCATTTAGTACATTCACATTGTTGTTTCAAAACATTTTAATCACTCCAAAAAGAAAGCTTATACCCATTAAGAAGTTGCTCCTCATTACCCACTTCATCCAGCCTCTGGCAACTACCAATCTGTGTTCTCTATCTATGGATTTACCTCTTCTGGATATTTCACATAAATGAAATGCATAATGGTTTTGAGGTTCATTTACATTTTAGCATATATCAATACTTCATGTCTTTTCATGGCTGAACAATATCTCATTGTATGTATATATCACATTTTTAAATCCATTTATCTATTGATGAGCATTAGGCTGTTTATACCTATTTGCTACTGTAAATAGTGCTACTATGACCATGCATGTGCATGTATTTGTTTGAGTACCTATTTTTAGTTCTTTTGGGTATATATGTACCAGTGGAATTTCTGAGTCATATGATTATTCTATGTTTAACTTTTTGAGGAAATGCCAAACTGTTTTTCACAGTGTCTGTATCGTATTACATTCCACTAGTAATGTAGACGAGTTCTGATTTTCCCCACATTCTCACCATGTTATTTTCCATTTTAAGTGTGAAATGTTATCTCACTGAGGTTTTGATTTGCATTTTCTTAATGACTAATGCTATTGAGCATCTTTTATGTGCTTGTTGGTCATTTGTATATTTTTTTTTGAGAAAAGTGTATTTAATCGATTTGCCCATTTTTTAATTGGGCATTTATTTTTTCTTGTTGAGTTGTAAGAGTTCTTTATATATTCTGAATGCTAGACTCTTATTAGATATATGATTTGCAAATATTTTCTCCCAGTCTGTAGGTTGTCTTTCTTTCTTTCTTGATATTCTCCTTTGATATACAAAAATTTTTAATTTTGATGAAGTCCAATTTATTTATTTTTTCTTTCATTGCCCATGCTTTTGGTGTCCTATCTAAGAATCCATTGCCAAATACAAGATTATGGGGATTTACTTCTAGGTTTTCTTTTAAGAGTTTTATGGTTTCAGCGCTTACATTTAGGTTGCTGATCCATTTTGAGTTAATTTTTGTATATGGTATGAAGCTGGGATTTTCCTTTAATTCTTTAAACAGTATTCTTTAATTCTTTGAATATATTTATAATAGCTGCTTTGAAGTCTCTGTCTCCCAAATATAAGTTCAATATCTGGGCCCATTCAATGTTAGTTTATATTGATTCCTTTTTTCCCCTGAGTATAGTTTATACTTTACCATTTTTTGGTATGTCTTGTGATTTTTTGTTGAAAACTGGACATTTAAAATAATATATTATAGCAATTCTGGATTGTGACTTTTTCCCTGAGCATTGTTTTTAATAACTTGCCTGGACTTAATCTGTGGAATCTGTTTTCTAAACATGTGTGGTTGTCAATATGTCTGCTTAATTTCTTAAATTAACATTTTTACTTTTTAGCTTGGTTTCCTAAGATTTGCCCCTGTGTCTGCAATAAATTAGTAGTCAGCCAATGATTGGGAAGATGCTACACCCAGGTATCTTTGGCTCATAAAAGCACCATACTCTGATGATTAATTTGTGTACCCCACATTCAGGCAGTTTTCAAGTCTGCCTTAAGATTTAGTTTTAGTTTCTGCTGGGCTTTCTTGAGTCTTCCCTATGCATACCAGAGGTTCTGCAGGGCAGCCAAGGGTGTGTGGATAGCTTATTTAGCTTCTCCAGTATATCTATTATACATTAAATTTCTGGTTGTTCTACCACTCACCCCAACTGAGACTACAACTTCACATTAGCAGAGCTGTGGGCTTCCCCCCTTAATTTTCTTCTGACTTTGCAACTTTTACTGATAGGCACAGGTTTGCCCTCCACTCCAAAACAGGTCAGCCACCTTTGGCAGTGAAGATGCTGTTTTCCCAGGCAACCTTGTCTGACTGAGCTGGGGAAGGGGACAGGGGCGGCCCTAGGCAAGAAGGCCACTGACTTCCACTGTTCTCACTCAAAGTTCTTGCAGTTTTTCATGAAAAAATGCTTCCAATTTGTTGTTTTCCTTTGGTCACTGTTATGAACTAAATGTTTGTGTCCCCTCAGAATTTGTATGTTCAAACCCTAATCCCAATGAAATGGTATTTGGAGGGGCCTTTAGGTGATGGGGGTTGGGTCCTCATGAATGGAATTAGTGCCCTTATAAAAAGGGCACCAAAGGGTTCTCTCATGCTCTTTCTGCCATTTGAGGGCACAAAGACAAGTCAGCAGTCTGCATCTGGGAAGGCAGCCCTCAGCAGAACTCTACCCTGCTGGCACCCTGATCTCAGACTTCCAGCCTCTGGAACTGTGAGATATAAGCCACCCAGTCTATGTTAATTTGTCACAGCAGCCCAAATGGACTAAGGCAGTCAGTTTCCAGAGCCCTGAATGTTTGTTTTTGACAGTTTTGTCCAGTTTTATTCTTGTTTTGTGGGAGAAGTGTTTCTGATCTCTTCTCTCCACCATGGCTGGAAATCCTGCTACCACTATAGTTGTTTTCAAGTTTGAGCTTTTCATTTTTACTTGATTGACTAGATTAACATTTTCTATATGGTTCTGACATTAGTGCCATATTTAGGATGTCTTCATTCCAAGATTACACAGTAGTTAACAGAAATTTTATTCTATAATGTAATAGTTTAATTTTTCCAATCATATTTGTAGTCATTTCAATTCAGCTAGGAGGCTAGATTATTTGTACTCCCTCTTGTTAGCTAGTTGTCCATACCAATTTTTGAATAGTTTTTCTTCTTTCCTGCTGATTTGAAACACAATGTTTTGAATATTTGAGTGATATGTTTACTCATTTGACTTTTTAAAATTAAAATTTTTTAAATTAAAAAAATTTAATTGATATAATAATCATACATATTCATGGGGTACATAGTGATTTTTTGATACATATAGTGATGAAATCAGGGGTAATTAGTATATCCATCATCTCTAACATTCATCATTTCTTTGTGTTGGGAACATTCAGTATCCTCCTTCTAGCTATTTGAAACTATAAAATATGTTATTGTTAAGTATAGTCATCCTATAGTGGTATAGAACACTAGAACTTATTCCTCCTATCTAGCTGTAATTTTGTGTCCATCCTTCCCTTCCCCCTACCCTTCCCAGACTCTAGTATCCTCTGTTCTAACCTTTACTTCTATGAGATCAACTTTTTTTTTAGCTTCCACATATGAGCAAGAACATGTGATGTTTAACTTTCTGTGCCTGGCTTATTTCACTTAATGTAATGTCCTCCAGTTCCATCCATGTTATCATGAATGACAGGATTTTACTCTTCCTTACAGCTGAATAGTATTCCATTGTGTATATACCACATTTTCTTTATCCAGTCATCCATTGCTGGATATCTAGGTTGATTCCATATCTTGACTATTGTGAATAGTGCTGCAACAAACATGGCGGTGCAGATGTCTCTTTGAAATGCTGATTTCCTTCCCTTTGGGGAAATGTCCTTACTTGACTTTTTATTCTATTCCATTGATTTGTTTTTGTATCTACTCTGTACTAGAAATGCCACACTGTTTTAATTATTATACCTTTAGAATGTTTTCTAATATAGGGTGTGACAAAACCTTCCCTCCCACCCTTTCACAATTTAAATTGTACAATGGACCCACCTTTTCCACACCACAGAGTTAGCATTCATTTATTCATCAATCCTTGCATCCCACAGATGTTTATTGTGCTTGTACCCTGTGCCAGGCAGTATAGTGATTGGGGATTTTATGGTGAGCAACATAGGCCTAGTCTTTGCCTTGCTGGGATTTGCACTCTGGCATGGAGACAGGGAAAAAAAGTAAACAGACAAATTAATCAAACACTTAAAATTATAACAAGTAATATGAAACAAACAAGGTGTTAATATGGAGAATAGCAGAGGGGGCCTGTTTTAGCTGGTGTGATTGGGGAGCGTCCTAGTCCAGAAATTGAAATGTAAGTCAAAGCCTACAGGATAAGTAGGAGCCATGTAGGAGCTAAACATTGTTTTTGTTGTCATTTTTCCCCCAAATACTAGTCCATTTGTCCAAAGACCATTTATTATAGAATTTATGCTTTCCCTACATGGGTGGGAGGGAAAAAGCTGTGCAAGGGAACAGCGCATGCCCACACCCTGCCATGGAAAAGAACCCAAGGCCCTGAAAGACAACCTGAGCGGCCTGAGCTGGCACGTGAGAGGGCTTGAGGAGGCGGGGGAACTGGGTGGTGGGCAGATCATGCCGGGCCTCGTTGACCATGGAGGGCAGATTGGATGGCGTGCTTGGTGCAGTGGGAGGCCCCATAAAGGAGGTCCATGGGGCAGGGATGCAAGCTGTTTTAAGAAGACCGAGCTATGTTTGTTCTGGATAAAGGGCAAAGCTTGCAGGGGTGAGGTGAGAGGTGGTGGGGCCCAGACCCAGGGAGGGGAGTCAGGGTGGGTGGCCAGACAATGGACAGCAGGTCCTGCTGATAGGCCAGGCGTGGGGCAGACGGGGAGGCAGGGGAAAGGCGTGGGGGCAATTCCGTCCACCTGCAGGTTCTGGCAACAGGCCTTTAGTTACCAACTGAGAAAGGGCAGGGAAGGAACAGAACCCAAGTGGCTGCCTGTTTTCAGGCAGCGTCCGCCCTGAGGGTGGAGCCTTGCCCGGGAGTGCCTGGGGAGATGATTGGTGTGGGGATGCAGCACACATTGCTGGGGATCGGGTGGTGTGGATGGTGGGGGGTGGTGCCAAGGGCCGGGAGGGTCAAAAGTGCAGCATCGGTGAGAACGAGACATGAACAGTTGACAGAATGTTACGGGCTGAACAGAATTGTCAGGGTATTAAAGTGGGTGTCTGAGAAAACAGCAAGTTGCAATCTGAAATGATGAATAAGCCACTGCCAGTTGTCACAAATGTGTGAGGCGCATGTGTGGCAGAGAGGAAGCTGATCTGCACTGCGGTGCTGCGGGGCACGGCACTGGACCAGCCCTCCTGCGGCTGGAGGGGCCCAGATGCCCTCCCGCAGTGTGCTGTCCCACGCTTGCCACCTTTCCAGTCACACGTGGAGCACATCTCCCTGGCTGGAATGGACGTTCCATCCGGACAGTGTGGTAAGTGGCCCGCAAGACTCCTCCACCCCGGGGTTCGTGCCCTGCGTAACCCCCACACCTTGGGCGTGGGCGAGGCCTGTGAATGTCATGTGGTGCATGACAGAGTGAAGGGATGTTGAAGATATATATGATTCACATCCCAAATCAGTTGATTTTGAATTAATCAAAAGGGAGCTGACCCTGACCTAATCAGGTGAGCCCTTTGAAGGTGGGTCTAGAGGTCAGAGACTTGGCAGCAGAGGTGGTTTCTTGTTGGTCTTAAAGAAGCAAACTGCTGTGTCATGGAGAGCTCCCTGTGGCAGGGAACTACGGGTGGCCTCTAGGAGCAGAGGGACTCAGTCCTGCCATTTCTAGGATTGAGGTTCTGCCACAGCTCTGTGAGCTTGGAAGAGGACTTCTGGTCAGATCATAGCCTTTACTGACACCTGGGTTGCAGCCTGGAGAGAGGGGACCCAACTGAGCCGTGCTCAGACTCCTGACCCATAGGAACTAGACAATTTACATAGGCAGGGACCACTCTGACTGCCTTGTTCATTGCTGCATTCTCGTAGCAGCACAGGCCTGGCCCATAGTAAGTATTCAATAAATGTTTAATGAGAAAATGAACGGAGGCGTGATGGACACATGGGAAGGTGTGTGGATTGTGTGTATACTCGGACAAACCATGGGGTCCTAGCTGCCTGGGAGCTCAGAGGGAGGTGCAGTAGGATGGAATTCCTAGCAAATACTGAGAATGAAGCTGCACTGGCCTAGGGCCAGAGTGAGGAGGGGTGAACCTCTCCTGCAGGGGCTGGAGTGAACCTGCCTGCAGTGGTGTGTTAAGTTCTGTGTGCTGTGATTGAAGCGAGACCCTGCCCAGTCTGACAGCATCAGGAGAGCTTCACAGGCTCGCTCAGAGCTTGGAGGCTTCATCTCAAGATGTGGTGAAGTAGATCTGAGCCCACGGATGGGAGACTAGGGGGTGGGGGCACAAAGCAGTGGCACTGGGGCTGATGGGTTTTGTCTGCTGGTGGGAGCCTGGTGTGGGTACAAATACTGATTCTGTTGGGAGTTGTTTAAAACCCTCTAGTGGCTTCTAATGCCTTTGGAATAAATTCTAAACTCCTTCCACATACCTGCCAGGCCTAACATGCTCTGACGTGACCTTTGGTTCTGGCCACTAGCCCCTCCTCTCACATGGCTCTGGCCACACTGGCCTTCTGTCTGTCCCACAACATTCCAGGCTCCTCCCTGCCTGGCTGTTCCCCCTGCCTGATTGCCCCCTTCAGCTCTTCTCGTAGATGCACATGGCTCTTTGCACTGTCACCTCCCCAGAGAGGCCTTCCCTGACCTTTGGGTCTGAAGACCGGCCCTGCCCACTCACCCACTTGCCACTGCCTGCTCTATATGACATCACCAGTCTTGAGTTGTACAGGACAGTTCTCACCAGCTAAAGTGATCTGGCTTACTCATTTCCATGCATGTTCATTGTCTCTCTCAGCTGCTAGAACATGAACTGTGAGCTTGGTTGCTCATTGCTGGGTCCCCAGCACCTTAGCATAGAGTGCTTGGCACACTTTGGTGTTCAGATACTGCTCTGTGGAATAAAGTCTATTTCCCTTTTGTCTTTATTTCTCTGCACCTGAACAGCTTGGCTTGTTCTTAATGATCTCAAAGAGAGAACCGTCTCTGCTTTTAAAAAATGCACTGTGGCCATCATTAAGAGAAGATGATGAAATGAAGTCTGATGAAGGTGGGAAAATGGCACATTTAACAGCAAGGCCAGAGAGCAGGTGGAGTTGGATGTTCTGGACGGCACTGGGTATCAGCCTGATGCACCCCTGACCTTCAGTAAATCCACAGAACTCTCTGGAAAGCCATGGAGAAACCAGCTCAAACCCCTCACTGTGGCTACCATCAGATTAAATGATCTCTTTAGCACAAGCTCTCAGATTTTCAGAGGGTTAAATGTGTTTGCCAGCAATATTTAATACTATAAAGTTACTGGACAACCAAGGGTTTGGTTAGTTACTTGGAGTTTATTATAGAGGAATTTAATTTATGCAAAAAGTAGAGATATTGTTCCTGCCTTCCAAGGGCCTTGTAATATAACGGGTGAAATGGAATGCACATGAAACATGTTTCAGGAATCTTGTGATTAAAAATACTGTGGACGTCTCCTGCTCACCCTGTCATACCCTCACAGAGCCAAGAGTCCTCAATTGACAGCTATACCTTGTTTTATGCCAATGTTCTTGAATATTTCCATGTAAGTCAACATTTTAGACATTGAGTTAAATACACAAGTGATGTTTGGTATTTTTTCATGGCCAGATATATCAGAAAAGAAAACGGAAATCACTGTGGATATCTCAAGTAGGAAGAGATTTAATATTGGCAACAAGATGCTTCCAAAGCCACCAGTGGGCAGGCTGGAGGAATGGAGGTCAGGGAAATGGCTGTGGCTCTCACACATGCCTCTGGCTTTCAGAGACTCGACACTTTGCCAGAAATCACCAGCCATGACTACAGTTGTCTCTAGCACGTAGCCGGGTACTTTGCAGGCTGCTGCAAAGATTCATTCTGCAAGGCCCATGCATCTGCCACTGCTATCACAGGAAAAATGATATGGCTCTGCCTTCTAAACATGGGGAAAGTGTCTCTCATTGGCACATTCCACGAGGTTCTAGAACATGTCATGTCCAGTTGGCAGAGGGGAGAATGTGGAAGGGGGATAATAGTGCTGAGTTGCCAACTGACAGTGTGGAGTCCAGAAAGCTGCAGGAACTCTGTAATGTCCAGTGTGTGTTTTGTCACAGAGAATGCAGTTAACGCTAATAATCTTTAGGCTCACAGATGACAAAATACCCATTAATCCTTCTGATCTCCAAGGGAAATAGATGCCAGTACACCAATGTCAACCCCATTGTGACAGTGAGGACATAAACTCAAGGAGGATGTTTGATTCCTCGTAAGTGTTGGAACTTGAAGCAGAGTCCAGGCTTCCTGGCTTCAGTCTTACCCTCTTTCCTTGGCCCCATAGAACCTGTCCTGTCGTGACAGTAGGAAAAGAGGCAGTGGCCACGCAGACAGAGAGGAGGTGCTGGGGGTGAGACAGCAGGCCTGAGCAGAGCATGCGCACACGTGCAAGTGGCCATGTGGCTCCATAGGGCAATTGGAGAGCTCCAGAGAAAGTGATCCTCCAATGAACCAGGCCTGGGCAACTCTGAGAAGTTTCCGAGGAGTGACCTAGAGCTGTGCTTGTGTGTGTGTGTGCATGTGCACATGCAGTGAAATGAGCAAGGTGGAATAAAGAGGGATCTGAACGCCATGGCAGCCAGGCCCTATGAAGGCCAGTGGAGAGGCCTGTGCCTATGGTTAGGCTCTGTCTTATTCACTCCTGGCTTAGGTCCTGCCTGGCTCCTAAAAACCTGGGAGGTGGCTCTGAGGGAAGTCCAGTGGGAATTCATTGTCTCAACCAAGTCCACACAACACAGCGCTGGCTCCCAACGTAACTAAGACCTCAGGTAGGGTGTGAGAGACTTAGCGTTCGAGACCAGATTGGCTCAAATATGGGAGCTGCCTCTCCTCTTGCCCAGATGGAGATGCCTGAGTTTCTGCTCTGTATTCAGGGCCTGGGGCCAGGTGAGGTGCAGGGATGCCCTATGTGCTGCCCAGAACCGGGGGGGACTCCACAGGGAAAGGCTGAAGTGAGGTGAAGAGTGAACACCGAGGGCCTTCCCTTGGGGCCCAGATGGCCTTCCCAGATCTGTTCCATTGAGATGCCATCTTCTCTGGAGGAAAGTTGTGGTTACTGAGGATGTTTGTGACAAGGAGGGCGGAGAGGAGGACTTTCAAGGTTGGGAGTCAAGGCCATGCCCCAGGGTCTGGGTCCCCAGTGTGAAGCTGTCTTCAGGATGTAAAAGGCGGTTAGACGGACAGACCAACCCACCGTGGCCCTCGCTGCCTTGGGCTCCTCCCCTTATGGTCAGGTGTTTTTGCATGGATAGGAAATGACAAACAGCCACTCCACATCACTGCAGGGAAAAAGGGATCTTGAAGGCAGAGTCCACAGCCTACTGCAATTGTGAAGTTTCCCTATCTTCTGATTTATTTTTTAAAAGTCACACAAAGTTTGCATTCTATTTATTAATATCTATGTCTGTTTTAATGTAAAAGTTAATGTTTGAGCCTCATTATGTCATACAGAGTGAACTCTAGGGAGATATGTCCCTTTTATCCTGTGGCTTCATCCTGGACCTCTCTCCTGGCTTCATGTGCCACCCCCTCCCTGCCCTGCCTCTTGTGGGTGGGAGTCCTCTAATTTGAGAGATGCTGCTGAGGGGACGGTGTCTTGAGAATGCTTGAACCTGAGCCTTCCTCCCTCCCCCCAGCAAGGTTAGCACAAGGTTAGCAGCACCTGGTACTAAGAGTCAGGCTGTGATTTTTCAGGGCAGCAGTTGTATTAGTCAGTGTTCTACAGAGAAACAACCAATAGGATGGATGGATGGATGGATAGATGGATGGATAGACAGATGATAGACTTATTATAAGGAATTGGCTCATGTGAATATGGAGGCTGACAAGTTTAAAACCCGCAGAGTCAACATCTCAGTTTGAATCTGAAGGCCGCAGGCTGCTCTAGAATCAGGAAGAGCTGATACTCCAGTTCAAAGGCTGCCAGGCAGGAGAATTCTCTCGTCCTTGTAGAGGTCAGCCTTTTTGTTCTACTGGGGCTTCAAGGCATTGGATGAGGCCCACCCACATCAGAGAGGACAGTCTACTTTACACAGTCTATAGATTCAAATATGAATCTCATCCAGAAACACCCTTATAGACACATCCAGAATAATGTTTGACAAAATATTTGAGCACGCTGTGGCCCAGTCAAATTGGCACATAAAATTAACCATCACAGCACAGCAGTGTTTAGAGCAGGACTAGAGACAGTAAGAGTCTTCTCTGGATGGCCACTGGGTTTTTCTATGGACACCAGAGCCTCAGCCCCTCCTCCGTAAAGTATGGGTGGTGAGGTTCCATCAAGTAAGATGTATTTCTGAAGCATCCACACCTGAGCAGGGGAGTGGGAATAGGTGCTTAAGGATGAAAGGGAAGTACTTGTTGGTTTCTTCTTTGTCCAGTAGTATCAGGCCTGGCCCATACCTTGACCTGAGTCAGGATCACAAGCCAGTGGCCAAGACAGAGCCAGTGGCCAAGACAGAAGTTACAGGAAGGTAACTTCTCTGTAAACTCTGATGATCCCATAGCGACCTGCTGCCACCCCTGACCCAGACTGGGTCCTGAATCCCATCTTCTCCCACTCTGGTTAGCCCTGGCTGGCTCTGGGGCTCGCCCCCACCCCCACCCCTATCTGCACCATTTGCCTGCAGCCAGATCTGCAGCAGCTTTGGGAGGCAAAACATTGTGTACTAGCTGGGCCTGGGGAAAGGACCAGGACAAGGGGCCCAGCCTGGCAGATCACTTGAGTAATGAAACAACAAATGAAACATGATCTCATGGGGTAGCCCTCCCTGCCCTCCTCTCCCCACCCCCCTTTCTTTCTTTTGCTTTCCAGTAAGGGGAAAAGATGTTTCTTTCAACTCCAACTGATAGGGTTTCAGCTGCACACAGAACTAGATTTTCAATTGTTCCTCACACATCATATAGCAGCTGGTTGAGAAATAAAACATCTTCCATTTAGATAAATAAGCAAAAAAAAAAAAAGTCAGAAAATTAATAACCAGAAAGATACACTCATTTTA
Organism: Daubentonia madagascariensis; assembly: GCA_023783475.1. Lineage (NCBI taxonomy): Eukaryota > Metazoa > Chordata > Mammalia > Primates > Daubentoniidae > Daubentonia > Daubentonia madagascariensis. Next base: position 2,794,354 of record JAKFHU010002206.1, on the reverse strand, counting down.
TTATAATCTTTCTGAAACAAAACAATGCACAGGCTCTATAAAAGCGAGGTCTATGTGGTAGAAATATGGAGAAGAACTGCAGGTAGGGAGCTGGGAGGTCTGTGGAGGCTGGTGTGAGAGGGCATGGGCTGATTCCTGGGAGTCAGGCAGGGGTGGGGTGGACCCCTACCATATCAGCTCCCTGTCCAAGGCTCTGCCATCAACTCTGGGGGGGATCAAGTCTGTGAAGTGGCCTGAGCTGGGCCTCCCCTGCAGAGCCTGCCTTGGGATGCTGCGACCTAATCCCACCCACCAGAGACTGCCAGCACCCCTGCGAGGTCGCACTTTCTGGGAAGGCTCCCGAGGCTCTCTGCTACATGCACATCCAGCCACCTCTGCCCATTTTTTCTGGCATTCTTTCCTAGGCCTGTCTCTTGCCCTGGGTGCCTCACTAGCACTCATGAGTGTTGGCCATGTGCCAGGGTCTGTGAGCAGCAATGTACACACACATTGACTCATTCCAACCTCACAACAACCCTGTGAGGTGGATGCTATTATTATTATCCCCATTTTACAGATGAGGACAATGAGGCACAAAGGGGGTCCAGCAGCTACAGGTAAGAGTGGAGTCGAGCTTCAAACTCAAGCATTTGGGGTCTGGCTAGAGGTGGCCATCTACTTACTGGGTTGGGGTCAGAGGCTTTACATGAATTTTAATAATAATTTAAAAACAGGGGTATCTTAAAATGGGATTAAAAACACTAAGGTATTATTGAGATGGTTGCCTTTTAAACAATTGCAATTTTCAATGCATAAAATTGTCATGCATGGTAATGGTGCCAGCCACAGGACAACAGGATTTATGGGAATAATGTGATTCCACGGTGCACTTGCTCCCACAGGTGTGGTCTTGGGAGGCCCTTGAGTTAGGGATTGCTTGATGAACACTTTTCCCTTCTAGTGCTGTCTGTATGGCCTTCCAGGAAGGGAGCTGGGGGACTTCTCACTTGCAGCTCTCACTCATGCCACCACCACCACCGCCAGTGCCCACCTCCTCCTGAGCTGCAGTCACACGGGATGCATCTCCACACTGTGAGCACACCACTGCCCTATCCTGCCCTCCCACCGCGCCCATGTGGATCTCTCTCTCTCTCTCACCCCTTTATACATTCTCTCTCTCCCACTGTTACCATCTGTGTCTGACTCTTCCCCAAGTCCTGCTGAAATTCCAACCCCTCACCTGACCCTGTCCTGGGGTGCTTCCCCAGGTGATGTTTTTCTTCTGTGATGCCGTGCTGCTCACTCCAGTGGAGCTGTCACCTCCAGGAGGGCAGAAGCTTGTCTTACACATCCATGCTGCCTACAGTGCTTGCCAAAGTGTCCTGCACACACCGCGGCTGACTAGCCCACTGCCTGAGTGCGGGGCTTGGGGAGAACCCTCAGACCCATCCAGCAGGGACTTTTCAGTCAGCAAAAGTCCTCAGAGTGAGCCCCTGTGCTCATCCCTGGCTGAGGGCTTTGGGTGAGGTATGGCCCCCATCCTCAGAGTGGAGGGTAAGATACGTGCGTGCATGCACCAATATCTCTGATGGAAGAAGAACACTACACATATTTGTGAGGAGAAGAAACCCAAACCACAGGCATCCAGAGCATGAGCTCATGTTTGGCAGGGAAGGGGGAGGTTTGAGAAGGCCTCAGAGCTGGCCACGGGAGGACAGGACTCTGTGTGGTCCTGGGCTCAGAAGGTCAGCAGGCGTTTCTCACAAATGCAAGGCTGCAGGTGGCCTCTCCTTTGGGGAGAGGTGCATGAAGGAACATGCATGCTTCCTATCCCAATACCAGGTGTGGCCAACTTTCTTGTAGGGGCCTGCGTGGACCTGCAGTGTGTGGCCATCCCCAGCTCTGCTGAAAGCCCATGAGGGCATCAAGTACAGGTAGAGCTGGCAGCATGACTGGCTCCTTAGCAAGAGAGATGGCAAGGGCGTTGCACTCTGAGACCACAGGGCCCAGACCGGCTGGTGGAATGACCTCAGTACTTTTGGACAGAGCAACTGGGGTGATAAATTGCCCAGAACTAAGGTGAAGAAGACTGTGGGATGAGACAGACTGTGGAAGAAGAAGCTGTGGAGGAGGGAGGTGGTGGGAATTAAACTTTAGAAAGTGTTCAATGCCCATGACTTTGGTAAGGCTTGAGCTAAGAACCTGGCATTTGGAGGAATGGTCTGGGGTACAGATCAACATGTGGATTGACTGTCCCCTGCAAAGACACATTTAGTGTTTACATCCTGCACAGTGACAAAATATCTCCCAGTTGGTCTCACAGTTAGTGAGTGGTGATGTCAGGATTCAAATCGGGGTCTCCTCGTCTGGTCCTCCCGACTGCTGGACTACCTGCGCGTGAACGCAGCGCTGCTGCCCATCGGAACGGGCCAAACAACTCCCCACCCCGAGATCTCGGCGTTTGTTGATAGTCTCTGCTGTAGTGAGGGGTTCCCTGGGAATGATAAGGGCAAACTGTCCATACGCTGGGCAAGGCTTCCATTGTGTACGGCAGGGTCTCTCTACGTGTGACCCCAGAACAGCAGCTCAGCATCACCTGGAAACTGTGAGAAATGCAAATTCCTGGGCTTTGCCCCAAACTTACTGAATGAGAGACTCTGGGGGTGTGGTTTTAACAAGCTCTCTAGGTGAGAATTTGAGAATCTTCAACAACATTTCCCAGTTGCCTGCCCTGCCCTCTCCCTCTGGCCCTAGCAGCTGTGCTCCTGGGCAGGTGCACTGGGAGAGCCTTGTTCTGCTGGGCCTCTTCAGCAGGGTAGCCACGGGTCAATGCGAGAGCTGTTGCAGGGTCAATATCACTGCCACCAAGCAAACGTGGTGCTCAATTTCCTTTCCATTGGTCAGTGGTGGGTGTGGAAAATAATAGCTCCAGAAAACAGGATGTTCCCTGACTTGTTCCTTTCTCCCTCCCATCACATAGGCCCCAAACCAAGGCAAGAGGGCAGGCTTGATTGTGACAGTCAGACACCCTCTGCCGGGAAGTACAGACATAGTGTCACTTGGGGCGTTGGAGACACTTCTTTTGCAGGGGGAGAATGGGGAGGCTCAAGCTCTGGGCACCAAAACCAGTGAGTGAAGTGGGGCATGTGTCAGAAACACACATTCCTCTTGGCGTTCTTCTCACTTGTTTTTTTAAAAATAAATGTTTTATTTTGGAATCATTTTAGATTTCCAGAAAAGTTGCAAAGGTCGTACAGACTGTTTCAGTGTACCCCTCACCTAGTTTTCCTAACATTAGCCACTTCCTTTACCAGGTACATTTGTCAAAACTAAGATGCATCAGTGTTATATTCTTATTGCTAAACCCCAGATTTCATTCGTATTTCACCTGTTTTCCCACTAATGCCCATTTCTGTCCCAGGATCTGGGCCAAGGGGTTCCTCATGTTTCCTACGAGTTTGACCATATCTGAGTACTGGCCAGGTATGTATAATATTCTTCTTACTTTTTCTAGAAACAGGAGGTAGGCCTAGAAAAGTCCTGTGATTTTTCTTTTTCAAAAGACAGTGTATTTTCACGTGGAATTTTCTAATTTTGAAGTGTTGGTTACTAGTCGATAAATGCTGGTTGATACTAGGCAGCACCTCACAATCGTAGGGGATGCCATTTACATCAGGTCTATGAGGATGCTGCCTTCTAAGTTTGGGTCCAGGGTCAGCGAAGGCTCTCTGACAACGAGTGGAACATTTTAAAAAACATACTCTATGCATGTCAGACCAAACACATTTTTGAGCCCTACCCAGCCACGTGACTTTAGCCCGTTTGGATCAGAGATGGAAGATGTTCACTGGACGTCCAGGACAATGCATTTAGAAGGAGGCAAAATTGTTTTTGTGTCGTTTCCCTCTCCCTGTGGCTACTGCGACTGTTGAATCACATCATTTGATCTGTAACCACTTGCTTGTGGAGTTCCTGGCTTTATCCGACCCTGGTAACCCTGATCAGGAAAGCTTCTGCCGAGATTCTTTTCCCCAGACATGGACTGAGCAGGTGAGTGTCTGCCAGGTTTACAATGAACTTCAATCCCAAAGAGGAGGGGTCTATTTGGAAAACAATCCTGTCTATAACTGGCCTAAGAGAGACTTACTTTTAGAAAATACCACTGGAGCATTAGTGACATGTTTCGGAACAGCCAGTCCGCTAGGTTGAGTCTGTCCTCACTGGCAAGAGTTGGAATGGACTTTCCCGCAACACCAAGCATGTGCCAGCCCCTGCTAGGATGGCATTGGGAATGTTACCTTGGTAGACCTTCACTTCAGACATTGTCATCCTCTCCCTCTTATAGATCAGGGCACAGTGGCATAGGGAGATTAAGTCACTTGCCCAAGGTCATGTAGCCATCTAGCATTGGACCCGAGATTTGTCCTCAGTTGCCTAGGTTAGGAGCCAGCTTCATGGCCTCTATGCTATGCTGGGGATCTTTGTCATCCTAATGGAACAATAGTGTGTCTACCTGGCAGAAAAATGTGAGGTCTGGGAGAAGGTAGCATGTGGATGATCCTTTGGGGGAGGGTTAACAGAATTTGTAGGTTATTTCCCAGGGTGGACCCAGGTTCAATTGCATGAAGCCATCCTGTGAAGGGGTATATGAAGCTCTGGGAGTTTGGATCTCCACTTCTGGGGTTAGTGGTATCACCCAGAGTACACAGAAAACAGCAACAACCAGCCTCTAAAAGGCTTCTCTATGAATAGCTTTCTGTGTTCCCTATTGCAACTTCTTGGGGCTAAAGCTGAAGAGAGAAAGACTTTTTGTACTTGTAGAGTTGTCACAGGACACATCCCAGCAGGGCTCTGGGGCTTTTTGAAAACCCTCAGCTGTTTCTGAGGAGGAAGATGCCCGATGCACGATTCGGTCTGAAGCCCCAAAGGTGACGTTTTCTTGGTTGTGTGGCGCTCCGTGTGGCTTGGAGATACTTCACAGTCGAAGCCACATTTCCAACCCTTATGGCATGCTGTAGAAATGTTACAATTGTTTTTCCCCTTATCTACATAAACAACATAACTTTGTCAGAAAATTGAAAATGTGCACTTTGTCCCATCAGCTAAAATGGGCTGTCAGATAAGGCTTTTTTTCCTCCACTGCATCCGATGAACGATGCAAATGGTTTTTGGCTTTGGAGGGTTTTTTTGCCAGGCACTAGAGTAAATGATCAGAGTAGTAACATTTTTAACCTTATCTATCATACTGAAACATTTTTTCTGCCTCCAATAAAACATGTCAGAGTCGATTAAGGACATTTTTCAATGAGGTATAACTCACAGATTTTAGTAGCGAATCCAAGAGCACTGAAGTATTAAAGAGGCTGTGAATACTTAATTAAGGATATGTTACCATCCTACCTTTGCCTGAATTCACTTAACGCTTTGGAGCTCTGCTCTGAAAACATGAGTTTTGTCTGATGGCGGGGTCGGAGGAGTAGCAGGTGGGATGGCCGGGGATGTGTCACATTGTATCTGGTGACAGGGCCGTGAAAGATACGGCGGCTCAGTACGTTTGGCGGTGCTTATCTGGTACATGAGTGCACATTACTTCCCAAAGACCGGGATCACTTTGGACAGTATCATTAAATGCTACGTCATTACCTGTTATAGAGCAGTGCTTTAGCTTCGAGGGCCTCTTGGGACTCGTGCAACAGTCGGAAGAATGATGGGCAAACATGGAGCTGGCATTAAATTTTCAATGGAAGCAGTATTGGCTTTGACTTTTCAGAAGCCTTATCTGTTAGATGGTGTTTGTCACTGGGCTGCGGAGCTGTGGATGTTCGTCAGTTGGAAGTTGCAGGCAGTTGAACGGTATGGACAGGTGAAGGCTCCGTGGGGACCGGCTGGGCTCGCGGAGAGCTGGAGGGGGTAAATTGAAGGTTTATTTATCCCATTCGCTGTCAAGGTCAGCTTGCTAGAGAGCTGTCCTATGGATGCTTACAAATGCCAAAATCCTGGCAAATTGTCGGAAAGAGCCTCCAAATCACTGACCTTTGTACAGCTCCCATCAACGTGCCTGTGTCTCTGAACGGGGTCCTTAGAGGGAGTTAAATGGTTGGTAAAATGAGGCTTATGCTGTTGCTGTAATGTCAACAGAGCTGCTATGTATTTTTTATTTTTGTGTTTTCAGCAACAAGGAGGAAGTTGAAGATATGACTGATGAAGGAAGAAAGGGACAGGGGATGGGGAGGGCTGTGCAAAATAATTATGCCAGTGTGGGTTTTGGCAAATGAGTTGGTCTGAATTTCTACCTCTAATCATATTTCCAGCTTAAAGTCTGAGGCATTTCAGCGTCTCCATTGTTACGCTCCTTGTTGGAAAGGGGCATTTCACAGTTCTTTTTGTCATCCCTCTTCCCCATCCAGGGTGCCTGATGTAGCCGTAGGGACTCCCAGGGCTGGCGGTTCTGAGTGATGCGCCGTCCTGCGGTAGACTTCTGGTCTGACTTCGCCATGACAGCTAATTTAAGGAGGCAGGACGGAGCCAATCATATTGTCTTCTGCTCCTTTTGTTGAGGGTGGGAATTTACTAAGCAACATCGTAGTGACTGTTAACCAAATGTAGAGGTCATTACCCAGCAGTTGAGGAGCACCCACACCACAGAATATTACGCATCCATTAAAAAGGATGCACTAAGGCTACACCTGCTGACTTGGAGAAATATCCATGGGATCCTAAGAAAGAAAAGTGTGTGAATACTGTGATCAGATTTTATGAAAGAATAAATTGATTTGGGCCCTCTGCCCAAGGTTGCCAGATAAAATACAGGTTGCTCAATAAATGTGAATTTGAATTTCAGATAAACAAGAAATAATCTGAAATTAATTAGAGAGGTTATTTGTCATTTGTCTGAAATTCAAATTTAACTGAATGTCCTGTGTTTCCATTTGCCAAGCCTGGCAACTCTCTATTCTCCCTCCCTAGATATGTAATGTGTGTGTACATGATGTATATATGTATCTATATGTATGTATGCACATATGAGCAATTATGTGTATTTGCGTATGGTTATATAGGCATAGAGTAAATAAAGAAGGACCCATCCTAGATAATTAACAAGGATTTTCTGGTAGAGGCTGCATAGGGGTTGATATGAGAGTGTGTGGTGGAGAAGCAGGTGGAAGGGAGCAGGAGAGGGTGAGGGAATTAAAAAAGGCAAAAGGAAACGCCCACAGGTGGTAGGTCACTCATCCACTTGTTCACTCTACAAACGATTGTCTAGATTTCCTTTGTCAGGGCCTGGACTGGGCATCTAGGAATCCTAGAGAATGTGGCCAGGGGCCCCAGCCCGTGGAGTTCACCTGCTGATGGGGAAGGCCAATAGGGAGGTAGACCCGCACCACGAATCATTCTAGGAGGGCTGCCATGGGTCCTGGGGGGCTCATATGGGGCTGGGGGGGGGTCTCTGTTGGAGCTGGACAGTCAGCGGTTCCTCTTGTGTTGCTGTTTGAAATAAGAAATAAAAGGTTGCATCTCATCGGCCCTGTTTTAACTCTCTGGGAATTCTTCCTGGTCCACATTTTCTCCTTAGTGCCCACGGGCTCAGGACTGATAAAGATTGCCTCACAGGGGGCATTTGGGGACCTGGTGGAGGGTAAGAGGGGGCTGGCCTTGGGGGAACCCTGTGTTCCATCTCCCTCTGTTTAATGTTGAAGACAGTCTCTGCGGAGGCCCGTGCATCCACTATTTATAAGACCATTCAAAACTCTCCTTCTTATTTCCAAATTCAATTAAAGAGCCGTTAATACGTCCCAGGTTTGTTGTAATGAGCCCATAACTGAAACTGACATCATTATCAATTCAAACAAAGCACAAACGCTTCATCTTTTGCTTCCTTGGGGAAACACCCAACTTCCCTAAGCCCCAGCCTCTCCCTGGCCAGGAGGATGTTGGGAGGCCTGCCTGGTAGTGTCTTTCTTGCTAATGTAAAGGGTTCTGTGGAGGGCCTTCTCTTCCCACTCCACCCTGCTCCCTTGGTTAAATGAGACTTTGATAATTGTGGTTCTGGAATGTTCTTTCTACAGCCAACTGGCCAACTTCCCTTTACAAATTCCTTTCAGGAGAGGAACAAATGCAGGAGGCCTGGCAAATGGGAATTTTCTGTTGTTGTGTGGCCCAAATCTCTGATGTTCTGTGGCCCTAAATACTGGCTTCTCATAACGCAAACTTTGTAAGGCTCCAACATCCACTCTTCTGGAATGAGGAAGAAATAGGCAAAGAATCCCATGTGGGTAGTAATGCAGAGAGAGAAGAAGAGGAGAATCCTGGGGTGGTGGTGGTCAGAGGGGACTAGGACCAGAGGACAGAGGATGAGGGGTGGGCAGAGTGAGTGGCTTTAACCTTCAGCCAGGATAGGACACATGGGTGCCTAAGGATGTGTCCAACTGGGCTCACCCATCAGAAAAAACGACTCATTGGGTTTTCTTTTTTGGATGGGGCATTGAAGGGAGGTTTAAGGGGTATTAGGAAGAAGGGCCATGAATAGTCAATGAGCACAGACTGAGGGTTAAGCACCTGATGCAGGTGCACATTTACCCCCTGCCCCCCAATCCTCTCAACAATACAAAGACATATGTAGTCACAGCCTTGGTATTTTCAGATTAGAACAGTAGGTCACCTACTGGAGAGGGTCTATTTTTTGCCAGTATCACAGCAAAACTTATAAGTGGTTGAACTTGAGCTCAAAGATCTTGTGTTTAAAACATTCTCAGAGTGGCTGAGAGATGCGAGTATTTGCAGACTCTTCCCAAAAGGTGGTCTTGTAAACTGTGAACTCATCCACTGGCAGCCCAGAAGCCCCCACTTCTAAGGCACAAAGTAACCTTTCTTCTGGCCTCCTGGGTCCTCAGTGGCTTCAACACGGAGCTGTGGCTTCTCTCCTTATGTCCTTCTCTGCATCCTGGACACCTCCCTTCTCTGAAAGACCTGGACTTTCCAGAGTCTCCCTGGAAGCTCTCATGTGAACTGGGACATATACCCCTTGGTTCTCACACGGATTTGGGGTGTGCACCAGTTCTGCTGAGGCTGTGAGTCTGAGCTGGGCCACGTTGAAAGCCAGCACTCCTTACATGCAGTGGGTTGGTGCAGCGGCTGGGGAGCACGCCCAGGCCCTGGCTGTAGTGTGTAGCTGCTCTGGGAAGCCAATGCATGGCCTCTTTCCAAAGCCTGTTTTCCAAAAGGATCTGGCACCTGGAGTCCTGGATGAAAGAGCCCAGCAGCAATGCCAGGGCAGAGCATCCTGCAGTATTGCAATGGAGTGAGGGCAAATTTCCTCTCATCCCTGCTATCAGCTGCCTGGCCCCAGGGTCTCAGGGATCCTCTGTGTAGATCTAGAGCCCTTGATTGTGGTTTACCATCCCAAAGTGGAAAATGACCAGTTATTTCTGCACTGAGCCCACCAGTTTTGCCCTGGTTGGCTTCTGGCTACCAGAGTTGCATTTCTCAGGGTGCTTTGCAAACTCCTAGGAAGGCACATCGTCCCAGAAGAAAATCCCTCAGATGAATATGATGGTCAACTCTACTGAGGTCTTTGAGTTGAAACCTGAAATTCTGAGGGAGCCAGCTAAGGGAAGGCTTCTGAGGGGGAAGATTGCTCAAGGGCCCTGGGGTGACAGGAGCCAGCTTGATGGAAGGTCAGAGAGCACAGCGGCTGGCGGTTGGGAGTGAGTGGGAAAGGCCAGCAAATGCTTGCACCTGGAGCTAATGGTCAGATCTTATTCTCAGCCCAGCCTCTCACAGAGAGCCCCCAGAGTACAGCTTCCTGCTGCCCTGCAGCTCAGCTTGACTGCTCCCTTTCCCCAGGCAGCTCTACAGCTTCTTTGCCTACTGACATTTTACTCATCTGAGAGGCCTTCTCTTCCATTTCTCTCTCCCACATGCCTCTGTTGGAGATAGCACCCTGCTTGCAATACCTGCATGGTTTTGTATGACGTTTCTCAGCCCTGGGGCCATGTTGGGTTCATCTTTGCAGCTCCACAGTACTGGGTGCACAGCAAGTGCTCAGGTGCCTTCCTCTAAGCCAGCAGGTGCCTTGTTCAGAAGTAGGGCTGGGGGGGCACCCTCTGGAGATGGAGGCCAGAGCTGGGCTTCTTAATCTTTTCTAGATTTTGGGAGGCGCCCTGGGTTAAGGACCCCCTGAGAGCGGTTAGGCGTTTGGGCCAGTTATTTTTAGTTTTGGGTGAGCAGCCAGGTAAAGGATGACTCTGACTCTGAGCAAAGGGAGAAGGCTGGAGGCAGGAGCAATCCCCATGGCTGTGGACACAGCATCTCCGAGGGCCGCCCCAGCAGAACTGTCGGACCAGCGCTGTCATTAGAGGAGCCAATGGTGGGGTCATCAGCAGCAGCAATAAAAATGGATTAATCCTGGAGCAGGAGTTGCTGGTGAAGGCAGCTTCTTACATGAATGCTGTGTGGAGCCCTCTGTCCCCACGGACACATGCCTGAGCAGGCCCCTGGCCTCTGGGGGGATTTCTGCAGGGTAGAGGTTCTGCTTGAATGATGTCCATTTGGGTCATCCCTCAGCTGGGAGGAGTCCCCTAGGGGGGCCACTCCCATTTACCAGGTGACCCTCCAGAGACTAAGTTTGGCTGGGATTTCCCCTGTGTGGCTCCCCACACCCCATGCCCTTGCTGTGGACGAGCTTAGCTCCAGCCCATACAGAGGGGCCACAGGGGGTCACCATGTGGCATTCATTCCGTTGGAACCACCTGAGCACACAGCCTGCTCTAACAGCCCAGGTCTGCGGAGAATGGGAGGCAGCACGCTTAAGTCTGAGAACAGTGTGTCTGCCTAGTACCTGCCCTGTCTCTGCTGGGCTCCAGGGTCAGCCCTCCCCTCTGCCTACTCCACCCACCGGCTCAATGTCCTCTGGGCAGGATGCATGGACCAATGGGGACTTTCCCTCTAACCGGTCCTGCTACTGCCCAAAGCTCTTTCCTCCCTCAAGAGACAAGGTGACCTGGCTTCCTTCTCCCTTTCCATGTTTGGTGGCAGGAGTGGTTACCTCAAATGATGGGAAATATATTGTGGTTACAACTGCATGCCTTTAACTCACTTCAGCCAACAGCTAACAAACTGCCCTTCAGAGGGAGGGGTGCTCATCGGCTGTGGTGAGGGGTAGGGGAATGGGGAGCTGTCTCAGTTCCAGGAGGAGGGTCACCACACCACGCACTCCCTCTGCCCCAGTGACTGGCTGCCTGTCAGGACCAGGGGCCAGCGTGCTTCAGCCGGCTCTGAAACCCCAAGCCCAGCACAAAGTCTGCTTGAGTAATTGCCTAAAGGACCCACGATTCTGTGGCTTTTGAGAGGAGATGTTCTTGAGTAGCTGATTTTGCTAAAGGAGGTAACATACTGACCTTGACCTTGAGGCAGCACCATTGTCAACAGCTGCAAGGCCGTGCTCAGGGCTGCCTACCTCTGTCACACCAACTTGCAAAAAGTACTGGGAATATTTACAGTTGGTCTTTAAACAGCAGTGGATACGAATAAAAGAGCAATATCTCACATCATTAGTCCATAAATATGCAGTTTAGTTTTATTTGTCAAATAAAATAACCTGAGATTGAGCTGCCTGGTTGAAAGACACAGACATACATACGCCTGTCTCCTTGCCCTGCCTCCTCCCCCTCCCTCATGTCTGTAGCCCTGCAGGAATGTTCTTTTCCCAAGTGTGCCCTACTCTCTCCCTTTCCTAGCAATCCTGGGAAGAATCATTCAGGCAGGTTTCCCTCCTTCTCCCTCTCGAGGGAAGCCAGCCAAATACATAGACTGTCATTGAGGCCACTGGTTCAAGCTCCTTGGGGAAGTGACAGCTGGAGTTCCCTCCCTTGCTTCTCTTATTCAAGGGAGCCTCATTTTCATTCTATAAAAGGCTTGGAATCTATGCTGGGCTGGGAGTTGGCTCTGCTGGTTGTGGGGGGCCATACTTTGTTCCCTTGCAGGAACAGAGCAGGCAGGGCTCCATTGCACCCCAGCTTGGATTTCATGTTGTCTCTCAGAGTGCAGATGGGTATGTGTAGACTGGCAGGGGTCCTGGAATATGAGCAGGAATGCAGGGTCATGTTTCCCCGGGGACATGGGACTTTCCAACGTGGGGTGCCCGTTTCCATCTGACTCTGGGTAGGAGAGGCCTGGGGTACAGGGGTGCACCTGGGTTTTTCCCAGTTGAGTTGGCCCTTTGTCCAGAGTTAGGTGTTGGGTGGAATGAGGATGGGCTGGCTCCCGGTTAGCGGGTGTGGGTAGGTGACATGGTCCTGTCTTTCCACGACGCTGCCTGTACTTCATGAGTCTCTGAAGAGGACACTTGAACTTCATCTGACTTGGGTGCTGCTCAGCCGGAGCAGAACATGGTCTGATCTGAGCTTTAACAGTTGTTGGTAATTTTTAAAGCAGAAACTAAAGACAGTGTATCCTGTCAATACACTATATCACCAAGACTCAATATATTAAGTCTTAACTTTATCTCAGAATGTCTGTTCTTTTGCAAACAGGACCTGGACTTCCAAATGAACATTCACCTTGTAAGGCTCAGAGGCTGTGCTCCATCAGGGAGACTGAGGGACCTGATGGGGAATCCAGAGGGTCTGAGGTGAACCCGGTTACCCTCTAATGCTCACCCACCAAAATCCCAGGGCTTTATGGGTCAAGTGTGGGGGTTATGATTTTGCTTGTGCTCTCCTTGTAGGTTCAGAGTTTGCTTCCCTTTGTGTCCTTCTGGTGACTATGATAAAATAGTCAAGCTTTTAGACTGGTAAGTCACCAGCACCCTCTAAAATGTAAGGGCCCTAATACATAAATAAGGTATAGTTTCCAGTTAATATGACTTTTTCTTATTTGCCTCTGCAAGATATTTATGTCTATAGATGCTATGTTTTATTAAACTAACCTGTGTCATATTTTTAAGAAGGAAGTTGGTAATGTAATGAAATTCAAAGCTGTTATATTTTTCGCATCACAATACTGTCTCTACAAGGCACTCCAGAGGCAGAAGGCTGCCAACTGAGAGAAGAGATACCCTGGACTGAGAATTTAGTCTTCTTAGGGACCCAGAAGAGATATAAAGAGTTAAAATAATTGTACAAAATGGAAAAAGGAACAAGGTTGCACCGAGTCAGGCTTTCCCAATAAGCTAAGTGTGGCCTCAGTATGTGAGGTGAGTAGAAGTGTTAAACATCAACTCTGGGCTGAGTGGTGAGTTTGAATCAGGGAAGTTTTGCAGCGACTGCCTTGAAGTTTGATAAGAGCAGAATGATTCTGATATGATTTGTAGGGATGGTTTTTGGGACATGGGAGGGGCTGGCTTTTCTATCACATATCTCCCATGAAATCTTACCCTTTGGGTGTCCTTGGAGTTTCATCTTTTTAAGTGATGGTCATTTTCTTGGTGCCAAGATACTGTTTTTGTGCTCAAGCACTTGTCAGAAATTGTGACATAAGACAGAAACTTACACTACTTGCCATGAACAAAAAGGAATGTGTCTTGTTAGCAGCACAGGCAGGATACACAGCCCAGGTCAGTGGCTTTTATTGCTTTTGTACAGGAGAGGAAAACATCAACCAGTGCAATGATGCTATATTGAAGAAATAGGCAGGGTTTAACCAGAAGCACCAGAGCAGTGGGTTTCTAATGGCCTTCTCCTGCCAACCTCCAGACGTGGACAGTTGGGGAGTGGCTCCAACTTTTGGGGTGGTGTCTGGGGGGCAGAGCATCTGCATGCAGGTGAAATAAACACCCCACAGCACTTTGCTTAGTCACGGGAAACATGCCAGGTGTCAGACCCAGAGCCGAGAGTCTTCCAATGTACAGGCACATCCCCAGTGCAGCCCCACTCAATGAAGCCACTTTCAAGGCCAAATCTACACCTGTGAGTTTCTTCCTCTTGGCTTAAACAGGTCTTGGACACATTAGATGTTCAAGGGATAGGGTTGTCTCTGTCTGTCAGACAAACTGGCTGTACTAAAATAATCTGGTGTTCATTTCATCTCTTTGTAGACACAACTGAGAGCGTTTTTCCTCAAATGCTTAGTTCAGGCTCAGCTGTAGCACAGTGGGTTTGCCTGTCATGAAAACAGCCAAATAGAAGTTCCATGAATAGTATTTTAAAAGACAGTTGCTGACAATAAGTAAAAGTGTTGTTAAAGGTTTAAAACATAGAAACCCTTTAGCCTGGGTTTGTCTTCTGTAAGGTCCCTTTGGGGCAAGCTGAACCCTGTCCCTCACCACAAGTTGTCAGAGAGCCTTTTCCTGGGCATGGGAGTGAGGGGTCACAACCAGCCCTGCTTTACCTATAGGTCAAAGGTCAAGCCTGACATCACAGAAAGAAGTGCTAACTCCCCAGGGGAGGGAGGAGCTTTGCCTTTGAATGATGAATTTAAAACATTTATAAAACATCCCTAAACTTTTTCCAGGAACAAAAGTTTTAAATGAGGGAAAGAGCCTCAGCTATTTCAAGGTCTTGGATTCGTTCCCTTTCTGGCATTTGTGAGCAGCCGTGCAGATTTTTTCCTCCAGAAATGGAGGAAGACTGATTTAGCAAGTTTGCAAAGAGTCCACTTGTGTGAAACACCTTCAGTCCTGCTTTAATGTGAAGCTCCTCTTTCTAGGAGGAAAACACACAAGGGTCTGGGTCTTGATTGTGTTGGTCCTAGCATTTTTCACAACGTTCTGCTGAATGAGTGATCAGTGTGGCAATGATTTAGGAAAAAGACCAAATTAAAGTATGGGGGACCAAATCATTGCCACTTTTGCTCGAGGTCCTCATGTAGTCCTTGTCAGTTTCCATTAACCTGCAATACAGCCAGGATGACCATGTAGTTAATGGTTTATGTAGGTAACTATCTCTTGGTCACACTAAGAGCCCTTTGAGAGCAGGGCAATATCTTGTTTTAGCATTTTCAGCAATAGCTGGAATATTTGGCAATAAAAGGTGCTCAATTGATGTCGACTGATTATTTGATTCAATTTAATTGATCACCTCTCCTGATCCCCCAACCCCCCACACAATAAGACCATGCAAAAGTGGGATAGGAAATGTTATGACAGTTAAGTTTTAAGAACATGAAGTATAGTCTTCATGAAAACATCTGTGTTTTTTTCTTACGGTTTCAGAAAAAGCTTCCCATGATGACGGCACTGCCGTGCATGCCTCCGTCCAGATTTTGGATTTAACAACCACCAGTTCTAGGAAGTGCTCTCTGTAACCCGCAGGTTGGACGTGTAATCACAGTATACACAGACCTTAGAAGCAGGATAGCCGGGGAGGCATTGGTAGGAAGGAGACTGGGAAGAAGAACTGGTGGGAACTGCTGTGCATCTTTATCCAGAGTCGTGAGAGCAGGTCTGAAGACAGAGGTGGGCATGGCTGGAGGTAATGGTCGAGGGTGGCAGCAGCTTGTGTCTGTGGCAGAGGGAGGGAAGGGGGCACTTCATTTTGGAAAGACAACTGATGTGATCCAGGGTGAGATGAAGTCAACAGAAGAACAGTGACAAGGAAAACCTATCTGATGACCGAATTCCAGGATTACAGCCCCAGCCTCCCATGACAGGGGCAACCAAGGCTGTGGACTTGTGTACATCAGTCAATTAAACTATGAGGGAAGCTTCAAAGGAAAGTCATGCCAGTAAAAATTTAACAAGCTCTGCAAGCTCTGGGCTGACTTTGAGGGTGTATGTGAAATAACAACAAAATAAAGCATTTTCCCCCCGCCCCGGGCTAAATTGTTTCAGTTCTTGGTGCATAAATGTTTGGAGGTAGGACTGTTTTTTCCTAAAGATAAAGCCCAGAGTCACAGAGAGGGACACTCAGATGAACCAGGACGGGCCAGGCAGGAAGGAGAGGCTGAGAAGAAGAGCGTTGGATGGAAGTCTGGATCTGGGTTAGGGGCACGCGAGCCAGCGCATCCCCGTTTGGGGTTTTCCTCAAGGTCCCCTTCTCTGTGCCAGATGATGCCATCACTGTGCACAATTTAAGATAGAGAACATCAGGTGCCTCTCAGACCTTCACGCAGTGTCACATCTCAGGTGACCCTTAGCAGTTTTTAGTTAAAAAGCAAAGTAATCAAAGCAAAAATGTCCAATAATAATAACACCAGAGCACTATCCATTGATTGCCATGAGTGGATTCCCAGAGGACAACATCTCTCTGCTAATGCCATCAACAACACAGTGCCATTGTAATCATTCCCTTTTTGTCCCAGAGGCAGAAAAAAACATCATAGAACTGCCTATCCCCCGATAATACAAATACACCTATAAATA
Source organism: Daubentonia madagascariensis (assembly GCA_023783475.1). NCBI lineage: Eukaryota > Metazoa > Chordata > Mammalia > Primates > Daubentoniidae > Daubentonia > Daubentonia madagascariensis. The sequence goes on along the minus strand of JAKFHU010002206.1, from coordinate 2,778,078 downwards.
AACATATCAATGTCTACACCCAATGCACATCTAGACTCTTGGTGATTCTTTAGTTATCAAGTAAACGTCCTTTTGAGCCTAAGGAATGACACTGTTAATTCAGTCTTGAGGCTTGGGGTAAAGTTGGACTATTTGTGAATAAAAAAGTGAGGCTAATTAAGTGGCATTCACTGGGGATTTGGAAAAGAAGAGGCTTCTTGTGGGAAGGTAATTATATTTTCACTGACCCTCACGTGGTCCCCCGGTGCCGGTGGTGGGGGCTCTCTGCCTCACCGTGTGACATCTCCTTTCGGGATGAGTTGCCCGTCACCTTGCGAAGCCCCCTGTCCACGGATGCATTTTCTAATCAGTTCACATGATTGAGCTTCCACCAAGTGATGCTATACTTAATTCCTTTCCGCCTGTAGGGTGTGAGGTTTGGAGGGCCTCTCGTCAAAACTTTGGAGGGCTCTGTCAGTTTGAAAAGAACATGACCTTTAAATTGTATCAGTATGTTTGCTGGTGCATAAGGGAAAGGAAAAGGTTCGTCCTGATGGAAAACCACTCAGAAACCAAGAAGTAATTCAGGGGGAACCAGCCCAGGAAGGTAATTTGTTTATACATAATTTGCTAAGCGGGGTGAGGTTGGGGGAGAAAGGCCCGAGAGTTTGGGTCTGGGTACATTTAACCTATCTTAGGGTATTTTTCTTTCCATTGCTGTTCTCCCCTGAGCCACAGATGTTGCCACACTGTCATTAGAACAGGTAAACCAGTATACTCTTGTGACTGCAGTTGAGGAATAGCTTTTAAGAAGGATTCTACTTCTATACAACTGTCAGCTCCGGAGTTGAATTACTAACTCCTCCAGAAGAATTAGCAAGGGCTGTTCTGATACCGTGTGACCAAAGGCGGAAGATGAGGCCTGGTTTTGAAAAACTTTATAAAAAACTGCCTTTTAGAGATCAAGGCATCTGTTCTGGTTTTATTTTGAAAGTTTTATTAGAATAAAAAGAATTCAGGAAGCCCATTTGTTTTACACGTGCCCCCATGCATGAGTACACACACACTTTTTATTTGTGTATTGTGTATAGTTTTTATTGTATTTATTTGTGTAATTTTTTAAAGTTACATGACTTTGAAATTAGGAAACCTTTAACTATGACCCTTCGTGTCATAGTTTGTTTCTACTTTTCTCCTTTTTTCTGGTTAAAATATTTGGATTTATAATGTAGAAAAAAATGGAGGCTAAGACAATGGACACTTCTTGCTCTAAGGAGGAAACCACAAATAAAAATTTGAACTTGGAGCAGACATATACTTTTTTTATTTAATTCTTTTATTTGTAACATCTTTATCTTTCAGAATCAAGAAAGCTGCCTGCATTGTCGTTCCTCTGCTGAGAGGAGAGAGGAATGACTAACCCCGTGGAGTGGAGTGAGCACACAAGGAGAAAGACGGGAGGCCACTAAACATCTATGTCTTAGTTTGCTTGGCTTTGACACTGGGATAGCACGTCTCGCTCTCCTGTGGAGGAGTATGTTATTTCTGGACATTAATAATTTTGGGGGAAAAAAGGTGGCTTCCTCAAAAGGAACTCACATGAAGGAGCAACAGACACGGTGGTCTCCTTATATAAACATATCGTGGCTAGGCAATGTATTCACTCTTTGCTGCGGGAAGGAGCAATGAGCAAGTTTCTGACTCTGAGCCCCGTTTATCCTCATGTTGTGAAGCATAATCATTTGTCAGCTTAGGTAAAGCTCCTGTGCCCGACTGCAGGCAACAGTGCTGTGAAGTATTGACTGAGTCTGGGTGCCTAATGCAAAATGCAAAATAGGAATTGAAGCATACTTGATGGGATTAAAACATTAGTATTGGCTTTCAGCTCTCAGTTCTGTAGCTCCTGTAGTAAATGCAGGGCATCTTAAAAACAAAAGCCAACAAACCAACAGAAAACAGCCGGGCGCCTTTGCAAGGCAGGGGAGGAACAAAACCTTGTTCCAAGATTTGTGAATTGATTTTCTCCAGTGTGGACTCTGGCAACTGTTTCATCTCTAACTTTGACATATACTTTTCATTTATTTTAAGTAGAAAGCTTTTATTTTTACTATGGGTATAAGAAGACACCGCGACATGTTGGATAAATGAAATAATCCTGATTACCACATTAAGCCACAGAGAGGGAATCTTAAAAAGAAAGTGCCATAAAAATCTAACACATATACATTTACTCTCATGTGAGTGTTTATAAGCATGGGCGTATGCTGGGCCTTCTCCACAGTGGAGCTCACAATAGTGTGGGATTTGGGGGCTGACCTCTGCCGAGGAAGTCCGCAGGAAATGTGATGTGAGATATCGTCCTGTAGTACATGGATCTGGCTGTGGTCCCAGACAGGAGTCCTGTCGTTCATCAGATAAATTTAATATTCCACAATATGGCAGGAACCAATACATATGCTTGTGCCTTTGTCCCCAGAGGTCAATATTTAATCCTCAATCTTGGGAATCTGAGTAAACTGTGGTGACCAGTTATGCCCAAAGGAACCCAGGCACAGCATTTAATTCTATTTCCTCGAGAGGGGAAGCTGCCTACCAAAGCTACAGAGGCTTGTGACGTGCGAAAGAACCAGGAACCCTTAGGTTACATCAGGGTAGGCCATCCCGAAGCCCAGCGTGGCCTCCAGTGGGTCAGCCTGAGACACAGGGGTGGTGAGTGTGAGAGTGGCAGGCTCCCCTCAGGGCTCCCTGTCAATGTGTAGCCCCTACCCCTCTCCCCTCTAGCCCTCTCCCCTGCCCCAAGTACCTTCTTACCTCCCCAGGGCTGAGGATTCACTGGGACTGAGGAACGGTGACTCCAAACCGGATAGATGTCTGAAACGCCACATTCTGAGATAGAGCTCGAGTAGGCTAAAGAACCCATCGGAAAATATTACCATGGCTTTCTTTGCTTTTGATTGAGATTTCTAGAAATGTCCTAAGTGTTTAGCATCCTAAATGAGTGGGTACGTCTGGAACCCCAGCATGGCCCTTTGGTGCCATTTTCTCCCCTGGCCCAAGCACACTACCCCTTGGTGAGCATCAGAGTAGTCACCCAAACACCTGCGGAGCCCAGGACCACACTGGTAGATTTGCTCTTTCGAATCAGTGAAATTTGCCTGACTTCAGAGTCCCATTCATTCCAGGCTTGGAACTCAGGTTTCTAGGATTACGTCTGGCACCCCAGCTATTTCTCCTCCGAGTTCACCTCAAGGGTTACTGTGGGGTGAAACATGCAAGGGCAGGAGGCTCTTTGACCTAGCCTGCAGACTTGTCACCCAGTTCTTCCAGTCTGAATTGCTCAGGGCAATTTCTGGTGACTTCCCCAAGGGCTGGGGCTGGTGGGTTCCCTGGTTGGCGCCTGCAGCTGGCGCACCAGGCCTTGGGTGGAGAGTGAGGAGCTTGGCCTATTGAGCAGGGAATATTGTTCTGGGGTCTGAAACTTTCCTGAGACTTAGGCCTGGCTAGATGTGGTAACTCTGTGACTCTCCAGACACATTTTGAGTGAATTGCTTTCAGCTTTCACAAAATGCTAATGTCAATATTGTTTACGTCTGGTTGCATTGTTTCTCACTTTAAAATTACAGCTTTAGTACATTAAGCTAATTTTATAATACTGTATTAACTTAATATTCCATAAATCACACACATCAGATTGCATTGTTACAGATGCACAAAACCCAAATTTACTACCCACACTCTCCAAACACATGTATTCATAATTTGCTCCAGTGAGCCCTGTGCCACCATATAGGGTTAAGGAATTACACATTCCAATGCCAGGCACAGATCATGCTGCTCTCTCTCTCTGCAATTGTTCTCCATACAAATTGAAACAATATATTTCCAGCCATTTTCATAGTTGTAATTACTAGCAAAAATCGTAATACTGTGAACATATTTTAAACACCTGCACTTTTGGTCCAATTTTTTTTTTTTTAAGCTGAGTATTTTCATTTGAACAAGGTTGAGAAAACTCACCCATGGTAGCAAAGGCAGGGTATGTTTTTTTCTGGGGATGATTGTAACTTTTGACTTAGAAGGAGGAGATTGACAGAAGGAACTCAGCTTGCACACTCTCCTCCCTTCATCCTTCATCGTCTCTCTCTCTCCCTCTCCCCCCCCCTTGGCAAAAGGGATTTAACTGCAGCTAGATTGACTTTTACGTCTCCCTGGTCCTCTTGCACGGGTGCAAAGTTCTATGTTAAGCCCAGCTTGCTGGTTCCAGGGAACAAAGGGCTGCTGTCCGTGGGGGAAATGGTGGTGGGCTGGGGCATGGAGGAGCCTCTGTCGGTTTTTAAGCACACACTGTCTAATCGGGCTCTGACAAGTCCATTGTAAATCAAAGGTCTGGTAAGTGGGGATGCCAGAAATGTTTGATCTCCTTCCAAGCCTTGAAACAACTTGCTTATTTTTTCTGCAGTTTGGCTCCTCACTAAAATAAAACATTGCGAGATGAATGTTCTGACGGGTCATTGTGTGTCAAGCTGTCACTCTGTAATGGTTACATATTTCAGCTGGATTGAGGTGGTGCCGGTTGGGGGAGGTCTGGGGGAAAGAGAGAGGGAGAGAGGGAGGGTAGGAAGGACACAAAGAGTAACAAGGTTTCTGCTTTCTCCTTGTGGCTGATCTTCATTTAAACCAAACACTTGTCATGTTCAGGGGAAGTTTTATAAATTTTTAATGATATTGGGTACAACTGGTGCTTTGAAATTTGCTGTACTTTAATTTTTTCTTCGTTAGCAAAGGTTCACTAATGCATTGAAGTGCTAAGAGCGTATCCTGGGGATGCCACGATAATTGTGTTGTTAATAATATTGTGGCACTGGTAATGTTCTCCTGGTAATCAAGGCATGAGATTTTTTTTTAATATATTCAGTTATTACACTGCATCTCGTACAAATCATGTCAATTACAATTGCCAGCCTGTGACAGTTAAAATAATTGTATACGTTTTCTAGAATTTTCCATTGGCTTGGCTAATCAAGCTAAAAAAAAATCAACACATTATTTGCATTAATTTTGTTTCTAGTCTATTTCCACTCCTAAATCATTTGTCCATCTACTTCAAAAGGCAGAACAGTAAGTATTTTAATAATAAATATACAAACACATTCACACCAACCTAATTTAAGAATACTCCTATAGGTCTAGCAAGACGGAATCATCTGGTAGGAACGTTTTGTGTGACTGGGTTGATGACTTTAACTAGTGTGCATACATGCTGATATTGAGTTCCCATTGTATACACGCGGGATATGTGGATGCTATGTTTATATAGACAAATCTTGTAAGAACATTCATTTTAGCATTTTCTATTTCTGTATGCAGTCTGTAGTTCTGTCTAGGTCAGGAAAATTGCATGATTTTGGTCTTTCCTTTTGGGCTTCACTGAAATAGCTCAATATTCCTCTGCACCAGGAAATGATGTATGTAATACTTTGCAGAACGGCACTGCAAATTTGCAGCTCAAACACTAGTCTTCCACTTCTATGAGCTCTATCTCCTGACCGGCTCTGAAGCTTTCTTTATTTGGAACTAAAATAGCTAAACACTCAAAAAGTACTGAACATGTGAAACCGCTGCACACGGAATCCCCTGTGGTGTCTCAGCAAATTTCCCCAAAGCCTGGGCCCTTTCTCCTTCACCCAGTGTCCCTCCCTGTCACAGCCAAGTATGGGGAGGGGTTTTGGTTACATAGAAACATTTTGAATGAAGACCCCAGGGTGCACAGGAGAAGGGGAAGAGATGCTGGGAGGCTCTCTGGGGGGTGTGGGGGACCTGTCCTGCCTGGCTGCCATCGTACATGGGGACAGTAGGTCGGGATGCTTCCCAGGCAGACCCTGAAGAGTGAGTTAGCCTGTCCTGTTTTAGCTGTGAAAAAGAGAGGCTCAGAAAGCAAGCAGGGAGCATAGCAATTTCTCCAGGAACCCTCCAACAAGAAGGAGCTGGAGTGCTTGCAAAATAGCAGTTGCAGAGAATCTGAGCAATGACAGGTGGACATGCTAGGATTATTTGAGAAATTATCCAGCAGCTCGAAGATATTATTTGGAGAATAATAAATAAGCTCCCCCAGTCTCCGAGGCCCTTTTCACCCCCTTCCCCACCACCCAGCCTCTCCACACTCCTCCAAGCCACGTCTATGGCGTCAAGCTTTTGCATGAGGGTCAATGGCTATAGGTTATGGGGGTCAGGGCAACAAAATATTTTTTCCCCTTTTTAATGCAATCATATTCTCTTAAACATGGCTTGAACAAATCATCTCTCAAAATGTAGAATTTATTTCTCAACTTTGCCTGGAGGTACAGCGGCAAGAACAGATTTTTTCCCTCTCTCTGGCCCTTTGAGTCCTGACCATACAGAATGGATGGCTTTAGAACTGTACACGGACAGGAAAATCAATGCGTCATACCAGGAGGCTTCAGGGGTTAGGTTCCCATGTCCATGTCAACAAGGCTATTGGTTTTTTTAATGCTCCAAAGTTATCACTTCCCGGCTGCTAGAGCCACCACTGTGACTTGTGTGGTCAAACCTTAACAAAAGAATTTCCCTCTGCCCACCACTCGGTGGCATGGAATTTAATTACTGCACAGAGAGAATTTTTCTAAGTATGACAATCTAAAACAAATAGGCAGGCCCCCAACCACAGACGTTCCCAGGGCAACTGGCTGGTGCGTTACAGAGGGGATCAGGGAATTTTGCTGGGAGCTGGGATATCATGTTCGTGCCAGGCTGCAGCTCTGCAGTGGGATGGCAGGCAAGTGGTGGGTCTCTGGTACCTCTGGGCACTCTGGGAAAGCAGCCTGCTGGGAAAGAGGACGACCTGGCCTTCTCTGGGAGGGTCACCTTTCCGTGGGTCGAATTGGGGGTGTGGACAGCCGGGACCGAGGGCATCTCTTCTGCTTTAACTGCCACTGCTCTATTAAAGAGGCTTAATTTGTCAGGAGAATTATGTGCTATCAGGTGAAGACCATGTTGCTTCAATTAATACTTACTGTCGTTAGAGTTTAAACTGAGTATCCGAAAATGAGGCCTTGGCTAAATCTTTGTTGATTCAATCAGCCCAACAACTGCAATTGGTTTACCGAGCTGGGAGGAGCCCCCCCTGTCCTGACAGCAGCCCCCGTACGCAGACCTAGAATTTCTCAGACTCACTGAGCTTCAGCCACACTGGGTCCAGCCCCCTCCCAGATGCCTGGCCGGGCAGACCCTGTGCCCTCCTAAACTGGCCCTTTGATCTGGTTTTCATCCTCGCCGCCCCTCCCCCACCCGCTCTTGCCTGGGCTGTCCTGTCTGCGGTGACACAGTGCTAACGCCACAGCGCTGGAGGCCGCAGTGAGCATTGCTCACTCGCAGCAGGCGGATGAAAAGGCAGTGCAGATGTAATTTGTTTTCAATGGCTGTTTCAAAAGAATAATTGTGGTGACATTGCGGGATCAATATTATAGATTTTTGTTTTCAAGTACACTGTATGTGTGGTGCTAAGGGGAGGCAGGAAATACAACACTGCAGCCTGAATACAATAAAAATGGATCGAGGTCTGCGGGTATTTGTCGGCTGCTAGCCATCACGGGTTTGGGACATCATTGGTGGGATTACCGAGTTTGTCCTTTGGGTTGGTATTTCATGGTGAATGTGCTCACGTTTCCTGTAGTTTTCCTCTTTTGCTTCTTTTGGGACCTGTTTCCTGAATCTGTGTGAAGTAACTGGCGATGAGGTTCCATAATCAGAGCGTTGGCTTCGCTCGCTAACAAGTGGAGGTGGCAGGGGGTGGTGTGCCGAGTGTGCCGGAAAAGGCGTGTGAAGATCTATGAAAGGGGCTGGACATTTTCACGAGGAAACGATAGCTTCTGGTCCAGATTGGGGGTAGGACGACTCCGGCAGCCGTATGTTTCCTCCAGCTCTTCCTGTGTCGTTTTTAAAGCACAGGCCTCCCCACAAGTGTTTGTGGGTCCCAGATTGGCACAGGGACTTCGGTGGGGGTGGGAGCAAGTCCCAAAGCTCCCCTGGGAACGCCTTGGACAGGACAGCATGTCCTTTAGAGAAACACTCTGCTCGGGAAGGTTGTCTGAACGTAGAGACTGTCACTTTAAAATCCCAAGAACAGTGGATGAGGTGATCAAGACCTCCTGAGTTAAGGCGGGTTCCCTGACTCGGGGAACTAGGCAGAAATGTAGATCCCAGGGTGAAAATTATATGAACAAAGAATTAGTAATAAAGCTGAATAAATGTAATGAGATGTGAAAGAGAGCATGGTGAGCACTTTCCCCCCTGTCTTTTGTAATTAGCCCTTGGAAAAAAAAGGAAATCCTGGCAAAATATCCTTCTAGTTGCTGGCTTAAAATTGTAAACGAAAAGAATTTGTTTCAGGATGAGAGAATTGTCAGGTAGAGAGCACGATTTCTACCTGAGACCCAGAAGGACACCCAGAATGTGAGAGCTGGAACATCCCGTCCAATCCACTCATTTGACAGATGGGGAAACTGAGGCACAGCTATTGCTAGGACCCTGTTTGGTCTCCCAGGGAGGGTGAAGAAACCGCATATTCTGACTTCCAGCCCAAAGCTTCCCAAAGCCCATGAACTTGGCTCCAGTTTGGACATACTTTGTTTGGAAATCATCATGTCCTTTTTGCTTTCTTTTCTTTCTTTCTTAAATTGAGGACAAATATAAAACCAGGAGAGTTTCACAACAATCCAGTTCTGGCTTCTTTTGAACAGTCAGAATATCTTGCAACACAGGACTCGTCCTGCGTGGCAGCATCTAGCTGGTGTGGAGTCCCTGTGCCTGCTTCGGGTGAGGTGCTTCCTCACCCGTTCACGCTCAGCCCAATAACAATTTGCACTTGCAACTGGACAGTTGTCCTGTTCTGACACCTGTCTGACACTCTTGTTAGTTTAGCAGAGTGGTAGATAACAGGGGCACATTTTCCTCAGAGTTAGGTTTCCTTTAGTCCCACTAAGCTTAGAATATGATTAGTAAATACCAGCTGATCAGTGCCCTATGTCCTCTACCCCCCGTGCTGGCAATGTGGGTGCCTGTGTCATACAAACTGTCTGGAAGAAGTAAAACCAGAGCATCTGCACGTCTCAAAATAGCCAGATGTTTAACATTCACACTTCCAGAGGATTTAATTCAATCAAAATTTGCCAAGCTCCTTGCTGGAGGATTAGGCAAGAGAGAACGCCTTCCCTCAAGGAGCTCACAGTCTAACTGGAAAAAACATAGATGAATTACAAAGACGTAAACTCAGATATTGCTTACTGAGATCCTGCTGTTTACAAGGCCCTGTGACAAGTCACTAGACAAGGAAAATACCCACAAATGACCGAGTATCGTGCAAAGGGCTGTATTTATGTGTTCAGGGGTATGAATCTAGGTTAGAGGAATTAGCATCTTAGTCCCTAATTTAACAGATATTTATTGTCTACTATGAGTTGGGCATTGTACTAGGTGCTGGAGCTATAATTGTTACCAAAAGGTTGGCACTTGTCCACGAGGCCAAGTCAGAAGGACGTTTCGGGGAGGAGGAAAGAGATTACTTTGCCAGCAAAGGAGGAAAAATGGCAGACCTTCTTCTCTCAAAATCCAAATTTCCTGAACAGAAGCATAAATACAGAGCTTTTAAAGGGAGGGCCCCTTAGTTCTAGGCTACTGTGGTTAACTATTCTAACGGTCCCATCTCTGCCAGAGACAGAGCCTGTGAACTCCACCATCCAGCCACCTGGGGGGTGGCTCCGCCTGGGGTGCAAAAACAAAAGTCCTTCTCCCTGCGCCTCCCAACCACTGGCCGGACGCAGGGATGCAGGTTTCAGTTCTCAAAAAAGAGTGGGGGAAGATTCAAAGAGACCCATTTTTTTCAGGCCATTCCCTGTTACACAATGGTAAGCAAAATAGACGTTAACCAAATAGTGACACAAATATATCCTACAGTTCAAACTAATAAGTGTTATGACGAAAGAGTGCACAGTGCTATGAGCCCAAATAACAGAGGAATCCGATCAAGTCTGGGGAGGATTGAGGGCTTCTCTGAAGAAGACATTTGGTCTGAGGGTCAAAGGATGAATAGAGAACATAAAAGCCTTCTCTACCCAGTGGAACCAGCATGTGCAAAGGCTTTGGGGCAGGAGAAAGCATGTCACACCTAGGAACTCAGGGAAGACCAGTGCAGCTGGAACAGAGCACGCAAAAGAGAGAGGGTGTGAAGAGGGGCTGTAGAGACGGATTGGTGGGTGCCAGACCAAACATGACCTTATGGTCCAGGGCAAGCCATTTGGTCTTTGTCCTCAGAGGCATAGGACAGAAGAAGAGCTTTGGGATATGTGTGTGTTCACACACAGTAACACAAACAGATCTGTCTTTTAAAAGGAGCATTTATCCTAAGTCGGGTTTCTAAGAAATCAGATTCTAAGCCTCAGAGATTCATGTGTGGAATATTCACTGGGCAATGCTCTCAGAAACAATACCTGTGAAGTGTAAGGAAAGCAAATTTGGGCAGAAGGAGAAGTTGTACCATGTGAAGTTGCAACAGAGGCCTCAGCAAATTCTATGGAGCATGCTGGAGCTGGAATGGCTTTGCAGAAATGTCCTGCACTGAGGCCAGACGGTGGAGGTTCGGGCCTTACGCCACTGCCCACCCCCAGTGCCCATTGCAGCAACCAGTCATTGGGTGTGAGCTGCCCCTGGGAAGAGGTGTGGCCTTGGATGAGGCCACTGTCTTCAGCTGAGGACAACTTCCAAAGAGGGACTCAGTTAAGAGCTGCCAGCTGCCGATGCTCTCAGGGGCTGGAGAGAGTAGCACACACAGATCACTGCCGGCCGCCCCTCGCGGCGTGTAGATCTACTTGCTTCATATAATAAGTCTTGTGAACAGCTCTTCCAGGATCCTGGTTGATCTCTTTTCCAGGGGATGCTCATAAGAGGAGTTAGTAGGACAAACTACTCTTCCCACCACCGCAGCTGGTCTTTGGGCCACATCTGTAACTCATCATCTCCACCCTCTTCTTCATTCTCCTCCTCATCCTTGGCCAGCACTTCTCTTGGTCGAAGTTGCTCACCTGCAATGACCAGGCCCTCATCTCTAAACGGTAGGGCCCTCTGGTCACCATGCCCTTCTCCAGCCATGGCCGCTGTGGTCATTCGTCTGCTTTCAAGATAGGGCACTACTGAGAAGGGATGCCAGACGCGGGTCAGCTGGCTTCTTCCGCTATCCAACAACAGCTCTGTCTCCTCCTTTCCTTTCTTGCTAGGCTCTCAGTGAAAGAACCCCAAATGAACAGGTGACAGCTGTAACTAAACATGTAATGGGACTCTTGCTAAGTTCCCTGGTGGAAGAGTTCCTTGTCTGGGAATCAGGACCTCTAGCTCCACAGGGCCTGGAGTCACAGGGAGAGCAAGCACAGACTCCTTACATGGATCAATGGGAGCGATGGTAAGTGGGGCCACTCCACTTCCACCCTTTGGGTCCTGAATCCCTGTCTTCCACCTATTGGGGATACAGAATCATATAATTTTCATTGCTTCAGAGTATACGCTGCGTCCTGAGAAGGACGTCCTATTCCTCCAGGGTATCATCTCCAAGTTGGTGCCTGAGCTGAATCTCCAAAGGGCCATTCTCTCGCTATTTTAGGCTGGCAGCTTCCTTTGTGCTGTGGGTAGATGTGACAGAACCGGTGGCTCTCATGGTCACGTTCCCACTCTCACACCTTCCCGCGGCAAAATGCGATGTTATGTGGGATCTAGTTTTGGTATAAACACTTGGATACCAGTGCTAGCTAAAGACCTGTGGCCAGGAAAGGCAAACCCACATCCAGAGTGTGTGTCAATTCCAGTCGATTTGAATCACTACGTTGCCTGAGGTGGAAGGGGTCTAGTGGAATCGAGTTCCCCCAGGTGGATAGTTAGCCTTCTTTCAGTATAAAGCCATGCTGGGGACTCAGCATTGGGTTCTGTGGCAGGCAAGTTGGGTATTTGGCAGTGGTAGTAGCTAGATTAGTCTTAGAGAATAGGAGTTCCTGATATTGGGCTGTGCATGATCTTTGTGCTGTTGTGTCTTTGCTCCATTCATGAGACCATTGTGCAAGTCCAATGGCCGGTGGCAGAGGCTGGCTGATGTCAACTGGCTGAGGCATTCTTTCCACTTGATTGTTTAGTGCTTCTTCCAGTGCCTTGCAATACAAGGATCATCCCCGTGTGTCCTCTCATAGATCCATCCATGACCCTCCTTCCCAGGTCTCCTTGTCTGCAGTCTTCTAATTGTTCTTCCTAGTGCTCTTGACCAACCAGCCAAGCCATTTAACACGCCCTTGATTATATATACATTCTTGTGTCCGGCCACATCTTCTTTCATACAGAATGAATTACTAGGTTCATCACTGGACGCCCAGCTATTGGGAAGAATTTTTCCTCACTATTGTCTTTCAAGGCCACAACTGTGTGGGGCTGTAGTGTAGTAGGGGTCTATCTGCAGCTCGTATTCACATACTGGGCTGAGCTGAGAACAAAGCTTGGCCTTTTTTCCTTCCTTCTCAGCTGGTCATAAGGGTCCCTATGGTCCCATGGGTGTTAGATGAGGGTAGAGGTGCTGGTGCATCAGTAGTGGGTGACATGGGTGTCTGGGCTACCAGCTCATGCAGCTTATTTGTGCCCTGTGCCCTACTCATGCCAGTGTTAGATGAAATTCTTCCATCTTGCAATGGGTAACTTCTGGATCTACCTGACCTATGACTTGGTGGCTCTGATAAAACCCAGTTCATGAAGAGTAGCTCTGACTGAGTGGTAAGACAATTTGTTTCTACCAGGGCCCAGGAATATACCATGAGCTATTGTTTTTGTTTTGTTTATTTTTATATGGTATATAATTCCTTACTGCATAGCTTCTGCATAGTCTTTTCCCACCTCCGTGACCTCTGTGTCTGCTGGGTCATGAGGGATTGTCCAGTTCCTGGTCTTGTTGCAGAGACTCTTCCTGATTTGTGTCTCTTCAATGGAAGACATTCTTGTCACTCAGTAAATGGATAGGCGTAATATTCTGAAATGTGGAATAGCTGCCTCCAGAATCCATGGGAGCCTACCTGTCAGAGAGCTTTTTTAAAATTTGTCAGAAATGTGAGATGTAATAATTTGTCATTTCCTTTGGATGGGATGCCTTGGCGTGTCTTTGATCATTGGACCCTTAAAACCTTTATTGATTTTGTGGGTCTCTGAATTTTCTAAGGGCTTATCTCCCACCCATTGGAGTGCATGTATCTAAGGTCATCCACTGTCATCCTTCAGGATCCATCTCATTTTTGCAGGAATCACACTGGTGAATTAAATGGGACGTGAAGGGAGCTACCACCTTCCATCATATACATATTCTCTATGTTGGATGGAGGATGCAGGAGAAATTTCAGAGACTTCCACTTGGCCTTCTGTATTGTGACAGTTCCTACCCAAAGGTCCAAGGGACCAAGTTGGAGATCTACCAAGTTCTAAGTGTGTACATTTCAATGATACATTTTGGAACTTGGAAATTATCAAGTGCCTGAAATGCAAGATCCTGAGAGCTGGATCTGGGCCAAGGTTCCATTTTTCACCTGACTTCCATTTGTGCGCCCTCAGGCCATTTTGCTAGCAAGCAGAAGAGGGTGAGTGCTGGGGAGAAGTTGGAGATACTGAATAGGAGGGGCTGAGTTCAATTTGGGGCCCAGTCTGAGAAGGCTGCAGAAGGTTTGATGAAGTAGCCTGGGGTTTCCCAATGTGTGTGACATGCAGATGGTGTGAAATAGTATATTTAAAGGTGTAGTTAGTTTTTCCCTTGTCCTGATTCAAGAAATATTAGAAGGGAAGCTCCTGCACTTCTCCAGCCTGGTCCCCACCCTGGATATGATGTTTCTACCTTCTGGATCTTAACAACACACATGACTGTGTGGGCTGCAAACTCAGGGAGTCACACAAATCTCACCAATTTAAACAGGGGGAAAGGGGTGGCCTTATTTCACCTTCTGGCTCTGAAAATCTTAATTTATGTGTATTATACAATACTTTCTAGGATTTAAATTGACTAAATATTGGACTTCTTTGGGTCTGCATGCTTATTCTAAAACTTGACATAATTCTCCCCTGGCATCTTCGGTTACTTTGTTCAGCTTAGGGTAAGGACTCCCCCTCACTGGAACTAATTTATATCATGCTGGAGGTCAAAAGTGGAATAACCTTGGGACTCAGAGTTTTCTGACCAACAACTTTTCTTTGTTTGGGGCAAGAAATCATAAGACTGTGTATTTGTTTTCTATTGCTGCTGTAACAAATTCCAAAAAAATCAGTGGCTTGGACAGTATACATTTATGGTCTTACAGTTCTGTCAGTCAAAATCCGACACAGGTCCCACTGGACTAAGATCAAGGTGTCAGCAGGGCTGTGTTCCATTTGGAGGCTCTAGGAGAGAATTCATTTTCTTGCATCTTCCAGATTCTAGAGGCCACCCTCATGCCTTGGCTCACAGCCCCTTCCTGCATCTTCAAAGCCAACAGCCTTGCATCTCTCTGGCACTTCATTCACCTTCATGTCCTTTTGTCTGCTCAAAGCCAGGAGTGGGTCTTCTCTTCCAAGTGGTTAGTCTGGACCCACCTGAATAATCCAGAGTAATCTCCCCACCTCAAGGATTCAAATCCTTGATCACATCTGCAAATTCCCTCTTGCTGTCACAGGTCCAGGCTTACGGTGCGGACATTTTGGGGGGCCATTATTCTGCCTACCACTACCACAGATTGTGACTTATCAAAGTTATAAGGAATCTTAGATTCTAATTTCTGACCTCTCCCTCATTTTGGAATTCCTTCTGAGGCAGTCCTAATAGATGTGCACCCGGCCTCTGAAAGAACATCCTGCTCAGAGTGAGTTCACTGCTGCTCTGAGGTGTATTCTCCAAGGAAGTTCTGTTCTCGGCTCCCTTCAACAGCTCTGAAGATTTTTTTTTTTCAATTAGGCTTAAATCTGAAATTTTGTAGAATGAACATGGCAAAAATCTGCCTTAACAGGACTTTTTATTGGCTCCACAGGGCCATGTCACAAACAACGCTGTGTTTGTAAGTAGGTTCTGTGTTTGAATTCGGATTTTTCCCATCAGATGCAGGATGCGAGAGGTGTCCTTTTGGTGATGAGCAGATACAAGTTGATTTAGCCATCAGCTTTAAGTAGCTTCTGAGCCTTGTGAAAGCCAGGGAGTTGGCCAGTGTCCTGTTCACATGGTCCATTCATCCACTTACTTATTCACAAATATTTATTGAACCACTGAGAATCAGCAGTGGACAAGGCAAAGTTCTTTCCCTTATGAGCTTCCATTCTCATGCTGGGGGGTGTGGTGAGAATTAATAAACAAATAAGTCTATCTCGGAGATATGGGTGCTAAGAGGAAAAATAAAGCAGAGTAAGGGGAAGGGTAACAGTGAGAGTGATGACAGTGATGTTCTCTATGAGACGGTCAGGAAGCCTTGTCTGGGAGGTGGTGTTGAATAGAGCTGTGAATGGGGTCAGTGGTATTCCATCTATGTTACGGAGAATAGTGGAATGAAATTCTGAGCCATTACCAGGGTTCATTTCCATCCCTTATTTCCTACTTGCTCCATCTTCTCTTGACCCTTTGCCAACCAGTTCTCCCCCAAGCTCAGGAGCTGTGGCCTCCTACTACCCTGCTTCAAGAAAAGGTTGCCCGAACAGAACCAGAGGGCAAGGAAAGCAATGCTTTCTAAAGTTTCAAAATAGGTTCTAAGATTGATGACAAAGCATTTTCATTTGTCAGAGCCAGGTTTTGTGGGTAATAACCATGATGAGCTTAGGGCCTCAACTTTATATCACAAATAATAGACACAGAAGGAGAAGAAAGCAACTGATTTCTTAGGTCCTGGATGAACATTCCTTGGGGTGTGTGGGAGAGTAGGGAAGGGATGAAGAGGGCTGGAGTATGTCCCTTGATGTCCATGGCAATGATGTGCGATAGGTATTAATACTGAGGATGGAAATGTCTTGCTGAAGGTTCTATAGCCAGGATGTTTTGTAAGTGGGACTCTGATGCTACAGCTTTCTTATCCCAAATCCATGATCCCAGATTCCAGCATGTTTTAGCTTTCCCTTAACTTCCATACTGAGTGCCTACAGGGAGGTTCATTCCCAACCTTGGGTCCTGAAGATCCCATGTGTCCCAAGTGCCCTAATGGAAACATAGGGGTTGATTTGAGCCCATGGGATCTGGCAAACGGGACGGATTGGTCTCATTAGTTATCTCATCACCTAGAAACTGCTTCTGAGATATTTCCTTTGGGCTGGTTAACTTCAAACATGAAGGAGCTCATTGAATTGGAAACAGCTGAATGTTTCCAATTTGGTGTGTTCCCCCTGACTAGCCCAGGAACCTCGAGCCACAGGGGCTGAACCTGCGGGGTGCTTCTCCTCATTGGCCCTACCAATCCTGCTTGTCCAGCTCCTTTGGCGTGAGGACGGCTTTGCCTGCAGTAAGCTGGGCCAACCCTAGGTTAAATGCTAGTGTGTTAGCATAATGGTCAAGGCAGTGCATGACTTCACTTCACAGGGAAGTTTGTAATGTAACCGGCCAAGCCTGGGAAAGGTTGCCACAGCCCTGACTAATAAGGATCGAATCCCAGCTTGGCCATTAAAACAGCTGGAAAAGCTGCAACCCTGTTAAGTGAGAAATTGGGCAAATATCTTGACACAGAAAAACTGCATGTGTACCCTGGTAGAAATTATGCTTTTATAGTTATTTTTACATCCAAACATTACTCTTTGAGTGCCATCGTATTTTATGAAAACTTTTATTAACATTTCAAAATGACCTTACCCTCATGGTGGGTCTATCAGTCCCAGGAGCCATAACCTATTTAAAACATTTTTATCTTTACAAACACAATAAAGTAAGCTGTCTTCAACATAGATTTGTAGATCTCATTAGAGATACTTTTTAAGAAGGTACTGCGTCTCTTGGGAAGATAATGACAGGTTGTAATCTTTGCATGCAAAGTTTTCAAACATGAGCACTTTGTGCAAATGGATTGTTTCATCTTTTGAGCATTGTCACCAGATCTGCTTTGTAATTGCTCTGGTATTCAGTGGGGATGGTTAGGGCTCTGGCTGCCCTGAACAGGGCAGGACACCTTGGAAGGGATGGCGCTGGTGGTCCCACAGTGTTGCTCCCAACTTGGCTGGGCCATGGGAGGTGGGAGGAAGGCCTGAGCTGGACGTGGGTGCAGGAAAGCTACCTCAGGGACCGGAGAGAGATGATGCCTTTGCCTTGATTAAAGCCCACTTAGTCTTCTAGGTTGTAAATGAAACTTTTCTCCTGGGAAGTGACTGGCTTAGGTGGCAGCCGAGGTGGGTAATTTTTCAGAAATGCTGCCTCCAGCGGGCCAGTATTCTAAAGGCTTCCCTGCTTAAATGGTCTTTTTATGCAGCAAGATAATGCAGCTTTCGCATTGCTAAATCAGGCCTATTTTCTGAGGAATGGTCGCATTCAAGGCACTTCTAATTTGTTAGAAGAAATGCAGACCATCTCTCCAGGAGTCTGCTTAAGAGGACATCATTTCTCCACAAGCCCTGCCTTGGGTCAATGTGCAGTGCGGCTGGCATACCAGCCCCTGTTGCTTCCACCTCCCGAGGAAGCTCTGATTTATTAGGATTCAACAAGCCATGTCCTCCTCCTGACTCAGTCCACAGGGTGAACATTCCCTCTTTCTTCCCCTGCTCTCTGGTCCCTTTCCTCCAGAGCTAAAAGGCAGGAGAAGGGTCGCTGTACAAATGTTCCCTCTGTCTTGTGGGAAATGTTGCTGGTGAGGTTTCACTCTGCTGGGGCTGGTGATGATGGCATAGGGGCACAGGTGGTCCTCGGGGAGAGCCAGGGCACTGGGCAGGCAGGCTCTGGGAGTGGCTGTCTTTCTGGTTTTCTGATTTGGGATGACAGTGAAACCACAGAGTTTTTGAATGTTGGAGAGATGAAGCCAAAGCCAAAGCCACTGGTAATTGAATACTATTATTTTCACCAATGTCTGCATGGGGGACAAAGCCCAAGTGAGTCACACTGCTGAATGCCCCCAAATGTTTGTCTTATAACCATTTTAATTGCATTCCTATTTGAGCCTCCCTTTTCTAGGAAGCTCACTTAATGAAGCACAGTTCTGGTTTGGCATCCATTTTAAAGCTTTTTGTTGGATGTGGACTTATTATATTATTATTATTTATCTTATGAATAATATAAATATGGTCTGTTTCCTATTTCGGGTCCCCACTCTGTCATCTCACCTCCTCATGGATGGCCTTTGTCCCTGAGGCCCCCAGACACCTCTCCAGCTGTGGAGCCGTGGACTCCATGCCTGATTGAGCAGATGAGACCCTGACTCTACCCTCAGGGGCTCTGTGACTGCTGCCAAATTACTTGCCTACCCTGTGGGATAATAACGACCCACCTCACAGGTGAAGATTAAACGAGTTAACACACATACAACTCGAGGAGTAGTGTTTGGCACGTGGGAAACCCTCAAAAAAAGCAGAAGCTCTATTATTGTTGTGGTTTGCCTGGGCTTTCTCTGGAGGACTCCACTGACTGTTTTGTCCTGGTGGCCCTGCCATGTTCCTATGCCATCGGCAGGCTTCCCTCTGCGGAGACCCCAGGAGGTTTCTCACCACCCAGGCTACTTCATAACATCCCTAGTGCACAGGTGCAGGTCACGGGGGGATGGTGGAAGTAGACGTGGGATGTGGGGTTTGTGAAACCTTCACTCCCCTGCGCTGTGAGCCACACCTTGCCACATCAAGTCTGCCTTCGTAAGAGGCCCCATCTGGCTAAGGAAGGAGTTTGGAGTCATTCTGCCCTTGGGTCAGGAGCTGCTTGAGTTTTGTCCTTAAGGCAGATTAGGATCTGGCTACCTCCGATTCAGAGCTTGGTGTGCACAGCATTCTGAGAGGACAGCTTGTCAGCCTGTGGCCTGATGTGCCCTGGGACTCGTTTCTGCCTTGGTCTCTCATTTGATTAATGCTTATTTACCTCTTCTTGAGTCTATGTTCAACTCAACTGACTTCCCAGTTCATCTACCATGTATCGTTGGCTAATCCAACTTGCAAATACATATGGAGGCCTGCTGTGTATGCAAAGACATGGGAGGCAACATACTTTCTTCCAGTCTCTTTTAGGTGGAGGCCAGCCAAGAACACAGATTTGTTCATTAAATATCTCTTCCTCTGGCTTTATTCATTCAGGGCAAGTAATGGACTTGCCTGAAGCTTCAGTCTAGTTAGGAAAGATTGCTCTAGTTACAGAACGAGGGCATGAGGCCCAAAACCTAGGTTAAGTTCATTAGAAAGAATATTAGAAAATAATTCAGTTTTTTGTCTGACAGCTTTTCCGATGGAGAAGCTGAATTGAAAAGTTTTTGACTTGGTTGTGTAATCCAGTGGCTGGAAAACTGTCGCCCTCCCTAACCCAGATACATTTTAATTTCTTTCATCCTGGATTCTGCTCAACGTATCAGCCCTGATGCTGCACAGACACAGTGTGATCAGGGATGGTGGTGTCACAGGGTCAAAGGCAAGAAAGACAGATGTGTCCTCACACTCACATTCGGTTGTGTGAGCACGGAGGCGATGATGATGGTACAGAAGGCAAGAGGCTGTCGTCATTCACATCGCAAGGACCAGAGACACTTTTCCTGGGAAGAGAACTGACAAACCCTCCCGTAGTAAGGGGTGAGCATCCTCGAGAAGCCACAGAGCACAAGGCACCATCTTTCATTGATCACAACCCTTATGATGCTCCCAGAATGGTGGTGTCTAGGAAACCACTTAAACTGGTGAGAAGAGAATACAGCATTTGACAATGGTTGTTTTGTTTTAAGACACGTGCATTAAAAATACATCTCAAATCCAGGGCACAAAGAATCCAAATAATGTTATTAAATTTTTTGTTGAAGGAGGTCTCGAAGGACAACTGGCTCTGCTCTTTGAGAGAAACTTGCAGAACTCGACTTGCGTGAACAAAGCATCTTCCTTGCTTTTTTCTTCCCCCTCTTCTTTTCTGGGTTTTTTTTTTTTCCATTTCCCACTTCCCTATTTCTCCTGAGGAGACAAACAAATCTCTGAAGGACTATTAAGTTGCAAATATACCGGAGCCAAAAATAGAAGATGGAGCCTTATAAACATTTTGCATATTTTGGTGTAATTTGTTGAAAATAGTACAAAATATGCTCACAGTTGGCATCTAGAATGCAAATATTAGGAATCCAGTCCCCTGATACATTATGGTTTTTCAGCAGTATAGTGCAGGCTCATCCAATTGCTATTGTGTGACTTTGTAGTTTGCGGGAGTGTGAATAATATCAGTGCCTTGTTTGTACAGTGTATTAGGGAGACGTGTGTCGCCAAGTGATATTAGCTCCTTGAGAGGCTCTGAGGGACAAAAGCCCGTAGTGGAACTCAGGGAAAAACGGATACATGTATTTTTAACATCACTGATGCTAGTTGCTTTTCTGAGCCATTTCCTTAAAATAAAAACCAGGCCAGGGATCAAAGTGTGCAGGGGGCTTTCATGTTCCAGAACAAGGGGGTTAAGTGGAGAGACTTTAAATGAGGGACTCTGCTGTGTATGTTTGAGCTGATAGAACTCTCTCCCACCCGGTGCAATGAGCCTGGCTGGTTTTACAGCTGACAGTAAATTTGTCTTCCCTCTCCTCTGACAGGTGAGAAGCTGTCCTCTCTTGAATGGGGGCTGCCACTGTACATCTGGCACCCACCTCACAGGTGAGCCTTTCTGTTCCTAAATGATGACTGGTAAGAAAAACAAGATGTCATTCTTGGTTATAAATTTAACTCTTCTATGATTAGTCTGGGCAATTAGGACACCCCTGGGGTTCAGTCTATGGCTGAGGCACAAGCTGGAAGTCTGATTAGCTCAGGTCTCTTGATGCTTGTTCCTGGTAGTAAATGCCTGGCACATATAGTATTGATTTTCATTTAGATATCTTAATGTTTCCAGACAATCCCGGCAGATGTGGGCTGAACTCAGATCCGCGGGAGCGCCGGGCTGCAATCTGCAAACATTTTTCTTGCCACTTTGTTTCATTTTTCCTAAACTTAACTGATTTGGAATCGGGAGATATAAATGAAAAATGCCGAGTTGGCCTATCAATCATGGCATGCACAAACATCGCCACTGCCCTTTCCTAACATCCTATTACCACCGGGTAGTTGGCTAGTCAAACAGGAATAAAAATTACACTGCAAACATCATAAGTTAGGCTTGATTTGTTGAGCAAGTAGCCTGACAATTCGGTAAGAGTTATATACCTCAGCTTCGCTGAAAATCAGGCTTGTTATGGCTCTGGTACGTCTATAAAGATTGTTCATTTCATATAAAACAGCTACCTGCACTGAACGCCCTGAAAGGAAGAATGATGCTGGTTATAAATATAGAGGAAAATCTATTTGTCTGCCCCTTCACGCTGTTAGCAAGTCACATGGAGCGGCCCTTTGGTGTTTCTCGGCAGCACGGGGAGTTCTCTGCGGCCACCTTCCCCTCTGCCAGGCTGGCCTGGATTGAAGCACATCATCTCTCTTTGTCATATGAGATAAAGCAGTGAAGTGTGACCGGTGCCACCGCCTTGCTCTCTGCCCACCAGGGGGACGCTAATGATATTGAAAAACTAGACGACGTTGCATTTAAACCAAATGCGAGGGGAAGGCTGTCTGTTGGCCGGCTGGGCTGGATAACAGTTAACGTCAGAAAAGATAAATAGAAATTATTAGAATGGGTTTGGAAGGGATTTTTTATAGGGCAGGGTTGTATTCGTTTAAAGATACATTATTGGACTGTTATATCTGATTTCAAGCTGCTGGGTAATTAAAATGATTAACATCCCTTACTCATAGAGTTCAATTCATTAAAGTTTTAAGCACCCTTTGTGCTCAGAATGGGAGGATAGAACATCCATGTTGACTCACACCAGGAGTCACTCAATTCGGCCCTGTGTTTATTTTCCCTGATCTTTCAAGCCACAGCGTCCATTCCTAAGCTGCGGGAGCACATTGGGTAGAAAGCAGCAGCCCTAAACACTCACCCCCTAGGCTCCCGTGTTCAGAGAGGAGGAGGGGAAAGGAACAGAGAAACCCAGAAAAACCCTGCTAAGGATGTAACCCAGGTTCTTCTCACAGACCCCCGTTCCTTCCAGTTGCTGGTACCTGAGGAGCCTTTGCCTACTGGGGGCTCAGAAGTTGTGACCGAAATGTGCGTCTAGACCTCAGGTATGCAGTGTCAGCAGAGGGTCCGAGGGGGCACTGGCATCTTGCAAACATGCTGGAACATGCTGTGGACATAATTCTCATCATTATCCCTATTCAAATGCATTAAAACATACATTGTTTCCTGTGCTATATTTCTTATTTTTGCATTTGTAACACATTCGGCACTATGTTGGTGAATAAATGGGACATTTGAAAGGGCACACTCATGTGATGGCAGAATAAAAATGCTGTAGTCTTCAGGGTACACTCCCTTTTGCCACCTTGTTCCCCAATGTTCAGGGAGAGGGAATGACATAACCCTCTTTACTAGTCTCCTATATAAACTTTAACCATCAATAGCAGTGATTTGCAAGACTGCTTGGGATGCAAACTTATTTTTAAGGCAAAAACTTATTCTTTATGAATTAGAATTTATCACTTTTTGACAGATATGGGGGAAGTCAACACTAGCACTGCCCAGCTGTGTGACCTTGAGCAAGACAGGTAACCTCTCTGAGCTTCAGCGTTCTTATCCATAGGATGGAGATTGATATGTCTTCCTTATAAGGATTAGAGATAAGTAAGTGTTTAGTGCAATGCTTGGCCCAGTATGGGTGCTTAATGCACAATAGCTAGTATAGTTAGCATCCATTATGATGTGAATAACAGTATTACTATTTTGTACATATCTGAGCATTGTAGACACTGAGTATGAATAGGAGATGTACAAAATGGAGCCAGGCATTCCCAGCTAAGGGTCTCAGGATGGTGGCCTATATGTGAGTTGTCATTTTCTTAGCTAGTTAAGAGTTCTTCAGCCATCTCCTTGCCCGGATCATTAGTTGACATGGTAACTTGTGGAAAAACTAGGTATAGCCTATACTTCATTTAACTGATATAGAAAAGAGAGAGAGTGCTCATAAATATTGCTGCAAAGGTGGGTTTTAGTCAGTGTGCAGGGACTGGCCCAGAGGTGAATGGCAGGGACTGTGAAGAAGATCCTCCTACGTACAGGGATCCGAGGTGCAATCTCTGTGTGTCTCCAATTACTCGGCTTTTCCTGGAGTGGGGGTACCTGAGGCTACTGTTGGCCCACCCATGACTAAGCATTTCCTGCCCTTTTTTCTGTGTTGTGACCCTGAATAAAGAGGTCTCTGCCATCTTGGTAGAAATACACCATACTATTGATGCTTTTTATTTTATTTTTTATTTTTTTCAGGTAAGATGGCTGTACACACTGACTGGTACAGGCCAACCAAGGTTAATGTTTGTTTTCTTGATATAATAATGCCCCTTTCAACTTGCAAAGTGACCCAGTTGGCATGATAAATTATATGATCACCTTAGGCAGCAGGCATTTTTGGTATTGCCCAAGTAACTTGAAAGTCCTACTAAAGTTACACTGGAGTAGTGAGGTCAGAGTCTGTCCCAAGGATATCTGTGTGAAGCCAAAGCCATGATCAGCACTTGCTCAAAGGGCTGCAACAGCAATACATTTGCTCCCGGGTGTGAAATCTATGCTAATCATAAGGAAAAAAGGAATGTTATAGAAAATGTCATTTTAAGTGTGTATGACAAGCGTTTACTTCTGGGGGAAAGCTCATTTTAACTTTTGAGACCAACTTATTGGTAAATTTTAAAAAAGTCAAGGCTTGCATCCATTTTACGACTTGTTACTCAAGTGGTTCTGCTCTGAAATTCTTCGGAATAGCTTTGATGATTGTCAGATCAAAGTCAACACTTACATCAGAAGAGCTGTTTCCATTTGGACTTGGCAGTTGTCTAAAAGAATATCAGAAATTAAGAAGAATGGAGCATAAGTAAACAGTGATTCTCTTTCACCCTTTGTTTGGAGAGGATTTTTTTGTTTTTTGTTTTTGTTTTTGTTTTTTGCCTTGGGAAAGAATGTAGCCATGTTGACATCGTTCTAATCAAAATTACAGAGAATCACATGTGTTTCCAAAGTCAGGTTTCCAAGTTGGGACACAGCTGGGCTGAGGCTGTATGGGTGGGTTGGCCAGGGGAATGCTCCCTTCCTCTGCCTAGATGCCCTACACCACTGACCAATCATTGCCACTGCCACAGGCTCACTTGACGTGGTCATATCATATACCTGAGAAAAGCCAGGGACCTCATCCAATCTTATAGGGGCCACACACTAACCAACAGACAGCATAATGGTGTGGGTCCACTATGGAGGGCTTCTTTCCCCTCCTAACACATTCAGTCTGAGGTGAACAGAGTAGTCTTTATTCTGTGAGCCCCAACCTCTCCGTCTGGGTGGCGTGACAGAGTGGACATAGCACTCAAGCTGTACTTTGCTGCTTATTAGCTGTCTCCCTCAGGCACGTCCCCTCCCTTTCCCCTCCCGTTCCCTCACCTTCACAGGAGCACATCTGGGCCTGCATTGCGTGCAAAGTTTGCCACCAGCAGAGTGAGAACAGTTTCTCACGATGCCACATAGGTTTGAAACCCTCGCTGAACCTAGTAGCTGCTTAACAAGTGCTCAAAAAATGAGTGAATACATGAATTGACAAATGACTGCAAGCATAACACAAGCTAGTGGCTTGTTGCTGGTGTTCCCTTGTGCTCGGTAAGGATACTGGAGTCTGGGTTGGCTGGTCCATTCAGAATGCAGTACAGATGCCACCAGCCTCAGGGCTTAATATCTGAAGGGATCAGTATAAAGTGTCTGTCCATGGCTCTACCAAAATCCCTCAATCAATTCTATTGATCACCAAGAGGGGCATTAACATGACCCAGGCCACCCTTTCCCACCTCTAGAATAACCAAACAAATGGGTGAGTCGTATCATTATCACTGAACACAACTCCACTGAACGCACACCCCTGTGCCTTAGACACTGGAGTACGGGGATGCAGAGTGACGGTACCTACCCTCACCAGCTGGAGGGAAAGCTGAGATGCAAACGATGGCTGTGAGCAATGGAAGTGATGGAGTCTGCGCCTGATCGCCTCCTTTGCCCGTCAGCATTCACTCCCTCCTTTCTCTACCCATTCTCAGCTGCAGGAGACGGCTGCGTGTGATTCCACCAAGGGGCCCTGGGCCATCTGACTTCTAGTTGGAGGGAGGGAGAGAGGAACTGAGGTCAGAGTGTTTCATCTGCTGGGTTCCTCCCCCAGTGGAGGCCTTGGGATAGTTGCTTCCTTGACTGAAGGTCGCTGCCATTCTCAAAACCCTGCAGAACTCTCTCCTTCCAGGCCCCAGGGACTTCCCCTTCTTTCTTTCTGTTAGGCCCAGACACTATTCAGAAGGTATTAGCAACCCCAATCAGCATTTGTTGAGTTCTTCCTCTGGCCCGGGTTCTATTCTACATGCTCCGCAAGGGTCACCTCAATCATTTGTCACATCGAGCCTGCTAAGTCCAAATCCATGGCTTGGAAGATGATGTCTTATAACTCAGATAAAAGGAATAAAGAGGTGAAACTGCCTGAGAGAACAGCAAGGAGACAAGTTCAGGAGGTAAGTCCAAGAGATTCAAATCAAATGCGCTAGAGATTCCAGAAGGAAATAGCATAGCAGACCAGAAATCAAAGTCTTTGAGCGCAATAAAAATTTCAGCTTTTAGATTAAAGCTCACTGAGTACCTGAGTACCGGTCATAATTAATGAACAGAGTCCCATGAAGATAGTGCCTCGTGACGTTTTTGAGTCTCAAGGGCAGGCAAAACAAGTTTGGAAGCCAAGGGAGAAGTTAAGTTGCTATTTGAATTTTCTTCTCTTACGCTAAGCGACAGGAGGCTACGCAGAAATGTTTACAGAGATTTGGAGAAAGATGATTGCTCCTCAATAATGATACAGAAAGAGGTGAGTGGACAAATCAAGAAGTTGGGGCATTTATCCCCATCCATTCAACAACATCATGACAAGGAGTCCTGTTCTAGATTAGAAACAATTTAAGGGAGTAGCCACCTGGGTTGCATCTATTTGGGACAAACCATCTGTAAAGAACAACTGGAGAAATTTGAGTATGGTTTGGGCATTAAATGACATTCCAACTTAATACCACATAAAGGTGGACATTTATTTATTGAATAATAGCATGTTACAAACCAGGTATGTAACATACAACTGGTATGATCTCACTTTGATAAAAATACATACACATCTATGTGTATAGAAGTAGTTTGGGGAGGATATAGTCCAGAGTGCTAACAGCGGTAATCTCTGAATAGTGGAACTATGGTGGTTTTATTGTGTACTTTTACTTATCTATATTTTAAAATTTTCTCCTGTGTACATATACTGCCTTTGTAATAATAAAAGTTTATTTTTAATTGAAAACACAATTTTACATTCTCTCAAGCTATCATTCCAGAGACAACCTTGCAGATTTTGAAATATGAAAGTACTTAGAAAGTATACCTACCACCCACCCACGTGCCCTTCATTAAAAAAATACTCAAAGAATTGCTCCAGCTGAATGAAGGGCATATAAACAATAAAGCACTCAAGACACGGGAAGACGTAGTGTGAATGAAATGGCACAAAGCACTAAAAAGGAAACAACATTTATTCATAATAATTGTTTTAAATATGACTATAGAGTTTAAGGCAAAGGAAAAAATAAGTTACTTAATGGAAATATTTAAATTCCACATATATGAACTAAAATTGGGAGATACAGAGAGGATGGCATTAAGAAAGACTACAGAGAATTTATCATTTTACATAGGGGCGAGTAGGAGATATTGTACATTTTCAACATTGATAAATAGTGAAAAATAATTTCAAATATATTTTCTCAAGATTTCAGCCCAACCATGTGGGTATAATAATAAGATGTTTAATTTCCATATCACTAATTATTTTAAAAAGAGCAAACACAACGAGGTCCACAAACAAAAGATTTTTTAAAAGCGCAAACAATAATCAGAAAACAAAGTGTTAAATGAAGTGAGGGAAGAAAGACCAATCATATTAGATATGACAAAAATCATGAAGTGGTTGTTCTTTCTATAAGAATCTCTCAAAAGATGCTTCCCAGTTAAATGAGCGGTGAATCCAAATCTGTAAGTTAGGGATAGAGAATATGAGCTATAAAAAGCCTAAAGTAAGAATTGAAATCCAGTTAAATATTTAAGTCTATATAATTGGGGTAAATTTGGCTATAAAACAAAATGCAAAATAATTCTCAAAACATAAAATAGTGTAACAATTGCTATAAACTATAATAGTCTGGACCTACATATTTCTGATTAATAAAACTAGAAAGAGTATAGGAGAACAACATAGATATTCTCATCTTAACAAAGAATATCTAAATATAATACTTATGTGTGGTACCAACAATTATAAAAATAGAGATGGGTAAGTTATCTTTTATTTATTTATTTTTGTTTGACTTTATTAAAGCATAACATACATGCAGAACAGTGCTGTATGTTCAGCTCATTTTCCTCACTGTATAGAATTCCATGTGCGAATGTGCCATTATTTGCTCATCCATTCCACTGTGATGGCCTTTGAGGAGTTTCCAGTTTTGGATAATACCAATGACACTGCCACAGATATTCTAATACATGTTTTCTGTTAAAAATATGTGTGCATTTGGATTGATTATATACTTAGGAGTGGAATGACTAAGTCAAAGATACACATATGTTCAGGTTTAGCAGATACTGCCAAATAGTTTCCCAAAGTGTCGCAAATTCCACAACCGAAAGTAGTGCATGAGAATTTCCACTGTTCTATACACATTAGTATTTTCTATCTTTTCCATTTTAGCCATTCAGATGGTTCCCTGATTATAGTTTACATTCTCGTTTCCCAAGTAATGTTAGACAGCTTTTTATACATTTATTAGTCATTTAGGAGTCTTCTTTTGTGAAGTGTATGTTCGTGTCTTTGGACCATTTTTCTATTTTTAAAATATTTTCTTATTAATTAGTAAGAGTTCCATATACATATTTTGATAAGGGACCTTTGCTGGAGTGTGTGTATGTGTATGGGGGGGTGTGTGTATTTCTTCTACCACACTGTGGTTGGCCATTTTACTCTTTTTATGTGTGTGTCCTTGTTAAGAATCTTTGTGTACTCCACATTTACAACATGTTTTCCTCTTAAATTTTTATTACTATTTTTAACGTTTCACATTTAGAACTTTAGTCCATCTGGAATTGATTTTTTGTGTATGGTGTGAGATAGGGATCAAGAGATTTTTTTTTTTCTCATCTGGATATTCAATTGACCCAGAACCATATATTGAAAAGACTACACTACAGAGTCAATTTTTCATAGAGTAGGTGACTGAATATTTGTGTGGCTTGTTTCTGGACTCCTTCTTCTAACTCATTGGGATTTTTGGTCTCTCCTTGCACTAATATCACAGTGACCTATTTATTATAGCTTTATTAAAAGTCTTAATACCTGGTAATGTGAGTTTTTCAGATTTGTTTTTCTTTCTTATAATTGTCTTGGTTGTTCTGGGCCCTTAGAATTTTTATAAAAATTTAAGTATCATCTTGTAAATTTTCACACACATACACACATACACCCCTCTGCTCGGATTTTGATTGGGATTGCAGCAAATTTATAGAACAATCGAGCAATTTGGGAAGATTCATGTCTTTACAAATCAAAATCTTCCATTTATTTAGATTTTCCCTTATTTTCTCTCAATAATAATTTGTAATTTTTAATGTAGATGTCTTGTACATTTTTTCTTAGATTTAATTTCTAGGTATTTGTTGTACTTTGATGATAATGTAAGTGTTAATAATTTTTAACATTTTATTTTCTATTTGTTGTTGCTGATATATAGAAATAAAATTGATTTTTGTATATTTCCTGATGTCCAGCATCTTTGCTAGGTTCTCTATTAATTCTAATTATCTATAGATTCTTTTGGATTTTCTTTTTACACAATCATGTCATCTGTATATAATGGTAACCTTTGCATTTCTAATCTGTGTGTCTTTTGTTTATTTTCTTGCTTTATTGTACTGGCTAGACCCTTCAGTGTTTAAACCCCTAATGTTTAGTAGAAGTGATGAAGTTGGGCATCCCTTTTGTCATTTCTGATCTCAAGGGGAAAAGTTCTCAGTCTTACCATAGAGTATATATTTGCTATGGGCATGTTTTTAATCAACATTATTTATTAGGTCGAGGAAGATCTCTTCTATTTCTAGTTTGTTAAGAAATTTTGTTCTTCTAGAATGAATAACTATTGGATTGTTGTCTTTCTTTGTTCCCTCCTTTTAATCTAAAGGTAAGGATTTGAAAAATGAACTAAAAAGTTATTGCTCCAAGTTTTTGTATCTTAATAGAGAAAATAAGTTGCAAAAGAAATTATAATGGCTAGGACCATGTTTGTTCTTCTCATCTATGAATATCAGATCTAACACATAGTATTTACTCAATAAATATTTGTTGAATGCATGAATGGGATTAAATTCTTTCATGGATTGAAAAATAGATTGAAATAAAGGCTTTTTACTGCTTAGGCAAAATAACTAAAGCAAATTGTCAGGGAAAAGATAAGAATAAAGGGATAGGCAAGGGTATGCTAAGAATATATAAAACTAAAGAAAGCTGCATTAACAATATTAGTATTGGGAAAAGTGAAATGTAAGATAAAAGAATTTAACAGATTATAGTTATCTGACATCGATAAAAGACCCACTTTATTATGAAGCTAGAGTAGTTATGAACTTTTATGGCCCAAATAACAGCATCTAAATATATAAGGGAATTTTTAGAGTTGTTATTGGAAAATCAAAATTAGAGTGAAAGATTTAAACAAACTATTCAGTCTTTGGCAAATCTAAATAAGGATATAGAAAAATCAATTATGTAATTCATCTTTGTTATTATAAAATTAATGTTGATTTGGTTGACAAATGTGTGGAACTTACGAAGAACACAGAAATGCTTTTAATATCTTAAAATGGTCATAGGACACTTAAGAATGTTTCATCCTAGGGACCTATACAGGGCTGTGGTGGTGGATTCCATTGTCAGGAGTGGTTTTGATGGACAAAAGATAAAGGGTGAATAGGACCTTTATTTTGAGAGCGGAATGTGCAGTTGCTTGCACTCTGCTTTCTTAGATCCAGTGGTGGTGAACAGATAAAGCATGAACAAAAAAAAAATTCAGATGAAATACAAATAAACAAAACTCCTGCAGAAAGTGGAATAGAAGAGAGCAGGCAGATGGCTTTCAACCAGGGTGACAAAGTATTCCGGATCAAAGGTGGAGAGGGGTACACTTGTGGATGATATAACTCAAAAATAGCACAGACCAGAATATACAGCAAGAGGTTGTAAGGAGGTGGGGGCTAGGTGGGCAGAGAGGCTCCTGACTCAGAGACAGCCTGTCAGCCAGAGGGCAGGGGAATGGAGTTGGTCTAGAAGCAGGTGGATTAATTGGAGGTCATTGCACAGCATAATGATACCAGTTGGCACCATGGTCCCTTTCCTTCTTCTCCATGCTGAGTTGAGTTCAAGTTGCTCGAATTTATTTCTAGGGAGGAGGTGAAGGGGACCCTTCTGCCAAAACACAAACAAACAGGTGGAATATATTACCTGGAAAATGCTGTCTTTCTGCTTGAATTTTAATGCATAGGACTGATTAAACTCATTTTGTTAGGTATTAGGTGTCTTCTTCACCCCCCAATCCCTCCACAACTCACCCCTCTCCTTCCAACAACCTCCTCAACTAATCCAAATCCTGTTCTTCAAATTTTTCTGCCATTTCCTTCCTCTTAAAGAGCTCCCAGTCAGAATCTTCACTTCTGAGAGGCAAAGGTGAACTTGCCTTGCTAATCCAACAACAGAGGAAGCTCACCCACCTACCTCATCCTTCTTACGTATAAGTAGATGACCAAGGATCATCAGGGGTGTGTGTGTGTGTATGTGTGCAGCAGTTAAAAGAGAAAGACCAATACAAAATCAGGATGAAACATATGTTCTAAAAGCACATTCAGTGTCATTCGAGCAGATGTTACATTCAAAGAACAAGAACAGTGGCCTAGGGAAAAGGATCACTCAGAAACATGATTGCTGAAATGAAAGAAGTAATAAAAGGTCTGAAGAGGAGAAATTATAAGACAAGAGATAAGAGAAATAAAAGATCAATCCCCAAGAGGTCTAATCCCTGTTCTTGGGAGTACTAGTAGCAGAGAACAGAGGACGCTGAGACAGAACAAAAAGGCCAGGAAACAATAGAAGAAACCGCCCCCAAAGGATAGTCTGTATATTGAAACAGTTCTCTGAGTCTCAGAACAGCAATGAAAAAGACATTGCAACTGGATTTATTCCTGAGAAATTCCAAGGCACTGGGAATAAGATGTATAGATACAGGACTTGGAACACTGTAAGCTCTCAGTAAGGGTTTGTTAATATCATTATCATAAAAAATTAAAGAATGAGGGAAAAGACACCTCATAAGAAAGAGAATTGGACTTTTATTTGCGTTTTCATAAGCAACAATTGGATTCTAGAAGATAACGCTTTCAACATCGGAGAAGAAAAAATAATTTGACCTAAAATTCCATACACAACTTAACCATCACTCAAAAGTGAAGGATGGTATCTGCCTATCTGCTAAGCACCCTTTTACTACATCTGCTTTATTGAAGTAAAATTTACACAAAATCAAGGTTTCCATATTTAATCTTATAATTTGATGAGTTTTGACATATGCTTGCACATGATACAGAACAGTTCCATCACTCCAAAAATCTCTCTTCCACTCCTTTTTCTTTTCAACAATTTCATATAAATGGAATCATGCAATATGTCATCTTTTGTGGCTTCTTTCCTTTGGCATAATGCTTTTGAGATTCATCCTTTGTCTAGCCTATGAGTAGTTTATTCCCTTTTCTTACTATGTAGTATTCTATTGTAAGAATGTCAGACAATGTGTTTTTCTACTTACCAGAAGAGGGATATTTGGGTTATTTCCAGTTTTTGGATATTATGAATAAATAAAGCTGCTCTGATCATTTGTATACTAGTCTTTCTGTGAATAAATGTTTCATTTCTTTTAAGTAAATATGTAGAGTGAAATGGCTGCCTCACAGAGTAAGTGTGTGTTTAACTTTATAAGAAATTGCCACACCATGGCTTTACCCTTTTGTATTCCCATCAGCAATGCATGGGAATTCCAGTTGCTTCACATTTTTGGCAGCACTTGGCATTTTTTTTACACCATTCTAATAGGTGTGCAATGGAATCTCACTGTGGTTTTAATTTGCATTTCCCTAATGGCTAATGATGTTGGGCATCTTTTCACATGCTTATTTGCCATCTGTATATCTTCCTTTGTGAAATGGCTACTCAAATCTTTTGCTCATTTATTATGTTTTTTTGCATTGTATGGGTTCTTTATATATCCTAGATACAAGTCCTTTATCAGACACTGTTTTGCAAAAATTTTCTCTCAGTCTTGTCTTGCCTTTTCATTTTCATAATGGTGTCTTTCGAAGCACAAAAGTTTTTAATTATAATGAAATACAATTTATCATTTTTTTCTTTTGTATATCTAAGAAATCTTTGCCTAACCTAAGGACATAATAACTTTCTTTTGTGTTTTGTTCCAGAATATATAGAATTAGTTTTTACATTTAGGTTTATAATTCATTTTGAGTTAATGTTTGTGCCTGGTGTGAGGTCATTTCCTTTATTTGTTTATTTATTTTTTTTCATATGGATGTAAAATTTTTCCAGAACATTTGCTCAAAAGACTATCTTTTCCCCATTGAATTTTCTTGGTACTTTTGTCAAAAATCAATTCACCATGTTTGTGTGTGTATATTTCAGAACTGTATTCTATTATATTTAGCAATAAGTCTATCCTTTAACTAATACACACTGCCTTGACTACTGCTGCTTTTTAGCAAGCCTTGAAATCAGGTAATATGAGTTGTCCAACTTTGTTCTTCTTTTTAAAAATTGTGTTAGCTAATCTAAGTGATTGCATTTCCATATAAACAAATACATATTTACATAAATATAAAAAACTTGCCAATTTCTACAAAAATGCTGTTGGGATTTTTATTAGCATTGCATTGAAGCTACAGATTGATTTGGAGACAATTGACAATTTAACACTATTGGATCTTTTGATCCATGGACATGGAATCTCCCTCCGTGTGTTTAGGTTTTCTGTACTTTCTTACAGCAATATTTTGTAGTTTTTAGTATATAGGCCTTGTTCATATCTTGTTAAATTTATCCCTCAGTATTTCCCATTTTTGATGCTATTGCATAGGCATACCTTGTTTTATTGTGTTTTGCTTTATTGTGCTTTGCAGATATTGCATTTTTTATAAGTTGAAGGTTTGTGGCAACCATGCATCAGGCAAATCTATTGGTACCATTTTTCCAACAGCATATGCTCATTTCATGTCTCAGTGTCACATTTTGGTTACTCTTGCAATATTTCAAGCTTTTTCATTATTATTATATCTGTTATGGTGATCTGTGATCAGTGACCTTTGATGTTACTATGGTAATTGTTCTGGAGTGCCATGAACCACACCCATATAAGACAGCAAACTTAATCGATAAATGTTGTGTGTGTTATGACTGCTCCACTGACCCACCGTTCCCTGTCTCTCTCCCTCTCCTTGGGCCTCCCTATTCCCTGAAACACAACTATATTGAAATTAGGCCAGTTAATAACCCCCTAATGGCCTCTAATTGTTCAAGTGAAAGGAAGAGTCACATATCTCTCACTTGAAATCAAAAGCTAGAAATGATCAGGCTCAGTTAGGAAGGCATGTTGAAAGTCAAGACAGGCCAAAAGCTAGGCCTCTTGTGCCAAATAGCCAAGTTGTGAATGCAAAGGAAAAGTTCTTGAAGAAAATTAAAAGTGCTACTCCAGTGAATGTATGAATAATAAGAAAATGAAATAGCCTTATTGCTGCTGTGGAGAAAATTTTACTGGTCTGGGTGGAAGATCAAACCAGTTACAACATTCCATTAAGCCAAAGCCCAATCCAGAACAAGGCCCTAACTCTCTTCAATTCTTTGAAGGCTGAGAGAGGTGAGGAAGCTGCAGAAGAAAAGTTGGAAGCCAGCCAATGTTGGTTCATGAGGTTTAAGGAAAACAGTCATCTCTATAACATAAAAGTACAAGGTGAAGCAGCAAGTGCTGATGTAGAAGTTGCAGCAAGTTATTCAGAAGATCTAGCTAAGATAATTGATGAAGGTGGCTACACTAAACAACAGATTTTCAATGTAGGTGAAACAGCCTTATATGGGAAAAAGATGCTATCTAGGACTTTCACAGCTAGAGAGGAGAAGTCAATGCCTGGTTTCAAAGTTTCAAAGGACAGGCTGTCTCTCCTGTTAGGGGCTACTGCAGCTGGTAACTTTAAGTTGAAGCCAACTTGCATATTGTGACTTTGCTAAATTACCATTCTGAAAATCCTAGGGCCCTTAAGATTTATGCTAAATATGCTCTGCCTGTGCTTTATAAATGAAACAACAAAGCCTGGATAACAGCATATCTGTTTACAGCATGGTTCACTGAATATTTTAAGCCCATTGTTGAGACCTATTGCTCAGAAAAAAAAATTTTTTTCAAAATATTACTGCTCCTTGACAATGCACCTAGTCAACCAAGAGCTCTGATGGAGATGTACAAAGAGATTAGTGTTATTTTCATGCCTGCTAACACAACATCCATTCTGTAGCTCATGATCAAAGAGTAATTTTGACTTTCAAGTCTTATTATTTAAGAAATACATTTTGTAAGGCTATAGCTGCCATACATAGTGGTTCCTTTAATGGATCTGGGCAAAGTAAATTGAAAACCTTCTGGAAAGGATTCACCATTCCAGATGCCATTAAGAACATTCCTAAGTCATGGGAGGAGGTCAAAATATCAATATTAATGGGAATTTGGAAGACATTGATTCTAATCATCATGGATGACTTTGAGGGGTTCAAGGATTCAGTGGAGGAAGTGTCTACTGATATGGTGGAAATAGTAAGAAAACTAGAAGTGAAGCCTGAAGATGTGACTAAATTGCTGCAGTCTCATGATCAAATTTGAACAGATGAGGAATTGCTTCTTGTGGATGAGCAAAGAAAGTGGTTTCTTGAGATAGAACTTACTCCTGGTGAAGATGCTGTTGAACATAGTTGAAGTGACAACAAAGGATTTAGAATATTACATAAACTTAGCTGATAAAGCAGTGGCAGGGTTTGAGAGGATTGACCGTAATTCTGAAAAAAGTTCTATCATGGGTAAAATGCTATCAAACAGCATTGCATGCTACAGAGAAATCTTTTATGAAAGAAAGAGTCAATCAATTCAGCAAACTTCATTGTCTTATTTTAAGAAATTTCCACAGCCACCCCAACCCACAGCAACCATCACCCTGGCTCCCAGTTGTCACCAACATCAAAACAAGATCGTCTACCCAGCAAAATAATTATGACTCACTGAAGGTTCAGATGATCATTGGCATTTTTTAAGCAATAAAGTATTTTTAAATTAAGGTATGTACATGGTTTTTTAAACATAATGCTGTTGCAAACTTAACAGACTACAGTATAGTATACACATAACTTTTATATGTACTGGGAAACCAAAACTTTTGTGTGACTTACTTTATTGCAATATTCACTTTATTGCAGTGGTCTGGAACCAAACTCGCAATATCTGAGGTATTCATGTATTTGATATTCTTTAAAATTTCAATTTCTAATTGTTTATTGAAAGAATATGGAAATCCAATTGATTTTTATATATTGAACTTGCATATCGTGACTTTGCTAAATTCACGTATTAGTTCCAGTATGTTCTTTGTAGATTCTTTAGAGTTTTCTACATAGATGATCATATCACCTGCAAATAAAGACAGTTAAGTTTCTTCTTTTCCAATAGGTATGACTTTTTTCCTTTCTGTTCCTTTTTTTTTTTCCCCTGTATCTTACTGGGTAGGACCAGTATTGAATAAATGTGGTGATATTTGTCACCCTTGCTGTTTAACTTACCCTAGCAGAGGAATGTTCATTGTTTTGCCATTAAGTGTTTCATCATTGAGAAGTTGAGGAAGTTCCCCTTTGTTCTCATTTGGTGAGAGATTTTTATTGTTGTTTATGTTGTTTGTTTGTTTTTACTATGAATAGGTGTTGGAATTTGTCATTTTTTGCATCTATTGAGATCATCACGATTTTTCCTAGTTTGTTAATGCTGTGAAACATATTGATTGATTTCTGACAATTAACTAATCTTGAATTTTAGGATAAATCCCACTTAGTCATGATGCATTTATATATATATTACATACATGTTTTTGTATATTACCAGATCCTATTTGCTCAAGCATTTATCACATTTTTGGGGAAAACTGACCTGTAGTTTTCTTTTCTTATAATGTTGTAATGTTTAAACGTACCCCTTCCCATTAAAAAAAAAAGTATTTGGATATGTTCTCTAGGAATATGGGGGACTAAATCAAACAGAGGAAGACACAGATCTAGGGAACAGAAAGGCACTGATCTGAGGTCCCAGGATGACAGCCATGCAGCAGTTCAAGTAGGCAAGTGGTTTATTGTAGGGGATAGAGCGGAGGGATCTGGGAAGGAAATATTAGGATATCACAGAATAGAAAGTATGATCAAGAGTTTTTAAAAAGTAAGATATGATAAAAACAAAAAGTGTCTCAAAAAAGAAAAAAAAGTAATTATTAACATAAACCCCAGGAGAATAACAAAACTAAAATAAGGCAACAAAACCAAAAATCTCTGTAAGAAAGTCCTATCTTCAATATGGAGCCAACAGAATTGCTCCATTATTTTAAACATTTGAGGCAAATAAATGAGACTCCACTTGACTTTAGTGCTAGAGATGCTCTTCTCTGAATGGGTTAGGGGCCATGACATTGATGTTCTGAGAAGGAAATAGAATTCTAGCACATTCTTTGGCCTGCATTGAATAGTCACATTGTGATAATACTGATTAATGGTTTTTCAGTCTTAGAGTCATCCTAAGGACAAAGTATAGAAGACTTGACTGCAGTATCACCATTTGAATACCAACTACTTTGACAATGTAAAAGTTACAAAGTAGCTGACTGAAGGTGGGTTGTGATGGTGCTGGTGGTGGTGGTGGTGTGTGTGTGTGGAGGGGGAGATGCACAAAGAGGAATGAGGACACAGATATCCTGACCTTCTAAAGTGGGAAATCAAGAGTCACCATCAAACATTGACAGAACAGGATTAGAAGCTGTGGTACAGTATGTAAACTCCTAAGGGTAACCAATGGAAAAACCAACAGTAATACACCACAATTACAAAATATGGGGAAGAGAATAAAGAAGTGGAGCATATATGTTAGCTCCCGTTTGAGATTTTATCCAGCATCATTCAGATGGTCAACTACAACCATACAGGAAGCTTGATCAAATAACAGACTGGGAATAAAAGACATTTGACAGGTTGAAGGAAATTGAGGGGAAAATAATACCACTGAAGAACATAAAAAATAGAAGTAGTGAAGAAGAGAATTAATACTGCAGAAGACTGAGTCAGGGAGCTGGGTGTATGGACAGGCTTCAGACATTCTTGGAAGATGCAGAGGAAGAGGAAAAAGAAATAACAGCACAGAAGAGAGCAAGGCAAATATAGAAGGCCAGCAGGGCACACTCACCATAGCAACACGTGGGCTGACCGACCTAGAGAATATAACAAATGGAAATGAAAATAGCACACAATTATGCAAGAAAAATCATCCTGAAATGAATGAACTAAGTTGACAAAAATGACTGGGCTTATTGAGTTCTGGAAAATATGTGCAAAAATGCCTGATGAAATTACTAAAATTCAGGGATGGATAATACAAACACCTGGGTCTGAAGAGCAAATCACAAAGAAAACTAAAAATTCAGACTTGGTCAGAATTTCCTCAGTAGCATTGGATCCCAGAAAGTCTGAGAAAACAGGTCAAGATTTTTGGTGGAAAAACATGTGACCTTAGAATACTCTATTCAGTCCACTTGTTTGTTTTACTAAAAACTGTAGAACCATGTCTCAAATATGCAAGGACTCAGATGATATATCCCCGATTTGCCTTTTTTTAGCAAACCAAAAGAGGATCCACATAAAGAACCTACAAAAGCAGAGGCTGTTTTATAAAAGGACTAATCATAGAACCAAGCCAAATAGCAATGAAAATTAATATCATAAAACAGCATCCAAATATTCTTATTATACAGAAAAGAGATGCACAACATAGAAATAATTATAATATAGCTAAAATTAGTAGGGTCAAAAATATCAGAGAATACCAATTTAGAAAGCAGTGTGTGGTGAGGATGGAGCCAGAGATAATGATAGTATGCAGAATCTTCATCTTTAGTAGAAAGTATTCAAAAATCTTGCTTCATATCTGAAACTGATAATTGATAAATACACTTTTAAAGGTTTTATATAAAGTTAAAACATAGCCACCACTAGAAATATAATCTAACTGTACTACATCCAAATTACCAGATGGGAAAAAAATAAAACAGATCTTATATATAGCAAAAGAGGGAAAAAAGAGGAATGAAACATTAAAAAGAGAAAGCATAAAATAAATGTGGCAAAGTAAGAGTAAATGTATCTGCTCTAGTAATAAATACTCAATTTAATAGATAAATACTCTTACAGTTGTCCAAAACCCACAAGGTTTGCATATGTTATATTAAAGAGAGATGCTTAACTCAAAATGACCCAATCCAAAGGCAAAAGTTTGGAAAGCCTATAAAAATGCAAGCAGAAATAAAGTAGGGGTCATAGCAATGATATATGAATGAGTTAAAATCATGTCAAATGCTGATTAGTAATAAGCTACAGCCCTTGACAACACAGATTCTGCCTCATACATTGCTAGCAGAAATATAAAATAGTGCAGCCACTGTGGAAAACCATTTGGCAGTTCTTCAAAAAGTTAAACATAGACTTACCATATGACCCAGCAATTTTACTCCAAAGTATATATGCAAGAGAATTGAAAACATATGTTCATACAAAAATGTATACATGAATGTTCATAAAAGTATTATTCATAATAGCCCCCAAAGGGAAACAACCCAAATGCCCATCAACTGATGATGAATGGATAAATAAAATGTGGTATATCCATATGATGGAATATTATTCAGCTATAAAAAGGAATGAAGTAATGATACTTACCAAAATGTGGATGAACCTTAAAAACATTATGCTGGATGAAAGAAGCCAAACACAAAAGGCCACATGTTATATAATTCCATTTATATGAAATGCCCAGAATAGGCAAATCTACAGAGAGGGAGAGTAGATTAGTGGTTGCCAGGGGCTGAAGGGTGGGAGCGGATAGGGTTAGTATTGACTGCTAATAGATACAGAGTTTTTTTTTTAGGGGTGATGGAAATGTTCTGGAATTAGACAGTAGTGATGGCTATACAACATGTGAATATACTAAATTTCACTGAATTGTACTCCATTTAAAGTAGCAAATATTATGTTAAGTGAATTATATCTCAATAAAAGATAATTAAAAAAGAGCAGAGAACCTGGAAGCTGGGTTGAAGAATGTTTCTGGGGTGACTGTTTGCGAGGCCTGGAGCATGGTACTTAACATCTTTGTGCCTCAGTTCCTTATCTGTATAATGGGTATAATAATATCTACCTCATTGATTGTTGTAGGGATTCAATGACTTAATATTTGTAAGATTCCTGGCACAGATAGCACTATATCATGGTTGTTACATAAAGATTGAAAAAATAAATGGGTCTAAGGGCTTCCCAGAATGATGGAAGTATCAAAACAAGTGAGTAACTGCCATGGATGGTTATACACAAAATTACAAAGTACTAACTTACATAAAGAAATAAGGAGAAATGAAAAAAAGCACAGCTGTAATGATGGAGCTTAATGCACATCTCTCAGCTCTTGATCCCTCCAGCAAACCAAAGAGGTCTGAATTTTGGGACCCACACCAGTGCTTTGACCTCTTCATGGGAGTCCACACCCTTCTTGTTGAACACAAATTAGGCTATCAAAATGTCAGTAGATTAAAAAAGTAGATATACTACAAGCTACATTATTGACCAATTTAAGAATAATATCAGATAGCAATAGAAAAATTCCCTTTTCTTATTCTAACCACTTAGAAATTAAAACAATAATATCTGTCTTCAAAACAAGTATTCAGAACAAATCCCAACCTAAGGCTGAAGATAAAATAAAAACTGCAATTATAAATACCTAGGAATATATTTAACCAAGGAGAGGAAAGACCTCTACAGGGAGAACTACGAAACACTGAGGAAGGCAATCGTAGAGGACATAAACAAATGGAAAAACATATCATGCTCATGGATGGGCAGAATCGACATTGTTAAAATATCTATACTACCCAAAATGATTTACAGATTCAGTACAATCCCCATTAAAATACCAATGTCATTTTTTGCAGATCTAGAAAAAATAATTCTATGCTTTGTATGGAACCAGAAAAGACCCTGAATAGTCAAAGCAATCTTAAGCAAAAGGAACAAATTGGAAGCCATCACTTTACCAGACCTCAAGCTATACCACAGGCTATAGTAACCAAAACAGCATGGTACTGGCACAAGAACAGGGACATAGACCAATGGATCAGAACAGAGAACCCAGATGTAAAACCATCTCACATTGTCATCTCATTTTTGACAAAGCAGACAAAAACATACACTGGGGAAAAGAATCCCTATTCAATAAATGGGGCTGGGCAAATTGGATAGCCACATGTAGAAGATTGAAACAGGATCTGCATCTCTCACCTCTCACAAAAATCAACTCATGATGGATAACAGACTTAAACCTAAGACATGAAACTATAAGAATTCTAGAAGAGAGGTTGGAAAAATTCTTATAGACATCAGCCTAGGCAAAGAATTTATGAAGAAGACCCCAAAAGCAATCACAGCAACAATGAAAGTAAATAAATGGGACCAGATTAAATTAAAAAGCTTCTGCACAGCCAAGGAAACAATCAATAGAGTGAATAGACAACCTACAGAATGGGAGAAAATTTTTGCACGCTATATATCCAAAAAGGGCTAATAACCAGAATCTACAAAGAACTCAAGCAAATCAACAAGAAAACATCAAACAACCCATTAAAAAGTGGGAAAAAGTCATGAACAGAAGTTTTTCAAAAGAAGATAGACTAATGGCCAATAAACATATGAAAAGATGCTCAACATCTCTAATCATCAGGGAAATGCAAATCAAACCCACAATGAGATATCACCTAACTCCAGAGAATGGCTTTTATCAAAAAGTCCCAAAACAACAGATGCTGGCATGAATGTAGAGAGAAAAGAACACTTATACAATGTTGGTGGGACTGCAAACTAGTACAACCTCTATGGAAAACAGTATGGAGCTACCTCAAAGAACTAAAAGTAGACCTACCATTTAATCCAGCAATCCCACTATTGAATATTTACCCAAAGGAAAAAAAGACATTTTATAAAAAAGACATTTGCACTAGAATGTTTAGCAGCACAATTCACACTCGCAAAGATGTGGAAACAACCCAAGTGCCCCTCAATACATGAGTGGATTAAAAAAATGTGGTATATGTATACCATGGAGTATTACTCAGCCTTAAAAAAATGGTGAACTAATACCTTTTGTAACAACATGGATGGAATTGGAGACCATCCTCCTAAGTGAAGTATCGAAAGAATGGAAAAACAAACACCACATGTACTCACTATTAAATTGGAACTAAATGATCAACACTCAAGTTTACATATGGCAGTAAAATTCAACGAAAATCAAGCAGGTGGGAGGGGGGAGAAGGGGATGGGTAAATTCACAACTAACGGGTGCAATGCACACTATCTGGGTGATCAACACACTTATAACTTTGACTCAAACTGCACAAAAGTAATTCATGTAACCAAAATGTTTGTACCCCTGTAATATTCTGAAAAATAGAAAAAAATATACTTAGCAGAATAAGAACATTTGAAAGTACTTTTGAGAGTACTTGGGAGGTTTAAAGGATGATTAATAAATTATGACATAGTCTATTTGGAAGAAAAACTGCAATTATAGAATATCTTCCTCTTAGTACAGTGCTGAGAGGAAAATTCATATTCTTTGCCCTTTAAGAATCAAACAAAACAAAAAAGACATTAAATTAATTAAGAGTTCAACTAAAAATGTCAATTAAAAAGCAACAAGTTAAACCCAAGCAAAATAGAAAAAGACATTAATAATGATAAAGGCTGAAATTTGATAAACTAGGAACCAGAAAAACAGTTGAGATATAAAATAAAACTAAGAGCTGGATTATAATATAATAAAATAGGTAAACTTCTTGAAAGCCTAAATAAGAAAAAAAATTAAAGTGCACTATTACTAAGGGGCAAAAGAAAGAACTAGAAACACAGAGAATTGACAGACAGAACAGACCACTTTGCAAAATTCTGATCTAAAAACTTCGACCACGTGGATAATTTTACAGGGAAATATGAAGATTAATCTTGATTAAAGAAAGAGAAAAGCTAAATAAATCATTGTGGTATAAATGGAAAAAATTTTTAAAGAACCTCTTTCAAATGGTTTTGTAGGCCTAGGCATTCCCCTGGCTTTTAAACTCTTGAAGAAAATCTATGAAAAATCAAAAGTATTCTCATAATACAATGAACATAAATATCTCCTTCAAAAACAATCAAAAACAATGTTTTCTTTCAAAAACACTGGACTTAATGGCAAAACAATCAAAACATTTATAATAAAATGAGTAAGAAGGCACAGGTGTCTTCTATCACACTGTTATTTAACATTTAGCAAAATTTAAAAAGTTCCTCCTGAATTTTCTCAGTAAAATAGATCTAGAAGTACTCTTCTCTAACGTGATTAACAAATATGTCTATCTCAAATGACAGCACCAGGTGAGACGCTAAAGACATTTTTTAAAATCAGTAATAAATACAATGACATGTGCTCAATCATTTCTATTATTTAATATAATTCTGGAATTGTGAGGCAATGTAATTACATAGGCAAATGACATATGAGTAAATGTTGAAAAGGAAGAGGTATACATCACTACTTGTAGATGATATGATTATGTATCTGAAAAGCTTAGGAGAATCAACTCAAAAACTGAGCATCAAGCACCTGACTG
This sequence comes from Daubentonia madagascariensis, assembly GCA_023783475.1. Classification (NCBI taxonomy): domain Eukaryota; kingdom Metazoa; phylum Chordata; class Mammalia; order Primates; family Daubentoniidae; genus Daubentonia; species Daubentonia madagascariensis. The sequence continues at coordinate 2,734,670 of JAKFHU010002206.1, read as the reverse complement.
AGAAATATTTGTTGAGTCCATACTTTGTGCATGGCTCTGGGGATGCAGGGATGAGCTGGAGAGAGTCCCTGTCCTCATGGAGCATGTATTCCATCTGGGGAGCTGGACAACAGCATAGAAAAACCAACAAGTGTGTAATACAATGTCAGGTATTGATAGAGGCTGCAAAGAAAAACCAACCAAGGGAGGAGAGTGGAGGAGGACGAGAATGTTCCTCTAGGCGAGGAGGGCATGGAAGGCTGCTCCTCTAAATTACTTTTAGCACGAACACAATGCCAGTCAAAAAACCCTGATGCAATTCCTTCCTTTCCCCATCCCCACACGCCCTTACTTCCCTTTTTGAAATTGACAAAATAATCTCACAGTTTATCTGGAAAAATAAAAGTGGAAGAACAGAACCAAAACTTTGAGCAAAAAACAATGGAGGTAGGAGGGGAGGGAAGTAAATGTATTATATTGAGATATTTTACAGATTATGTTATTAAACAACTAGCATTAAAATAGTGTGGAGCTCTGTAAATACAAAGTGAGATCGATGAAATTGAATATGAGATCTGAATTTATAAAAGAGCTGAGTATATAAAAACCTTGGTGTCCTCCCTACAGAAGGTGTAACATATTCTTTGCCATTTCAGCAGACCTAAAAATGTTAATACATATTAACACATTTTATTTATTCACATACTTCACTTTAAGACTGATTAGAAATTTCATATTTTTCAGATACTGCACTTAATGAATCCAGTGATCAAAACCTTGCATGAACAACATAAAGCCTTTGAATTTAAATATAAATTTTATGAGGTGTGAGCAGATTTTTAAAGTCTGCCCTCAGAAGAACATGTAATTCTCATGACACTATTATATATTGTGTTAAGATAAAAACTGGTGACATATGTTTAATAATACATGTTGTAGAAATTGCAAAATTGATTTAAAAATTCCAAGTAATTAATTGCTGAGAAATTGTGATGATTCTTATAAAGATAAAACTTATAAAACTTATATGTTGTGCCACCTTAGTTGCAACATGTGTTAATGAACAGACAGAATTTTCAAGAAGCTACTAGAGTTTTAGAGTTTCTTTGGCTACAATAATTGAATGAAAACTACACTGAGCTAAACCTTGTGGGTTTAGTACATAAATACTAAACACTTAGTATATAGTATTTGCTATAGATAAGACCAATTGATTTGACTACCTAAATTTTTAAAAAATATGCAGCAAACTGTACTTAATATTAAAATGTAAATGAAAAATCATGAAAAAAAGGTTTTCAAAATAAACAATAAAAATCAATAATGTTACCATAGAAAGGTTTTTTTAACTAATGAGAAAAAAGACAACACAAATTCAAAACTGGGTGAAGTGCATAAAGAAGTTGCATTAAATCATCTTTAGTTCCCCATATCTTTTATTCGCCTTGGTTAATTAAATGTTTAGTAATATTGGATTACTAAATGGATTAGTAATATTGACTGGTGGTCTGTTTATATTCTGTGCTTGTTTTTCTAAAATTCTTTTCTATTTTTTCTCATCGAGTGATATAAGAAATCTCTTTGCTGTAGGTTGTAACACTTTCATAATTTATCATGTTTAAAACTTAGTTCATGGTGTCATTTGCCGTAGAGAAATTTTAATTTTTTATGTGATGAAAACTATCATTATTTTATGATACACTAATTTCACTTTATGCATTTCTACACTGAATTTATTTAAAATATACATTCATTAATTTTATCTAGAAATATAAATAATCAAAATAGAAAATGTTGGTGATGTAATTTTTGATGGTTTAAAGTTTTTCTTTCTTTCTTTTTGTAAATATGGATTACAATTACAGTAAACAATAGAAAATAGTGACAAAGAGCCTGCTGAGCAGCAAAACTCATGGGATGCTGTCAAAGCTGAACTTAGGAAAATACATAGTCTATATACTTTCATTATTAAATCTAAAAGTGTAAATGTAAAGAATCTAATTACTAAATGCAAGATATTAGAAAAGAAACTGAAAATTAAGGTGCAAATGAAAGGGAAAGGAAATAAAAAATGAAAAATCTTAATATACAAGGTTTAATATGTACTAAACATTTAATGTGTAATCAATACTTAATATGTATTGAATTTAAAACCTTTTACATATATGATATATATGTACATCTGCATATATACATAATGGTACATATTATATATGTAAAAGCTTATATATACGTACTTAGGAAAATGACCAAAGAATCATCCCAAGTCAATATTAGTGTATTACTAATCCTTTGTTTCATTCTGATTCTTTATAAGTAAATTTCTGATATATTTATCAAGCAAATGAGGAGAAAATTCCCCCTCAAATGTAAAAAACAAATCATGAAGAAATGACAGTAATCAAATCCTTTTTAAAATATTATATTTACAATAAATAATCTAGAGAATGTATACATAAATTTGTTGGTTTTCAAGAAAACAAAAATTATTACAAAAAACAACCCAAGACTGTGAAACTCTTGAACAAATAAATAAGATACAACTGTCTGAAGTTATCGAAAGTTTACTTACACCACCACCAAAAAAAAAAACCCAAGATACTTTTATGGAAAGTGTATTTTTTTATATAAGCAGTTTCAGAGAATAGTTTCCCTAAAAACGTTGTCCAATCCATTTTATGAAGGCATAACTTTAACACTAAAGCTGGACAAAGATAGTTCAAAACAGGTAAACTCACTTTTGAACAAAATGTGAAAATATTAAATAAAATATGATGAAAAAATCTGGCAATAGAATAAAAGGACAATATCCCCTAAGATTTTTTCCATTAAGTAATTCAAGGATAATTTAATAGTAGGAAATATATTAATATATTTAAGTATACTAATATATCAAGAGAGAAAATTTAGGTATATCTCCACCAAAATGGTTTATAATGAAATTCAACACTCATTCCCAAGAAACAAAATCCAAAACTTAGGTTTTGGATATTAGTATCTATTAGTATGATAGAAATTTAATCTTTTTTTATCAAGAAAGAAGCTCTCATTCCCAAATCAATAGGTGAATGGTACTTTAGAATGAAAAATAGAAGACTCTCTATTTAAATAAGAAAAGTCTCACAACTGTGTCATATTTAACTTGGTTTTAAAATTCTGGCCAGTTGAATAAAACAAGAATAAAAAAGAAGGCTGACTATTTGAAAGTAGATGACACAGTTATGGTCATTTACATAAGATAGAATTGTCTTACCTGGAGAACTCAAGGGAACAAACTGAAAAATTACTGCACTGTTAAGTGAGCTCAAAAATAAAATTTGGTCAAAATAAACACATAAATAAAACATTATAGTTTCTCTATATACCAGTGATAGAATGATATTTAAAATGCCATTTACATTAGCAACAAAATAATAAAATATCTAAGATAAAGTTCACAAGAAATATGGTGAAAAAAGAGTAAGGACTGTACATAAAAATGTGCCATGTTATTGAATTAAAATTTTAAAAAACAATATAAAGTTATTGATTCTCTCTATATTATCTAGAACTTTAGTGAGAGCCAAATGAAAATACCAGTGGGACTATGGAGGGGGTAGTGCTTTATAAGATGATTCTGTAATTCATCTGGTACCTTAAAATTGCCAAGAACATTTTGAAAAGATAGAAGGATGAGGAGGGACTCGCGCTACTGGGTAAGCAATGCACGATGACGTCCTTGTAGCTTCGTATATATTTAAACAGTCTGGTTTAATTGCTGGAATAGACAGATAAATCAATGGAACAGTACAGGAGAGCAGAAGCAGGCCCATGTAAATATGAATTTCATATAAGATAAATGTGGCATTTCAAATCAGTGGGGAAAAGATGAAGAATTCAGTAAGTCAAATTGGGTCAATTTGCTGACCATGAGGAAAAAAAATAGATCTTTACAGCGCCACGTGCACTAACAAATTTCAGATTGATAAAATATTTAATATAAAATTTGAAACCACAGAAAGATTTTAAGAAAAATATATGAATATTTATATGATGTCATGGTGTGCAAGTACTAAGAGTATACAAAAGGCATAATTCATAAAATAAGAGACTAACAGATTTGACTACACCAAAATGACAAAATTCTTTATGTCAAAATAATCATAAATGAAACTAAATGGTAGACCACAAACTGGCGGAAACTATTTTTGTAACAAAAGCATTTAATATCCTTATTATATGAGTTACAAACTGACAATTAAATGACAAATATAAAAGATAAAATAGGCCAAGGAATTTAGCAGGAAATTTTCTAACAAAGAATCGCAATGCCCAATGCACGTAAGAAAAAAAATGTTCAACCTCACCAGAAATTAAGGAGTTACCATTAAAAAGAACAACATATTCAATGCATTTTGCTCAGTGCCAGGAACATGGGAAGTTCTAGCTAAGTATTAACTCTTTGTAACATGATGATGCTGATGATGGTTATTATGAAGTTACTGCTACTGCTGTCTCTTTCAAATGATAACAGCATATTCAGTAGTGATATAGGGGCTATTCTGTTTGTGGAAGAATAAATAGATACATGTCTAAAGTGTGATTTTACAATGCATAACCAAAGTGTTAAAAAAGCAAATTCCTTTTAATAGGTTATTCTTCTTCATATATTTATTCTAATGAAATCTAATGAACCCTTCTTTAAGGATTCATTTCCAGGATGCTCATTACGGTATTGATTATAACAGCACAATAGAAGATTGGTTGAAGTACAGTACATGTGACTACGTGGCAGGAAATTATGTGGTGATTAACAAAGATGTCCTAGGAAACAACTTACTGACATGAACTCAGTCCCAGAATATCAGGTGAAATGAATACAAGGTTTAAACATGTGTGTATAAGCATGGAAGAAATGTGCATATCAATTTAAAAGTTAAAGTTATCAGTGTTTACCTCTGAATGTTGGGATCGTGGGTGATTATTACTTTCTTCTGTGTATGTTTGTGTGTGTGCACATTTTTCAACATTTTCTATTATGAACAGGTAGTGATTTTGTAAACAGAAAGATTAAAAACCCCATTGGGAAGGATTACTTTTCAGTTTTCAAACGAAGACTCCTGGGAATTTGGAAGCTGAGATTTGGGGCAAGTATTTAGGATTTTCCTTGTAACCTCCCCGCTATGACAGTCCTTAATTAACAGAGATGATGGAGAACAGCCTGCTGGGCAAAGTGGCAGGAGCCAGGCAGCTGCCGGGTGCTGGAGAGGGTCAGGAAGCTTAATCAATCTGGGACACACAGCGTGCTTTGCGGTGGAGGAGCCCGGTGCATCCCTCTTCATGGACATCGTGTCCATAGGAGCAGAGGCATTTAGCTGTATAAACACAGGGCTTGAAGGGCAGCACCCTAAATGCTTAGCTGATAGATCAGGAATTAAATGTAGACCCACAGACTAGAGTGCGAAGGCTCTCTGGGAGCATCCATCCTGCTCCCTGCCCTGTGGACAAGAGGCAAGGAGCCCAGCACATGTGTCTCTGCATGTGGATGTTGCTATCTCAGAGGGCGAGGAAGGTGCATGGAGATACTTGAAGGAAATGAATTACTTTCGAAGGCTGTCCAGGGCGGTGGCACCCAAGACAGGTACCTATGGGGTTGACCATGTGCACATTGGATAATAGGGTGAGTAAAACCCTGAAACATGCCACCTGGGCACCTGTCCATTTTGCTTCCACCTCTCTTATTTCAAGTCAACAAACAGAAAGCAACGGTTGTGTTCCTGTCCCAAGACAGGGCACACCCAGCCCCGAGTCCTGACTCCAGTCCTACTCTGCTCCAATTTCTTCCCTCCAAATGACCCCTGAGTGTTCTTTATAAAATGCAGGCCTGATCATGCCATTCTCTGGCTTAAAGCCATCAGTGAGTTCCTATTGCTTTTAAGATACTATTCCTGCAAAGACCCCCTGCAACTCACCCTGGCTTGTCTCCCCTGCAGCTCTTTGGTTCTTCCTCCATCACCTCCTCTTCCCAACAGACAATTGAGTTTCATGAACTTCTTTAACAACTACTCATTCTTCCTGCAGGAAGTCTTCCTTGATTTCTTAAGCATTGATTAGGTCTCCTTGCCACATGTTACAGCACCTTACCATGGCCCAAACTCCAAGGTTTTCTTTGTCATTTTTCATTTCATTGTCTCTTTCTCTTAATTGACTCTTGGTCCTGGGATGGCGTGTCTATCCTGATCGGTACCTAGTATGGTTCACGGTCTATTGTAGATACTTAGTTTACTGAACAAATGATTGAATTAATGATTTAAGTTAAGGTGAGGAAGACATAGTCTTTCTTTGCAAGAAGCTTGTAGGGGAGACAGACTTGTGAATGTGCATTCACGGGATGTTCTTAGATGTGCATCAAAGGGCCGGCTATAGGAGGGGAGAGGTGATTGATTAATTCTGTCTGAGGACAGATGATTCTGGGTGGTTTCCAGAGAGGAGGAGCCCAGGGAGCAGGTGGGAGGGATGACTAGAGAGTGTTCTGTTAGCCTGGCCCTAGTGTGGAGGGCCTGGGAGTCAAAACAAACACCCAGCAGGAGTGAGCTCTGGAATGTGTCGCTGCCATTTCAGCCTGAGCTGGCAAGGGCGGAGCTCCTACCCTGTGTTTGGCCCTAGGCACCAGGAAGCCTTGGTGGGCTCCAGCCCACTCTTCCCTTGCAGCTGCCCCCTTGGTACACTGGCAATCTCATTAGTGGCCTGCTGACAGTCAGGCCTGAGGATGCAGCTGAACTTGGGCAGTCGGGGAGGGAGGGACGGGTGCCTTGCCCACCCGCAGCACCATATGCCCACGCCTTCGTCTATTCCAGTCATGTCCCTCGGCTGCCCAGCTGTCGCTGCCATAATTACAGCCACAGCCGCGGGAAGTGTGTGGTTGTGGAGACCCTCTGGTCTCCTTAGAACTTTACTACTGTTGTTATAGCTTATCAGGACACGGCCCACCTTCTGTTGGTCTCTTGAAAACGGCTGTAATTCCCATCCATCACGGGGGTGAGCCAGCTGCTGCAGGGGCAGCTGTCAGGGACAGAACTCTGCATGCTCCCTGACACACTGGCCCTAACCTTGGGGAGGTGGCGGCTCCAAGCCAAGTGCCTTTCTTGAGATGGCATTTGGGCCATCTCTTTTCTCTTGACCTGGGGGTGACTGCTCTCTGCTTTGTTCTGTGGCCCTGACCTGCTTGTCTTTTGCCTCGTATCTGCCCTGGACCATGAACTTCCCAAGTGAAGGATCACTGTATAGGCTGTGGACAATCTTCTGCTATTAAAAACTTCAGCTTAGATTTTAAAATAATGTTCTTTCCCACATTATAAAAGGAATATACAATGATAATTGTAATAAAAATAGATAATATTTATTGAATGTTTACTGTGTTCCAGGCATTATACTTATGACTTTACAAGGATGACCTAATTTGTTACTCAAAACAACATCATGAAATAGACATGTGATTTCCATTTAGCAGGTTAGGCACCCTGTGCAGAGAGGTTCCTAACCCATAACTTGTCCAGGGTCACAAAACTAATGACTGGGGGGCTAGGATTCAAAACTAGAGCAGTGTCCTTTAAGGGTCCACCTATGTGCCTCATTTTAGGAAATTTGGAAAACAGAAAACTAGAAAAAATCACCAATATTTTCACTTTCCAAACACAACTCATTATGATTTTGATATATTTCCACTCATTATTCTTCTATTCATTATTTTTCATAATTGTGATTATATTGTATAATAAATTTTGTCTTATTTTCCTACAATTAATATGATCACATAAACATTTTCCATCTTATGGGTTTACTATCCTTTACTATTTCCCTTTTGTTGCTTTTTGGGTTGCATCCAAGTTTTCCCCAGTCGAACTGACAAAGTAACATTGTGATGTGTTTGTTTGTGTGTATGTATGTGACACTCTACAGTCAGCCTCTTGTTAAGGTTTGTACCTGCAGCATCTAATTTATTCTTGTGGTAACCCTACAAGGTAAAGAAATAACTCCCCCATCTTACAGATTACAGAAACTAAGGATTAGACAGTTAAATAAATCACCTAAGGTTGTATAGCTGGCAAGGAGCAACACCAGAATTCAAACTGGTATCATTTTGACAAAGGCTGTGGTTTAGGCTGTTAGTCTATATTTAACTATAAAGCTTTTTCCATATTTTCATTTTTTGGATACACTCCCATAAGTGGAATTTTGGGCCAAAGGGGGTAATGATTTTTAACATGAGTTGGAGGAACTTACATTCCGTTCCTGTTGTATTTTTCCCCTACCAGCATTGAGTCTTACCATTGAATCAGTTAGTAGGGTTATTAACAACCCCCAATTCTTAATGGCTTGTGACAGTCCAAGTTTACTTCTTGCTCATGCTCCATGTCCACCCTGTGTCAGCTGGGCTCCGCTCCAGGTGTCCTCACTGTGGGACCACTGATTGAGCAGTCACCATCTGGAATGTTGCTTGGTCACCACTGCAGACGGGAAGGAAGCTCTGGGCATCTCCAACTGGCAGCTAAGCAATCTAGCCCAGAAGTGACAAATGCCACTTCTGCCCATCACTCATTGGCCAAAACTACTCACATGGCCCCACCCGCCCACGCAGAGCCAGAAAGTGGAGTCCTTTATGTGTCCTTAAGGGAGAGAGAGCTGGAAATCTCTGGTGAAGGCCCTAATGGCTAACACAGTCATAAAAGTTGCTCATTAGATAGTTGAAAATAGTAACACATTGTTGCTTTATTGGACATTATTTTTCTTGGTAAGTCTTAGTATTTCTTCACATTTTCTTGGCCAGTACCTCCTCTTTTGTAACTTGTTTGTCCTGTTCTTAGCCCATTTATCCGTGATATCTTAATGCTTTTCACAAATGGTTTCCTGATGTGGTAATGTCCCTAAATGGGTCTTTGATGAGTGGAAACACATGGTATCTCAAAAGCCAGTTTTAGATATTTTTTAAACCTATATATGTAAATTACCCTATTAATTTACTTCTAGTTTCCCAAAAAAAGTGACCCAGAATTTATGTTAACTTCAAGTTTAGTTAATTTGTAAGTTCGACTTTTCAGTTAATGAAAACTGAAGCAATTTCTGGAGTTTCAAGGGGCTTTGGTACCTGGGTTCTAAACTCTGATGTCTTCTTGGGCTCCTTCCTCTCCCACATATCCTGCAGGGCATCCAACCCTGCTCTACAGCCATGTCGTTCCTTGAGTCCACCTTCTCTTCCCCATCCCTACACCTCCCCCCAGGCTAGGAGGGGACACTCGGGCAAAGAAGCCATTCTAATGATATCATTCTTTCCCTTGAAACCCTTCCCAGTAGCTTCCCTTGTCCTGTGTGGCCCATTGACCACGGTCATACACAACAGGATTTTAGGTGGGATGCAAAGGAATATTTCACAGTTATAAATTAATATTCATGTGTATGAGAAAGTGCTTACCTACATTGTACATTGACAGATATTATTGCTATGATAAAGCTATGAGTAGGAGTGAGTCAATGTAAAAACTTAAAGAGAACTATTGGTTGATAATGGGAGCATATGAATTTGACAAAGATAATGGGATGGTGTATAAATGACAGAAGCTTGGGAAAAGCCTCTCTAAAGCTAACATTCAAACTTTATAGCATCCATGAACCTGTCCCAACTTAGCTTTCTAGCCCCTCCCGGCCCCCCACATACGGCATTTTATGCCTAGAGTATGTAAACATAGTGATCATGTCTCAGGGTTCCTTTACCATGATGTCTTCCCCTTTATCCCAGACAGAGGTAGACCTCTTCTATTTGTCTTATGTGGGTCCTGGTTCACTTTTTATCTTGTATTTCCCTTGATTGTTCAATGTCTTACTTTCTTTTCCAGACAGCTAGTTATTTGGAAGTGCAACCTTGGCTTTCTTTCAGTGGCCGGGTTTAGCCTACAGAAGGTGCTTTACTGCTTAGAAAATGTCTTTCTTTGTGTTTATGATCTAATTGGCTCCTCAAGATAGCCCCTTGCGGTAAGCATCTCCGTCTTGCAGATGAATTAACCAAGGCTTGGACATTGTCAAATGCCATTCAAAGTCATAGCAGGGATCCAGACTCAGGAACATGATCTAACAACCCATGCTCTCCCCACTCTATCATGCAGTGCTCCTGCTTTGGTGCCTGGCATGGTGCCTGGTATACCAGCACTCAATAAAGGTTTGTGAGGTGAATGACCTATTAGCACATTCTTATTTCTGTGGCTTTTGTTCTCTTTACATATGGCAACACTTCCACAAACTAATTTTTGAGACATTTTACATACGGAGGATTGAGGGCTACTGGGCTGAAAATTCCATGCTTTGTCTAGTGTTCTCTCCAGGGAAGCTGGTATTACTACCTAACCGTGGTGTTCTTTCCTTCTCTCTAAGTACTTGTTGGAGAGTAGCTCCTTTGAAGAAAAATATCCTCATCAAAGTAAGCATGGCTTGATTGGCAGGTAGGTGGGAGCAGAATAGTGCTTTAAAAACAGTCTTCTGAAGTACGGTTTGAAAGCCCTTGAATGGGTTCAGCTGCATCCTCAGAGACAGACAAGAGCACATTTTAGACTTATGTGGAAGACAGAACATTGAAGAATTAGCCTTTTTTTTTTGGTGAATATCATTACCACCGATGCCTTCCAAACCAACAGAGACATGCCAAATGTATAGAATCAGTGAAATAGGGCATGTTTTTTTTCTGGGCAGCAATGATGTACCGGGAGGAGCAGAGAATGCTGGTGAACTGGATTCTTCTCTGGCCCTTGCTACTCACCCCTGTAAGCGCTTGCGTAAGTACCCAGCTGGGGATGTGCTTGGCCTGATAGCAGGAGGAAAGGGGCTATATACCCCCACCTAGGCAGCCTGTACCCACAGGAGCCAGGGGAGTATGATGGGGCTTCAGTTCTAAGAGTGGTTTGTCAAAGGGATTAGATTAGCAGGTTTGATAAGGGAGATCTTTTTTCACTATTGGAGCACTCTCCCAGGCATGGCAAATATTCCTCTCCCTGACAAAGACCCCAGGAGATGGGAAAAGCAATAGCTCACTCTAAGTGAGGTTAAATGTCAGAATTTTCGTGGAAAGTGGCGATAGAAAATATTAAAAAATTAAGAGAGGTAGGCATGTGAATGCGTGTACAATGTAAAACAGATAAACCCTCCAGAGGGATTACGTTCATGGGAAGACCCTGAAAGTACACACTTTACCAAAGCTATCGGGCATGTGTTGATGGGAAGGGCAGTAGCATCACTGAGGAGTTCAGTGGTGTCTTTGTAGGTGAGGGCTGACTTTAGGAGAGGCATTATGGAACAAGGCTCACTGAGAGCGATAGGGGTGTTAGGATCCTCCAAAGCAACAGAGGCCAGATGGTGACGCTTAACCACCAGAAGCCAGGTAGATGCAATTATCTTAATGAACAGCCATGGTGGTAGGGAAGCCAGGTTGGCCTGTCCTACAGAGAGATATAGAGATGGTTAGTAGAATAGGGCTGTCCTTAGGGCCAGCCAATACAAGCACTATTCAATTAGTACTACTCAATTCTTCTTGATTTCAGAAGAAATCAAGGCTAAAGGAAATTTCTCCCAGTGAAACTATGCAATACTGTGCCCAGTTTTTGGACCTAAACTCTTCCTCAGACCTGGAACCCTTGGACTGAAGAAAAGACCACACCCAGAAGGAAGGACCCTACAGTACTACAGCAAGTGTACATGGTTATGAGTCCCCATTTTTCCCTCCAGAGAGCTCTAGCCATATACTTGGGATACTCGGGTAACTACATCCTGGGAAAAGAAGAATAGCCAAACATTTCAAGGAATGTTGGAAATAGTATCCGACGTGATGTTGATACTTGGAGGCTTAAGGTGTTATCATGGCCCTATTATACAAGGGGGTATGTGGGAGTTGGTAACAAATGGAGTCCTGGTCAAAGACAACCACAAATTTGTTACTTCTTTAATCCCTGAATGTATAATCAAAATAGATGCACTTTGCAGGTGGTGTCTCTCCCACGCTGGGCCCTTAGATTGTATAGTAAGAGCTATGATAGGGGGGAAGGCCAAGGGAGTACTCTGAAAATGCCCCTCATCCAGTTGCTGCTAAGACGTTAAAACGGTCTTATCTGAAGGTGAAGGAGATGGTAAAAATTAGTTCCACTCTTAAAGATCTAAAGTATGTTGCAGTGGTTGGTGTTACAGCTCCATTTAATTCATCACTATAGCCCCTGTTGAAACCAGATGGATCTTGAAAAATAACAGTGCCTATCACAAACCCAACCATGTAGTAACCCTGATCACAGCTACCATGCAAATGTGGTAGCTGTGGCCTCAAGTTCACAGTATGTAGCATTGATTTGGCAAATGTGTTCTTTTCTGTATCTATCAGAAGTGATCAGAAATAGTTTGCATTCACATGGAATAGACAACAGTATACATTTATAATTTTTCCCCAGGGCTAGGTTAACTTTCCCACCCTCTGTCATAATATAGTCCAAAGTAATCCGCCCCATGTGGACATCCAGCAGAACCTTACAATAATCCATTACGTAGAGAATAAGCTAAGAAGACCAGATGAGCAAGATGTATTTAGCATGTTGAAGGCCTTGGTGAGACATACGTAGCCCAGAATTTGGGAGATAAACCCTATAAAGATTCAGGAGCCTGCCATACCAGTAAAAATTTTTAGGGGTTCAGCAGTCAGGGAATGTTATAACATTCTATCCAAAATAAAGGAGAAATTATTGTTTTCCATCTCCCACCATGCAAAAGGAAGCACAATGTCTGGTAGGGTCTTTGGATTCTGGAGACAACAAAATTTATACCTGGGAACACTGCTCTGACCCATATACCAGGTGACATGAAAGGCTGTCATATTTGAATGGAGCCTAGAACAAGAAAGGACTTAGCAACAGGCCCTGGTACAGTGTGAGCAGCCCTACCACTTGGGCTGTAAAACCCAGCAGACGCAGTGATATTAGAGGTATATGCCAGCACTTGGAAAACATGCCAGGCAGAGTTTATGGCATGCTCCAATGAGAGAATCACTAGGGTTCTGGGTCAAGGCCATGCCATCTGCTGGGGAGAATTATACACCCTCTGAAAAACAACTTCTGATTGTGCTACAGGCCTTGACAGACTTGAAGCACCTGACCATGGGGCACCAGGTGACCACGTGGCCAGAGCGGCCATCATAAGCTCATCTGTCAGACTCAGCAACTCATACTGCTAGTCAGGCCTGGAAATAAACCATCACAAGGTGGAAATGGTACACCTTGGATGGAGTATGAGCAAGACTGAATGGCTCAAATGATTCGCATGAGCAGGTAGTCCAGACGCACACGTCATCTGCCACTGTTGTACCAACACCTCTCCTTCAGATGGCTCTTCTGGCTGCATAGGGGATCCCTTGTGACCAACTGATGGAGGATAAAAAAGCCAGAGATTGATTCACAGAAATGTTAGATCTGCAGAGGGTGCAGGCTGAAAATGGGTGGTAGTTGCAGGGATGGCCTTGAAAGCAGTGATGAGGGGACATCCTCCCAAAGGGCAATGATCAGACAATGCCATCATCCACTTTGTATGGAAAGAGAAGTTGCCCAAGGTTAGAGCATACATGGTCTTGTGGCTGAATGGTGAATGTCTTGGTTGGCTGGTCAGGGTGTGGAAGTAGCAAGAGTGGAAGATCAGTGGAGATCTTCCACTGAAGATCATACTGGAGGTCCAGTATGAAGATCTGCGCATTGTATGTCAATGTCCAAAGGAGAGCTTTCATCACAGTAGGGGCACTAAGTGATTGTGTAGGCAAACTGACTCAACCAGCAGATGCTATCACCCTGTACCATCGGCCACCCCAGTGCTGTGTGACGGGGACATGAGCAAAGTGGCTGAGGTGGCAGGGAGGGCAGTCATGCTTGGGCCCAACAACATAGGCTCCCGCTGACCAAGCCAGTCTAGCTTCTCCTGCAACTGACTGTCCAAAATGTCAGCCATGGGGATTGATGCTGAGACCCTGATATGGCACCATCCTTCAAGAAGACCACCTGGACACTTGTTAACAGCTTGAGTACACTAGGGCCCTTCCCTTGGGAAGGACCAGTGATTTGTTCAGGCAGGAAAAGGTTCGTATTTCACATATGGATTGGCCTTACTGCCCAAGGAGCATCAGTTATAGCCATTACCTGAGGGCTGACAGAGAGCTTGATCCACTGGGATAGGATCCCATATAATGTCACGTTGAACCAGGAGACCCACTTTACAGCAAAGGAAGTATGAGATTGGGTCTGCGCCCATGGGATCCACTGATCATGTCATATGGCATATCCTCCAGAGTTGCTAGTCTAATAAAGTATTGAAATGGCCTGTAAAAAGCACAGCTAAGGCATCAGCTCACAGGTGATAATTTATAAGGATAGGGCACCAACCATCTTCTCGGATGCAAAATACACTTTGGCTTAAGGATGTTTATTTGATGATTTGCCAATATATATAATTATATTTACCCAATAGATTAAAAAATCCACACACCTAGGAACCAAGGGGTGGAAATAGGAGTGTTCTTGTTACTATCACTCCTGTCAACCCACCTGGGGAGTTTGTGCTTCCTGTTGCCACAGTTCTGGGTTCTGCAGGTTTATAGGTCCTGGGTCCCAAAGAGGAAACACTTTTGTCAACTGACAGAGCAAGAATAAGCCATAACTGCCACCTGAACACTTGGGCTCCTTGTGCCAGAGGACCAGCAGACAAGGAGAAGAGTCAGCAGGCAAGGGGTGGGTTGTGCAGATCCTCCTTCAGTGGAAAGTGCATTGCCTCCTGGCAGCGTGGGTGGCGGGCAGCCTGCCACTGTCACTGTCTGAAGGGAGTACCTCAGCTGCAGATGGGTGGCTCACCAGGGTGACCACACCCAATGATGGATCAATTCAAGACCTTAAAGGCCTGTCCAACTTGGGAGGACACTGAAGGACCATTCTAGCTCCAGGATCTTGCCAGGCGTCAGCCAACACATCGTTAGGTCTGTGTTGCATGTCCAGTCTTCCTGCTATCCACTCCTGTTTCTGTCTCCTCCCTTGCTCAGATGTTGAATGCCTTCCTCAGGTGTTGATATGCACCTCCTGCACACTCAACTCCACCTTAGAGGTTCCCTTTTTCCCAGGGGACCCAACCTGCAGCAGATGCCAATGCTGAACCTTGAGGTGCACCTTTGTGGTTTGGTTTCCCTTTGTTTCAAGCTCTGCAGGTGATTCTGATACCCAGCCAGGCTTGCTAACCTCACCCTGCCTCCTGCCCAGGTCCATTGGCAAGGCCCTGTGCAAGCTCCTTTCCACAACAGGTGCCGTGAGGTGGCTCTGAGGAGGGCCTTACCCTCCAGGTGCTCCCAGGCATGAACCAAGAACAGATGACCAGAAAACTGGGGGACGGGGCCTCAGGGGCACATGAGGGAGACCTGAGGGAGAGGTGGCAGCAGTTTGAGGAGAGACGGGTTGAGTACTGGGCTGGCAGTGAACATCCTGATCCATAAAGGAATCACTTTACCCCAGAAGCCTTCAAAAATTCTGGTCTTGGGTAGCTGTGGCCGCCATATTTCTCTGTTTTTTATTTCTAACCCTCTTTGATTTGCCACGACTCAGGCTTCCCTCTTCTTGTCAGCGGCCTCATTCCACCTCCGGTGGAGAGGAGGTCTTTAGGGATGATACCACACTGAGGATACTCAATAAAAAGAGATGAACATGGACCACAATGAAGTTTATTTGTCCAGTAGAGATTCCACCCTGAGGACCCGGGGTTAAGGAAGACGAGTAGCCCAGATTATAATGGCGAGGGCATTAAGACCCGGGACACACTGATGAAATGCCGGGAGGCAATGGCATGACCCAGCCAGGCTGGGGCAGGAGGAAGCTGGGTCGCTTGGGGAAGAGGGTTGGGAAAGGATGGAGGGGGAGGGACGAGGAAAGGGGCCTTCCAATGGGGCAGGGAGGCAGCCTCAGCAATGACGGGAGAAAATGTACCTGACAGTCATATTCTGGCCAAATGAGGATGAGATCAGGTTCTCTGTGGGATGAGCAGGGATCGGGGGCTTGCGGGTTGTTGCTGGGGTGACATTGCTACACCCACGCTTTTGTTCTCAGCACCTTTCATAGAAAGTAGATTTTTGAAATGGACCAGCTGGACTGTGCTGGGACTATATTTATGCAAATCCTGCAGGTTCTGAGTTTGAGTAATTGATTACCCTTTGCAAGGCAACACTGCGGCTTTGGCTTGTAAGAAATTCATGCAAGACTGTATCCACCCAACTCGGATTAGCACTCACCCACCTCAGGAAAATCTGCCCTTATAATTAGCCGCACGCGTGAATATATCTGGGGTATGGATGCAGTTAATAACAGAGCCGGTTCAGACTACTGGGTGAGACTTCTATAAAGGGCTTAAAATATGGAACGTTGGAGCTAAAGACCTTCCCAGATCTTGGCCGTGTGAGGATGGAGATCGGGCTGTGCTCACGATGTGTGGTGATGCATAAATATTAGCCTTAAATAACCATGAATACCTTGTTTCCTAAAAAGATTAGTGGCTCTTCCCTGTGTGATAAATTGTGTGAGTTACAGTGCAGACCTGTCTTCCCACTGTATTATCCCACAGCCTTTTAAATAACCGAGTCCAAACGATGCTCAGCAAACTGTGGGGAACGCTTGGCCAAGCTTTAGGCAGAGAAGTGTAATTTGGGTTCAGCCTTCTTCTGTTTCTACATTTTTCTCTCATACCTTTTTTTCATTCTCACCGTAGTTTTTTCCTCTGATTCATTCTCTCTGTCTCTTTG
The DNA here is from genome assembly GCA_023783475.1 of Daubentonia madagascariensis. Lineage (NCBI taxonomy): Eukaryota > Metazoa > Chordata > Mammalia > Primates > Daubentoniidae > Daubentonia > Daubentonia madagascariensis. The sequence goes on along the minus strand of JAKFHU010002206.1, from coordinate 2,717,878 downwards.
GTTGTCCCTTTCACTGCATTTCATTCTGAATCTCGGACATCTGTGTCCCTGTCTCCATGGAGTCATAATAATAATAGCTAACTTCTGTGAGCTATACCAGACACTTCAAGTTAGTAAAGTTCTAAGCCCTGTGCTTCCATGATCTCATTTACTTGTAAGGACAGTTTTTTGAGAGAGGTAGGCACTTTGACTCTGCCCATGATGGAGATGAGTTAACCGAAGCACAGTGAGGTTAAGGAATGTGCTCAAGGTCACACAACTAGTGAGGAAGTGGAGCCTGGATTTGCACCTTGTCTGTTTGACCTCTCAGCTAGGGTCCAAGACAGTACAGTGGTGATGCAGTGCTTCTTGCTTCCTGCAGTTCCTCTAAGGTACAGTAGGGAATGAAAGCCTTGCTCCATTCTGAAGGCATATTTTAGGGATGCACTGAGATATGCAGGCTCCCCAGATTAAGTGACAGGGTCTCAGGTGCTCCCCCAGCCCCACCCCAGGACAAATGAGCTGTAGGAATCACCGCTGAGAGAGGGGGCATCACCTTACAGCCAACCCAGGTTGCCACCCTGTGGGAAGTATTTGCGGGGTCCTCTCCTCTCTGCTCTGTTTTTGCACAAATTGATGTTTCGGCGCTAGTGCAATAGACCTGAAGTAGACCTGCCTACTTGGTGGCCTGGGTGTACCAAGGGAAGAGAAGAGCCAATGTGCTTAGTCTTAAACAGATACTTCACTGGGCTCATCACGCTTTGGGTCCAGCCTGCCCTTGGACACCCCTTCCCCAACTGACCAGAATCTAAAGGAGGGGAGTATCTTGTTATTGCTTTTTTTTCTTTTTTTTTTAAAAGAACAAATTTACATGTAATAAAATCCACAAATTGTGGCCGGGTGTGGTGGCTCACACCTATAATCCTAGCACTCTGGGAGGCCAAGGTGGGAGGATTGCTTGAGCTCAGGAGTTCAAGACCAGCCTGAGCAAGAGTGAGACCCCGTCTCTACTAAAAATAGAAAAATTAGGCAGGTGTCCTGGCACACACCTGTAGTCCCAGCTACTTGGGAGGCTGAGGCAGGAGGATGGCTTGAGCCCAGGAGTTTGAGGTTGCAGCGAGCTATGATGACGCCACTGCACTGTAGCCAGGTGACAGAGTGAGACTCTGTCAAAAAAAAAAAAAATCCACAGATTTTAAGGGTGCGATTTGATGGGTTTTGGCAAATGTACATACCCATGTAACCAGCCTCTCTCCTAGGTGTAGACCATTTCTGCCGCCCTGGAGAGCTCCTGCCAGCCCCATTCTAAGTCCATCGCTGTACCCCTGCGGAGGCAGCCAGCACTCTGCTTTCTGTCCCCATAGCTGACGTGTGCCTGTTACAACACTTCATGTAAAGGGATCATACAGTGTGCACTTTTCTGGGTCTGACTCAGTGTGATATTTTTGAGATTCTCCTGCATTATTGCAGATATTAGGGTTTTCTTTTTCATTTCTATTTCTGAATAGCATCTTCTTATATCACTATATAACACCTTGTCTATCCATTTCTCCATTAGTGGAAATTGGGTGGTTTCGAGTTTTTGGCTGTTATGGGAATTAAGTTGCTATGAACACTTGTGCATAAGTCTTTTTGTAAACAAAAGTTTTCTTTCTTTTTTTTTTTTAATGGTTTTCAGCGGAATTTTGTGGGTCAAATGGCAAGTGTTTGTTTAACTTTGTAGCAGTTTTCCAAAGTGGTAGTGGCATTTACATTTCACCAGCAACGCATGAGAGTTCTGGTTGCTCCACATGTGGGGCTCTCAGTCTTCCCAGTTTTAGCCACTATGCTAGATAGGAAACAACATCCCACTGTGGTTTTAGTTTGTGCTTCACTGATGATCAATAATGTTGAACATCTTTTCATGGGTAAAATGTCTATTCCTATCTTTTTTTGTGTGTGAAGTGTTCATTCAAGCCTTTAGCTCATTTCGTACCTTGGGTTTTCTTTTATTATTGATTTGTAGCAATTCTTTTCATATTACAGAACTAAGTCTTTTGTCAGATATATGCACTACGCATATTTTCATCCAGGCTTTAGCTTGTCTTTTATTTTTCTTTTTTTCCTTTTTTGGGGTGAGGAGGAAAACTTTGATTTCTGGCCTGGTAAGAGCTGTTCCTACAGCATGAATGTTGTGAATTTCAGTAACTGGGATGAATTTCTGGGGTGGTTTCCGCTGCACGTGGGGCCCGGGGCCAAGTTGACTTAAAGTGACCAAAGCCAGCAGTGGCAGGCAGATATTTTTTTTCAGGACAGGGAAGATAGCCCCTTGTTGAATCTCAGATATATCTGAGAGGGCAGGGAAGGGAATGGTACAACTTTGCAAGAGACTGGAGTTACTGCATGAGGTGGTGAGGGATTATAGCCAAGATATTCCGCAATTAATCTCAATGGAACCTCACTGTTTCCTACAAATACAAGGCTTGGGGGATGTTTGTATTTCTAAGCCTCCCTCTTTAACATTTGGAGGCTAGGTGCTTTGCAGATATTTCACTAAATCCTCTCAACAGGGAAATGAACTCAGGCATAGCAAAATGAAGCAAGTTGCCCAAAATCCCACAAGGTAGCAAGTAGTGGAGCTGCGATGTTGGCTGTTTTGCTCTGGGGCGCAGCTCTTTCTACCATTCTGCACTGCCTCCCCAGTTCCATGCCCTGGGCCCGAAGTGTGCTCTCTGCAGCTGTACTGGGATTCAAATCCCTCTCCCTCTAGACTATTCTACAAATATAATAATTGCCATGATACCATGAAGTTATCCTTTTCCTCTAGGTTCAATGTTCTTGGCCTCTTAAAACCAAGCCTTGAATGCCTCACTTTCCAGACTCCTTGCTATTCTCACCAGCCTGCTCTGGTCCAACTCCAGTTTCTCAGCTGAGATGCCCAGCCAGAGATGAGCACAATATGTCATATATGCTGTCTATACTCAGTGACAATCTGCACACAGTGACAATGGGGGCTTTTGCTGCAGGGTTGTTGTAGGGCCCCAGGAGGAGGCACAGACCACACTCACCTTCTGAGCTGGTAACCAAATCACTTCACTCACCAGTGATCTATGGAACACCTGCCCTTGGCAGCACAAAGGACCGGAGGCAGCAGGCTGAGCAGTGGGCACAGCCCAGAGGCCTCTGTCCTCCCCCACCCCACTAAGCTTCTAGTAGATCACACAGGCAGCATAAAATAAACCTGCAATTGAAATGAGTATAAATTATGTAAGTTTCTTTGATGGAAGTAAGAAAGGGGAATATGACACAGAGGAACGACAGAGGTGCCCTATATAAGCTGGGCCATCAGACAAAACTGCCCCCTGAGCTGTGACCCAAAGCCTGTGAATTCTCTCGGTAGGAGCAGATCATTTCTGGCAGAAGGAGCTGTATTTGGGAGGCAGTATGTTAGAAAGTCCATGGGTCATTTGAGAGTAGACACCATCGAAGCTGTAAGTTGTGGGCTAGAGATTTCACTTTGGGAGTCACCAGCACAGAGCTGGCATTTAGTGCTCTGGGACCGGATGAGATCCCAGGGTGTAAGCGTAGAAAGGGCCCCAGACATAGCCGTGGGGAACAGCAGTGGTTTCTTTTGTTTTTGTTTTTTGTTTTTTTTTTTGGATGTAACATCTTTTTTTTTTTTCCTTTTATTTCAGAATATTGTGGGGGTACAACACTTTGGCTATATATATTGCCCATGCACTTCACATGTCAAAGCTACAATCATGGACATCCCCCAAACTGTGCTCCCCGCACCCATTCAGTGACAGTTTTCCCATGCTCTCCACCCCTCTCCCCCCTGCCCACCCCCTGATGAATATTATTGCCATATGTGACATAAGTGTTGATCAGTTAGTACCAATTTGATGGTGAGTACCAGTGGTGCTTGTTTTTCCATTCTTGTGATACTTCACTTCGAAGAATGGGCTCTCGCTCCATCCAGGATAATATCAGATGTGTTAATTCACCGTTGTTTTTTATTGTTTCTTTTGTTTTTAAGAAGTTGAACACACAAGGGGCAAGTGGAGGAGGCAGAGAAGACAGCCAGTGAAGCGGGAGGAGAGGCAGGAGCTGTCACTGCCACGGCTGCAAAAACACCATACAGCCGGTACCGAGCGCAGGAAAGACGGCGCTCGCCTGGGCCACCTGCCCTCGTGTCTTCAGCCTAAGAGAGGGGTTCCACCTATCACGGCCCTCTCCTTGGGCCAGGTCCACACCCACATTCCCATCTCCAGACTTTCTGCAGTTGTGTGGTCCACTCTTGGCCAAATGTTTTCTGAGAAATATGAGACAGGATTCCAGAGGGTCCACTTGTTTTCAACCTCAGCGGAAGAGGCAACCAACGTCCCATCCTTTGGGTGATCTCATAGCTGAGCTGGACCCTTGAGGGTGAACAGAGGACTGCCTTCCCCCTGACCCTCACTCCTCATTTGCTGGGCTAAAGCCCTCACCACCCTTCCTGCCCAGTTCTTTTTTCATGTGCATCTTGATTACGAGCTCTCTTGGTGAATGCCAAGTGTCAGAGATTCCCTGGATTTGAAAACGTCTCTCTATGTCTTTGCACTTACAGGTTTCTAAGAATCCATTACCTGCAGAATCTCTCCACCACTTTCATAACAAGATGTGGGAGATTTTCATAGGCAGGTAGAAGTGAACTAAATGTTAAGCATGCAAACTGGTTGCACTGTTCCCCACATCATAAGGAAATCACTCTAAGACCCAGAAGCATGTACTAATTGATGAAGAGAGACAGCCAAGTAGCAGTGAACAACCACCAGGATCCCTCCACAAGCAACACCCCGTCAGGACGTGTGGAGAGTCGTTTACCCCATAACATTCCCTCTACACACAAATCCTGACGGGCTGGACTTGGGAACAAGTGCTTTAATCTTGAAAGATTAAAATATTTTCATGCAATCAGTAAATTCTGTTACTAAATGTTACAGCAGCTAAATTAAATGATAAGACTAACTAGTATTTTGAAATTTGGAACATCTTATAATTAAAGCAGCCTTTAAAAAATATTCCCAGTTAAGGCACATTAGAATGTATCCCACAACATGGAGACAGCCTGACAAAGAAACATTATTCTTAGATTTACAATTAATTACCCTTATGTCTATACCTTGCATTCAATTTGCATATCTTAAAAGTGCTGTAAATTTTACAGGACTCCTTGTTATTTAAGATCATTCTGCTTAGTAAAAGTTTCTTCAGTGATAACTTTCTCTTGATTATGTAGTTGTGAGGTCAGTAAATCTGGCTCTGCTTTGCTCTCAATGTTATAATTTTTCTTTTTTTGTGTGTGTTTTTCATTATTTGGCTCTTGTTCCTTCTGCCCTCTCATTTATTATTCCCCAAAGAACCAACAGATAGAGAAGCCGGCTGGAAGACTAAGTGAGTGGTCAGAGTCTGAGATGTTATCTTTTCCCCGCTACGCATTGGTACTGGGTGTCTGACATGTTCTATACATCTTTCTGGTGCCATCCTCATTAAACAAATACAACTTGATGTATAGCTCTCAAGAAATGAAATTCTATGCGACAGATCAGTTCTTGCCCTGCTGGTGCAAGAACATCATGTGTTTCTCCATCTCTCTCTTCTCCTTCCTCTCGGAGCCCCGTACCTCCGAAGTGAGTGGGTTCATTGTGTTTTCTTGTTGTAATTTCATATAGTCACCACTAATTTCATAACCTTTCATTTGACTGAATTTTTATGCTCACCGTGACTATTATATTTTAAAAATACCATGTGGGATTCCCTAAATTATCAATAAGGAGCCGTTAGCACTATATAAAGTCTTATGTATTTTATAGAATGCTATTAAATATGTCTACTTTGATCACACACATGTAGTACCCACCTGCTGCCAAATACAGACTGTAACTTCGCATGCTTTCAGAGTGACTTCATATAAAGGTGCTCTACGAGGGACTTTGTCTATGAGTGACGGTAGCAGCCTCTGAGGAGAGGGACATGGGACACTTTTACAGAATTTTAAATATCAGTTGGAATCTGTTACAAAGCATTTAAAGGATTTTAAAAAAGCATATAAAGTATTTTAAAAAAGAAATAAATGTTTTGGCAGAAAAGCAAACCATAGTTTAATAAGACCATTTTTTGTTTAAAAAAAATAAAGTTACTAACACAATTAGAACTGGTATCACCACTCGGTGGAATTTTGAGGTGCTGTTTTTTGTTCTGTTTTGGTGTTTAAATGTATTTTGTTTGCTAAACCTAGGATCATATTCCCTTCAAGACTGAGTTACCTGTATCATAGATGAGTACGTGGTGCCATGCAGTATAGATTTTGTCTTACTTAGGAGGATTTGGTTCTGGAAATCACAACCAAGTGTATGAGAACACAATCCTTGTGCTTTTAGGGAAATGAAGAGGAAAAACGTCCCCTTCACCCTTTAATTTTATTTTAAGCACGACCAGTTAATTTCCCATGGCTTCCTCTTCTCTCTTATTAATTGGCAGTTTATTGAAGCAATTTTTAAAAAGTTAATACCACTGTCATTTCCCCATTACAGTTCCCAGAGAACCAAGTGTTAAGGAATGTCAAGGAAGGAAGGAAGCAGCTTGCCAGGAGTGGGGGGTCCTGGCCGGAACATGAACATGCCAGGCATGCAGGCCTGGAGGGTGGCAAGGCCGCGGGGCTGCCCCACCCCCCCAGCATGGTGAGAAACAAGAGCCTCACCTCCCTCTCAAATAGTCATTTCCTCTCTCCCTTTGCCCTCCTTCTCTCCCTTCCCGCACACTCAGGTATCATCTTATTCCTTCTGGGAGGTGGGTGAATGGAAGACTTTTATTTTTTTACAAATTTATTAATTTCTGACAGTGACATTTTTCCTGACAATTCAATATGTAAGTGAGTCCCCGTGACTTTAGAAAGCCCATTTATCCTACCTTTTGATGGGCCAAATGCAAGTGAATATGACAGGGGCTCTCTCCTCGTTGATTATAATATAATATTTCTATTAAAATCATTTTTAAAAGCCTTCCAAAAATTCAAATAATGCTTTCTCAAAGAATATAAAGCTATACCTCAGCTCAGCTGTCCTCGAATACCTTGGCAAAAGTATCCAAGTAGCAAGAGTTTTCCTAGTCTTATGTCCTATATACATCTGTTAAATTACTCTGAGATCTCATTAAATAAAGCTAATGTACTTGTAAAACAGTAGGGAGAGACAGTTTATCATTGTAACTGTTAGAGAGAGCCATTCGGCTAGGGAGGGAGCCAAGAAGACTAGGTATATGCTGGTCAGTGTAGATGTTTCTAAGTCATAAATCTTGCCTCTTTCCCGCCTAGTTATTGTGTATTTCTTTAGGTGAGAGATTGATTGTAGCAGCTGAAGATGAATTTGCCCATAGTCTCTTTCTCCTTCTTCTTCTACTTTTTTTTTTTTCTTACACTCCTGATGTTTTGCCAAGGTGATAATGCTTTTTCTCCCCCCTGCAATCATTTGTTTCAGATTAAAAGCATAAAATGGCACAAAGAAACATGGGGCGGTTGGTCTCCGTGGTCGGGCAAACACGAGGGCATGAAGATGTATAATGTCCCACACGGGAGGAAGCCCTCGTCGGGCCCCTCGGGATTTATAACAGGCTCACCTGAAGGAGAAACAGGGACACTCACACCATCAGATACCTGGAAAGGGACTGTCATTTCCTCACGGAGGAGTTTTCAAGCAGATGGTAAAAGGGGTTTAATTTGAAAACACTGAAACATTGTGTACGCTCAAAACCATGACAATTGCAGTTTTATTGTCTCCACTCAGGAAAATGTGTGTCTGGATCATCTTGTGGCCCGAATGGGGAGAAAAGGTACTTTTCATGAATATATATAGATGCTGAATTTATAAGGATCAATATAGTCACCAAATGTTGTACAACATGTCAGGATATCATAAAAAGCAGGCAGTTCTACATAAAATACCAGCTTAATCTTGGAGATTTTAAAGCCTCATTAAAATGTGGTTGAAGTCCATATATGGAAAGGCAGCCTTCAAAAGGTTGAAGTTATATATCTGTAGGGCAGGAATTGTTACCGCCACTTCTGAATGTCAGTGGCCTTGTGGGTTATGGGGGGTGGTGGTCAGGGGCTGCAGGCTGGGGAGTGCCTTGGTTTGGGGGTGGTGGGGGGGAGGGTGGCACTGTGGGATTAGGGCTGACTGCCTTTTCATGCTTTGGGGTTCCCTAGTTCTCTCCTTTAGCACAAGAGATTGAATTAGAGAAGCCACAGCAGATGGGTCAAGTCCTGTGATATTTGGCAATCTGGCCCATTTGCAGATTTAATTATTTTTTAAATTGGAGGTTGACTCCCTTTGCAGCAGTGTTGGCCAAGAGGGATACTTACAGTGTCTGGGTGCTGTGCCAGGGAGACATGGAGACTCTCTATGGTCATTGCAGGGTTAGGGAGAATTGCTTACTGAGCTGCTCCCTCAATGTCCCCTGGCAGCCCAGAGGTTGCATTTCTCACGGGGAACTGTTCATGCGAAGAAAACCTGATTCTGCTCCCCAGGTGTCCTCACCTACCCCGCACTTTCTGACGGATGCTGCTCCATTTCCCAGGGCTAAGAACAAACCAGCCCCCTCCCCTGTGCAAAGCTGGAGTTTGCGCCCTTGTTGGAGGTCTGGGAGGTTTGGGCTCGTTTGCTTGTTTTTCTGGAGAAACTTTGAAAGTCAAGCAAATACTTTTATCTTGACCTTTCTGCAACACTGGCCCATATTCACTGCTTGTCAGCAGCACAAGTTGGCCAGGAGTCATCTGTCACTGCCAGCCGTCACTCTATTGCCATTCCCATCAGCCCCATTACCGGGGATCAGGAGCAAGCGGAGGCCTGCGTCAGAAGGATCATTAAACTTGAGGCTCACAGGTAACACAGGTAGTCCAGGTGGCCTGTTGTTATTTATAATAAAGGAAAGTGCAGCAGAAGCACCTGACAGTGGCCCAGGAGGCCGGCAGAGGACGCCTGAGCAGTGTCATCGCTGAAGGACAGTTAAAAGTGGACTCTTCCCTCCTCACTGTAAGCAAAGAGGATTTATTGAACATCTGTTCTGTACATGGCTGGGAAGATTGATTAATTTAATTGCTCACACTTTGCTTAAGTAACATTTGAATACTTAATGTCAAGTTTGAAGGATATTCCAACGTTTGCCTGCACACCTCCTCCTTAAAGTTGCACAGGGAGCTTTGAAAGGGAGTAGCGGGAGAGTGGCTGTCTAGGCTCCTTCTAAATTCTCCTTCTTCAAGAGGCTGCAGGAGTTGCCAGTGGGAAAAGCTGCCTCTTTTCATAAAAGCAACTAGTTACTTTTCACATTTTCCCATTGTGATAAATCATTAATGTAATGAGGTTGGATCTTCTTCACTGAGTGGTGGTAATTTTCCCTCTGGTATCAACTAGAGAGACAGTTGAGCATATTATATATTTCTGTACCCTTTAACATAATACCGTAATCGTATGAAAGTACCAGATGAGTTAAAGCTGTAATAATTTATTGCAGGTTACAGTCAGGGAGCGTATTTAGAAGGAACTCCCGAAAGTTCTACAGAAAACCAGGCTTTAAACGGTTCTCACCTCATCAACACTTGCCCTTTCCACTATTGGTTGGTTTTTCCTCATCTCAGGTGTCAAGCTCATCCAGCTTAGAAGAAAAGGTGCCTGGGAAACAAGAGCTCTTCATTTAATGAAACTTTGTTTTGGGAGGGTTAGGAAAATCTGTGTATCTCATGCATTGAAACTGTAACCTCCAGGTCCCAAGTTGAAAATCAGTGTGCACCACATAGGTCAGACCAGACACAGCATAAAAGTTAGCACTGGAAAGGTATTCCTCAAAGACTCTTCTGTCTCCCCTAAAATCTTAAACATTTAAAGTGAAAAATTGTATTTACTGGAAAAAAAAGAATTACACCCAAGTTTTCATGAACATATCTGCAGTGGGAATGAGGTTGGCTGAGGTCTAAAAAATGAATAGCATCTGAATTTGACTTAAAAAGGACTGGAAAGGATTTTTATTTATTTGTAAAAAGACAATATACCTCTCTCTGTTTCATTCCTTTTAGGAAACCTACTTATTCATTTATCCATTAAGTTATCCTTGTATGTATTCACACATTCCTTTATTCATCCAACAACCATTTCCTAGGTACTCAACTCCTTCTAGAGCAGACAGCATTGCTATTTTGTTGGCAGCTTCTTTCAGAGTTTCATATTAAGGGAGGCTTTCCAGTTTAAATGTATATAATGATTTTTTTTTTTTTGAAATGGAGGAAGATGGGGTAGGGTTGAGTAATGAGGAGGAGGGAGGTGGATATTCAACTCCAACTAGAAAATGGCACCAACCCTGCATTTCCTATTGTCAGAGATTCTGTGTTTGACATGCTCACAAAAATGCTTACATCTGGGAGGGCTGAGACCTAGGAGACTGCACTACTAATTTACTATCCAGAACTACAGAACGGAAGAAAATCAGAGACCAGAAGGGCTGGGAAGGACTCCATCAACTGACTGAGCCCTGGGTTCCAGGGAGAGTCCTTAATAGGGCATGGGCATGTTGTTAGGAATTCTACAAGCCAAAATGATTTTTAGCAAAGCATAATCTTCGGTCACATCTGATTGAAGTCAGGTGTAGTCCAGGTGGATTTCTTTGAGGGATGCCCATCTATCCCCTGCCCTGACCGCACACAATACATCCGGCACCGGGCCTGAGACTGTCAAGGCCAGAGCCAGGTGCCTGGGCTATGCGTATCCTTCTCCATCAGTCATACTGCAGGGAGCAGACAATTAATTCTGGAGCAAAATTGAAAGTCAGAGGCAGAGTCTGAAAGAACAGAATGACAATAATAAAGTGCCCCAGCCTCGCATTAATCTCCCTCACTTCAGGCCTGTCACAGCTGGCCTGGCTGTGACTAATGCCAAGCTTTGCATACAGTGGTCACAGACACGAGCAGCATGCTCCCTTTACAGCGCCCGCGATGCGCTTTGTTGGGTTTTTGACTCTTGTGGAATCACTGAAAAAACATCGCCGCTGGTCATAGGTAAGGGGACAGAGTTCCTCCATCATGTACCTGGTGATGGATGCCCAGACCTGGGCACCTGCTGCAGGAGCAGTGGAAAGCTTCTCCTCTCTCTGAATGTGCGTTTCCTACCTTCTCTTTTCTACTTTTCTGATTTAACTCTCATTTCTACCATCTTGAATTCATCTTACTTGGTTCTTCCACCTCTTCCTATTGGTCCTTGTGGCCTCTCTTTTTGTTTTCCCAAAAAAGCCTCCCTCATCCAATTCCATTTGAGGAAGGTAGGTTGGAGGGATTAGTTCAAGCATGGCTGAGTGTGCAGATCGTGGGGGTGGGCGGGTGGCAGCATATTCACAGATAATTCTACAACAAATAATTGAGATTAGCTCATACCTGGGAGCTTGGAAGAAATTCAATGAAAAATGATGGTATATTGGTCCAAAGGTACAGTGGGTCCCCACATGGCAATGGGACTGGAGGACCTTAATGCTTTTCTGGAGTGTCACGGCCCCAACTGGTGAGCTGGGAGAAGGCAGCTGAGGATGATTAATCAAGTGCAGGATCAGTGAACACCTAAACAAATCTAACCCACCAAAGGAAAGGAAAAATGATTTCTCTAGCAGGGAATCATGCCTCCCTGATTCAATTGAGTTTTTCTGAGTAAAAGAAAGGGGAAACAGGGAGCTGTCATCATGGCAGATTTCAGAAAGCTGTGTGACATTTTCCCTCCAAAAATTGTTAAAAACCATAGCACTGGGGGGCATTGCATTAACATACATTCCTTTTGGGGACAGAAAGCAAAAAGTAGAGTTTAACAGTTATGTCTTAGATGCAAAATTATATTTCTCCAGGGAGTATCCCTCTGAGCTTATGGGAAAGGCTGCAGGAAACTCCCAGAAACCAAGGTGAGTGAGCGGCAGAGGGATGGAATTCAAGGGTGAAAGTCGCCAGGGATGTGCTGAAGGGGAGAGTGGCTGTTTCCTAAAGTCACCAGCTTGTTCTCTTGGTGCAGCCACAAGAGGCAACAAGCAAGGTGAAGGCAAAACCAAAGGCAAGCCGCCTCTGCCAAACATGGGGCACATCCCTCTTCTCAGGGGCTGTCCTCTGTACTTGCAGAGGACACATTCTGTTTGCACAGAGCCTAGTGCAAATGGCCTGACGGATATAACTCTAGTGACAACTGCAGTCACCCCAGGGGCAGTTCAGGCCTCTGTATCTTAACAAAGACCCCCGGAGCTGGCCCCAAGGGATGGCTCAGCCTGGCTGGAGCACCAGTGCTCTGGACCCTCCCAAATGGACTTTGTCCCCATCTTCTGCCTTCTACCGTCTCTTGATGCCTCACCAATCCAACATGATCTTAGACTGGACTGACCAGGGAAGCTTGGCCACAGCTATTTTTTGCAACTTTCCAGAGTATTTCTGTGCCCCTCTCTTAGCTTCCAAACAGCCCACTCATGTCCCACACACATGCCTGGGGAAGCAGACGGCCCAGGCTGCCCTGAACCTTACATGATGACACAGTGAAATCTGTTTCCACCACTCCTGTTACTGTTTCTCATCCCTACCTGGCTTTGTTCCACAGAGCGGTTCCCTCACCTGTTCCTGTTGGGCCACGTCTCCGCAGCCATCAACAAACCAGTGTGATGCTGTGAATATGTTTAAGGTTGTGTTTGCCCCAGCGAATTCCCCAGCCGAGAACTAAGCACCTCTTTCCACCAGTGTAACTTGTTTATAGATGTTTTAGAAATGCTGGGTGAACAAAACCAAATGTGTTGCCTGTTATAAGACTCCTCAGAACCTTTCATTTGCCAGCATATGCTGTGACTTCATGGAATGGAAATTCTTATGATGCTGTCCCCAAACTTCTTTGAACATGGAAGCCTTTTTTGGTGCCTGTATTAGCTATATGACTCGTAGACACTGTTTAGCCTGCCCTCCTGTCTGTAGGTGTCACTTTGTTCTAGGAGAGAATGCCAGAAGGGAAAATGAATCATTCAGTTCCGAAAAGAGCAGAGCAGGGGATATAATTTTAGACGAGGAACTGGAAGATTATGGGTTCTGGTTCTGGCTTCACAACTTATCTGCTGTGGGTCTCTGAGGGAACCATGCCCCTTCTCTGGACCTGCTTCCCTGTCTCTGGTGGATGGAGTTGGATCCGGCAGTCCCTGTGAGTGTCTTCCAGCTCACACGGTTTGGGATTCCATGTACTTGTCAATCTGCTCTCACCACCCCTCCCACATTCCGCCCATCCTCTCACCCCAGGGACTGAGCCAACGTTTAGAATGAATGAATTTGGCAGACAGGGGCTAGCAGGCTGAGGAGGAACATTCCCCTACCAGAGCCGTGCGCTCACGCAGGCGGGCCGGAGTGAGCTCACACCTCTTAGACCCGCCGGTCCATTAACATTGCAAAAGACTTTGATGGACTTTGGGGAATTGTGCAACATTGATTTTATTGTCATCTTTTTGCACAAGCAGTAAATAGGCTAACATTTTAGGTACAGAGTAATTATTCCCGAAAAGCAAGACATCAAAATAAAGTTTATAGTTAGCAGGCTGACAGTTTGACAGGAGCTGTGTGGAGATCCCAGAGAGGTCTCCGAGTTACTGAAAAGGTTAAAGGTCAGTGTGCTGTGCAGGCAGCAGGGAGATGCAAAGGTGGCCCTGCTGAGGGGCATGCCATGGGGGCGCAGAGATCCTAGGCTGGCTGACATCCTGGAGGAGGTTCTGTGCAGGATCCAGCTGGTCCCTTCCGTTAATGCTACCAGGAGAATATATGGCTTGGACACATCTATTGTTGCAACCCTGTGTCTTCACTCACGGGGAAGCAGAACCCACAGGTACAAGGAGCTGATCTGGCCCTCAGTCCTCCACTGGGGTAGGCAGGGGGCGTGGGCATACAGCAGATTCTACGGGTGGGCCAGTGCACCTCTGGCTTCTCAGGAGTGCTGCTTTTGGACACCTAACTTACAGCAAATCCAAAAAGATTTCTCAGGTTTTGATTAAAGGACATAATGGCTTTGTGTTCTGGGATGCCACCCATGTCAGTGGGCCTCGTCTTGGGCTTGGTGGATGGCTGGTGCTGTTCCCCTCTGCTGTGCTGAGGAGAGAGCTTATGGTACAGCTCTTTGCATGTCAGGCTCTGAGCAAGGTGACCCCTGTATCCCGGGGAGATGGCTGTGTCTAGCCTCTGGACAGCTCTTCTTCCGACCACTCTCCCTGGCTGCCCAAGGACCCTGCCCCACATCCCCTGCCTGTTCTCCTGGATGCTGAACTTGGGAGTATCCATGTGTGGTGGGGGATGTTAAAGGCTTATTTGACCCCCTGAATGAACTTGAACACCATCCCCAAGCATAGTTCTTTAGCATGGACATCCTTCTCCCCCTCAGAAGCAATCATTTGGGATTATTTTTATTTCCTGGGCACATTTTGGTCTTCTTCCTCTGTGCACTTCTGTGTCGGTTGCAGATCTTTGTATCGTCTGGCCTCCTTCCAGCCCAGGTATAGAAAAATGTGCATGTGGATGGTAGCTGGTAGCGTCATTTCTATTTGAATCTGGCATGGGGCAAATACTCGTTTAATGCCTTATTGAATGAAAGAGTCAATCCAAGAACACATGTGAAGAAAAGCTTTATAACCTGCTTCCTGTGTCTGACTTAGTTCCGAACTTTCCTTCCTTTTGCCTGACTCCTTTAGCGAGCTCAGCAGAGAAATGGCTGTAAATCGATTTATACTCAAGGAGAAGTGTAAAAGCACGTCCTTTGCAGGCATCCTAAGACCGTGCTTTTTGGAACAGGATTCCTCAGTTGGCAGAAGGGAGTCCAGGAACTCTGGGCTCACCCTTGGTCTTGCTGTGGCTCAGGGGCTGGCCTCTGTCACTCAGGGATGCTCCAGTTCCCTGGAAGTGGTGTGCGCATGCTCATCTCTGGGCCTTTGTCCCTTTTCCCCCATCTACCTGGAAGGGACCTCTTGTCCCTTCCACCTTTTCCTCATGTTTTAGCCTGGACATCTTTCCCACCAGGAAGACTTCCTTGTTTGTCTGTCCCTAAACTGATGTACGTTCACCAGACTTTGTCCTTACCAAGAACTCATTGCCTTGAGTTTCCTTGTGCTCCATCATGGCTTGAGTCACCTTGCTCCCTTCAGTGTCCCCAGAACCTAACATAGGTTGTGACACCTGGAAGGTGCTCCATGAGCATCTGCTGAAGGAACGTCAGTCCTGCGTATCAAACTAATTACACTTGACCACGTTTATAAGTGTGAGGAGAGAACCATTTTGCCAATTGTCCTTGTGGTTTTACTAGCTCCTTCTTTGAAGATCCTCTTAGATAATCTTTTATCTCCACCCCAAAGAATTCTTGGAAGAAGCTACAGAAGGAGAGGTGTTGAATGTTTATAATACTAACAGTTTTTATTATTTAAAATGTCAGCACGAGTTTTTTTTTTAAAGCAAAGTGGTTCTTCAGAGATGCTAAGGAGAGCTGGTCTGGCACAGGTGGGGAGCCTCGTGCCCCTCAGCCACTTGGGAGGTCAATGAGCTTTTACCCATGGCACATTTTAGGTAACTACTGCTGGGCTAAGGATGTCACGACTACTGTGCCTGCGTCCTGCAACAGAGCTGCAGCTGCTGTCTGCTGGAAGCTTCTCCTCCCCCGTCAAAGAAATAGGCAAGAAGGGAATGTCCCAATCCCAACATCACCTTTGGACTCTCTTTGGACTCCACAGGAATTGTCCTTTCTGCCAGTGAAGTCCTCTCAGTTCTTCATCTGAGTTGGGCCACAGGAGGTGGGTTTTGAGAGCGCAGGAGGCCATGGGAGTCTGAAGATCAGGAGTCTTCAGTCTGCACGTGTGGCATGTGGCCAAACCAAAATGGTAAACGTCCAAGTAGATGTCATCTTCACAAGGCCAAACTATCAAGTGAGATGCAATTGATACATATTATTTCCTTTTGATTTCATTAGTTTTCCATTATTTTTATTCACATTTTATTTCATAATTTTTGTATTGTCATTATCATTCCTAACACCTATTTTTGACGTTTAGAGGGTCATCTTAGCCATAAAACCTCACTGGCTGGGCTTCAATCCCTGTTCTGCCACTTGCTACATGTGTGACCTTGGGAAATTGATCCTTTCAGCCTCAGTTTCACCATTTGTAAATAAGGAAAATATTAACCCCTACTTCCTTAGGGGGACGCTAGCATTAAATGGGCTAATGCAGGCAAAATGCTGTGGCAACATTGCCCCCCTCGGCAGGACTGATTGGGAGGCAAGGGCTTTGTTCTTTGCACAACTTCACCTGGGGATCCTATTTCTGGGACTTGAGGACTGGGCTTCTGGTCCATTTATGTGTCTTGACTTCCCCTAAAGTCCCCGAGAAAGGCCTGGGTGAGCATTTTCTCTCTCTCTGAGCACCATTCCAGCCACCTTTCCAGGCCATAGGAAATCAAAGCCAGGACATTCGAAATGAGACACCCATGGTTATTCTTCTTCCTTTTTGGGGGGGGGAGGAAAAAGCCAAAAAAACCCACATCGCTCTCCTTTTGTGCCACTGCAAACATTGCGACGTTTTTTGGCGGGAAGGGGAAGTTATTTTGTGTATGTGTGAACTAGAATTTTGATAGACAGGATAAGTTGCAATCCAATTCTAAACTATAGATTTTCAAGCAGATTGATGCAACAAATTGTTAGCAAATAGCAGTTTGCAATTTGATGCTAATTAGACATAAGGCAAATATGTGCCATGACAAATTAGCAGCGAACCATACTGCAGAGGATTAGCGAGAGCTGGCACAGCTCGCGCCCAGCTTCGCACACCTCCCTGTCGCCGTTGTCGGCGTCACCGTCGGGGCCTGAGCCAGCCTCGCCTCTCTGTGAGCAGGAAGCTGGAGAGGAGACCCAGAGCATCCCAGGCCAAATCTCAGAGTGATGCTCCGTGTCTTTACTTTCCACCCATGCTCGCTGTTGGTCAGCATGTTTTTTTCTGAGAGCTGCGGAAGGTTCTGGGAAGCTCATATGATAAACATATATGTAAAAATATTTACATATCTTATAAATATAAAAATAATCGTAGAAAGGAAACGCAGACAAGCAAAAAAGAAAAGAAAGACAGAGAGAGAAAGAAAGAAAAAGAGAAAAGAAAATAAACTCAAAGATAACCACTGTTAGTAATTTGATATCCATCCATTGAAATCATTGTTTCCATGAAGAATATATGTACGTATAACATAGTATGTAATATATTCATATACATTATATGTGTAATTATTACTTAAAACAAAAAAGGGGTAATGCATATGCTGTTTACAACCTTCTTTTCTCACTTAATTTTACATTATGGATATTTTTCCAAGTCCATGAACATAGATCCACATTTAAAAAAATAGTTGCAGTGTTTTTTCCTATTAATCCACCCATTAGTTTAGTCACCCCATCTCCTGCTGTTGGGTACCTAGACTGTAGCTTTCTGCAGCTGTAAATACTGTAACACTAGATGGTCTTCAAGATTCATTTCTGCCCACATGTGATTATTCCTAAGGACACCTTCCCACAAGAGGGATGATGGGGTCACTGCCGAAAGTTTGCCTGAATTTTTCTTTCCCTTCAGAGTGTCCATTTCCTGAGCCTTGACCAAATCCTGGCTACTATTCAAATCTTTGCTAATTAGATATACCCCCAAAAGTTACCTTGTTCACATTTGCCTGACTTTGTTTATTAATGAGGTAGATTATTTTTCAGGAATCTTACATCACTCCTCCTGGCCTCCTTGGGGTGTGTCTCAGGTTCTCACACCCCCTACAATAATCACTGGAAATTGAATTCACGTTCAAAATTACTTTGCTAAATTTCTCTGTCTGTCACCTGGACTTTCACGAGCTTTCGCAGTCATGGATTCCATGGAGATAACGCTAATGGAGTGCCTATGAGGACTGAGTGAGGCGAGGCACTGCTTCTCAAACTTGCCTGGTCAGAAGTGCCCGTGGGGGTTTTAAAAATGGAGATTCCCTTTCCTGCCTTCCATGCTCCAGTTTAGCTGGCTTAGGGAGAGGCCAAGTCACTTCCCAGCTAATTCTTATCATTGAGGCATCTTTGGTGAATACCATTGCAAGGTGGGGAACGGGAGTAGCGCAGCCCCTTATCCACAGGCGCCTCTCTCCACCATGGTAGCTGTTACTCGGGGTGGAGGGGGGAGCCAGACCATGGAACCATGGGGTATGAGGGAGACTTGCCAGGAGGCCTTTAATGTAGGAAGAGCAGGAGCTCATGCTCCGGGCCCTGGGGCTGCCCCAGCCCTGGCATATAATCTAAAGACCTGGGTTCAAGCTCCATGTCTGGAAGCTGCTATTTTTGTGAACTTGGGCAAGGCCCTTACCTTCTCAGAGCTTTTATTTCCTCAAAATGGGGCACAAGAGGCATAAATAATACAACACCGGGGATAAAAATTAGTAGTGCTATGTGCACTTTCACACTTGAATGAGCATGGCATGCAGCCGTAAAAGCATGAGTTGTAACATGATATTCTTATATAAAGTCATAAAGTGGAATTCCACCAGGTGCCATGGGGAGTTGTACGGAAAGCAAAGATCCCAATATTGCCAGCTGGAAGCTGTGTTGTTTTGGGCCATACTTGTATACCTTTGTGTACCTATGTGTTTCTACATGTATGGGTAAGCATGATCCCATGTGAGGATGTGTGTGCACCTCTTTAGAAGCATTGCAGTTTTTTAATCTTAAAATTTCTGTTGAAATACAATTAACATATCATAAATTCACCCTTTTAAAGTATATAATTCATCAGCATAAGCCTGTCATCCAACTTAAAACTGCTGTTATTATTCTCATCAGAATGGACCAAGTTACTGCAAGACTTTGTGAAACTCCTTTACTATTTATTGTAATCTTAAATAAAACATTTCATAGTGATGATTTAAATAAATAGAGAAATAATCATGGTATGAATATCTTTATATCTGAGTATGTGGGATGAAGATATACATATACAGTTGAACCTTGAACAACACAGGTTTGAACTGCATGGGTCCACCTCTATGAGAATTTTTTTTCCATAAATATGTTGGAAAGTATTTTGGAAATTTGTGAGGATTTGAAAAAAACTTGTAGATGAACCACATAGCCCAGAAATATTGAAAAAATTAAGAAAAAGCTAGGTATGTCATGAATGCATAAAATATATGTAGATACTAGACTATGTCACTCAACTCTTTAATATTGGTTAGGCTTCTGGCCAACAGGCTGTTAGTAGTTAAGTTTTGGGGAAGTTAAAAGTTATACGTGGATTTTCTACTGTGTTAGGAGTTGGCCCCCCCAACCCCCGCTTTCTTTAAGGGTCAACAGTACATATGCATGAGTGTGTGTGTGTGTGTGTGTGTGTGTGTGTAGTATATATGTTTGTGTCAGGAATTTTCTTTTTACCCTAACTGATCCTGGTCATTCTGAGTATATTGTTGGTTATATTTTCTAACTGATCATTGCTTTCCTTTAGGAAAGTGATTAATTTATTATTTGGCCACCTCACCAAATTCTTTTATGAGCTCTAATAGATTTTCAGATTTTGTTTTAGGGAAACAATCACAAAAAATGTAAATACTGACTCTTTTTTTTTCTCCTTTTCTAAATATTTTGTACATCTTTTTATTGTCTCATTGTTTTGGATAGAACTTTCAGAAAAATGTTAAATAATGGCAGTGATAATGAACATCCTTATAATATGATTTTCCCTTTGAAGAGATGGTGCAAATGTTTTATTACTAGATATAATGAGTGATGATTGGTTTGATACAGGGTTTTAAAAAAAATATGTAAAGAAGTTAGCATCTTATTTTTCAGTATTGTAAATCTTCTGATTTAAAAAATCAGGAATGATTTGATTTTTTTCAAATATCCTTTCCTCAACTATGGATAATATTGTTTCCTTTGTCATATTTGATATCCTAGACTATATTAATATTACATTTTCTAGTGTTGAACCATCCTTAATTTCCCTGAATTAAACAGACTTGATATGGATCCTTAGTTATTTTTAATATACTGTTGGATATGATTGTTGAAGTATTTTAGTCAGGAAGACTAGAAAGTCAAAGCTATGGATATAAGAAAGCATCTGGGATGTTGGCTGAACCATGAGCAGAGTAGTTGGTTTGGAACGTAGGGTACATCAGAGAGTAGCGGGAGATGACAGTGGAACATCAAACTGAGCTACGGAAAACATAGCACCTTGAATCTTGCATCAGAGATGAAAATTATAGACATGTAGATTGATGATGTCGGAAGCCTTGAGAGGAGGAGAAACTCAGGACAGTATTTGGAAAGAGATGAGAAAACTCTGATTAGAACTCTGAGAGATGTCCAACTTTCTGAACTCATAAAAATGGTGACAAGTACCTATGAGGTCTGAGAAATAGAAGGAAGACCATAGGAGAGCAACAGCAGGAAAAGCTAAAAGGGAAAGAGCTTTATGAAAGAGACAGTAGTCAATGGTGGGCAAGTGAGATGAGAAGTAATTTGGAATTGGTTACTTGCAAATTTTGATAGAGCAGGTTTAGGTCAGACTAAAAGGAATTAAAGAGTTAAGAGATGGTGATAAGGAGAAGACACTAAGGACATCATCTTATCATGATCGTTATTATTAACATTATTATTATTAGAGTTATTCACACCCAAATTGTTGGCATATGATCCAGAGGTTGTATGAAATAATTCAGCCATATTAAAACATGAGGCTGTAGGAACACACACAATTATGGGAGCAAAACCAATGAAGTGAAAAAACAGCAGGAAACAACTCAGGAAAACAATGTTTAATTTCTTTCTTAAGCCCTTTGGGGGAATTCTTCAGACAGTTTTGAGAATGATCAATAATGAATGTTGCCATGAATTTATTTTCCTTGCAAATCTTTATTTAAGTAGTATGGAATAGGCTGTATCCTGCCAGTACTCTGGCCTGCCTGGGCCACTGGGAAGCCCTGGGGTTTGAGGAGTTAGCTATGAACAGAGAATATCCATCTTTGCACAACAGATAGGCCAGTCTCTGGCTGCTATGAGCTTACAATGATGGCATCATGATAAGCCATCTTGTTTTTTGAGTTTTGAGAACCATTTGTCACTAATGAGACAAATGAGTATGTGTGTGAGTGGCTTACTTAAAAGATATCAAGCAGATTTATATTTAGCCATATCAAAATATTGTTTTAACTTTTTTGCTTTCAGTTATTTTCTGGATGGGGGAGAAAGGGTTGTTGCTACAGCTAGAAACCTAGAAATCAGGCAGAACCCAAAGAAGGTCTTGTGAAAAGATAACCAGAATGTATTATTGTGGTATTTTATTTTATTGTGGTAGACAATTTTAGTCTTTTACTTTTCTGGAATATGCACATGAGAGGGTGCCACCTATTTGACGTTCACCTTCAACCTATGTGCCTTGTAAAGAAAAAATAGAGGGAATCTTGAATTCATGGATATGTCATTGTTCTTTATATTGGCCACCCTTTTACAAAGTGCCTGGCAAGTTGCTCCTAGAGAGTGTAGATCTAGACTTCTCACATTAGTTAGTAGAGCATGACCTCTTTTTTATTTTCTGAGTCATAAATCTTGGAGACTAGCTGACCCTACTCAAAGGCAGCGTGCCTTGGGCTCCACTTTGCATCAGCCATCTAGAGTGTTTGCAAAAATGCAAAACCCCGTCATGCCCCTGCCCCCATCAGCCTGAGAGTCTTACCCATTATGATTGAGGTGAGGCTTAGGAATCCAAACTATTGACAAGCTCCTTATGGATTCGGACATAGGTGACTCTCAGACTAATCGTTATTATTATTTTTATAATATCTGCAGGATCTATAGTGATGTTCCCTCTTCTTCCTGATATAGGAGACAGAGTCTCTCTCTTTCTCTGTCTCTCTCTCTCTCTCACACACACACACACACACACATAGTACATATGGCTAGAAGTTTATTGGTTTTATTGATATCTTCATAGAACCAGGTTTGATTCTATTAATTTTCCCTATTATGTTTCTGTTTTTAATTTCATTGATTTCTACACTTATTATTTCTTTCCTTCTATTTGTCTTTGGTTTAATTTGCTCCTATTTTTTCTAGTTTCTTAGAGTGGAAATTTAGGTTAATTTCAGATATTTCTTCTTTCCTGTATGAGCATTTAATATTATACGTTTCCCTGTAATCACTGCTTTAGTTGTATCACACAAATTTTAATATGCTGTTTATTGAGTTCACAATATTTTCATTTTAATTCAGTTCAAAATATTTTATAATTTCCCTTGACCATCATTTAACTTTTAATCTATTTATTTTACATTAATTGGTTCTTTGAGACAATATAGATGGATATTGTTTAATATTTTTAAATCCACTCTGACAATCTCTGTCTTCTAATTGAAGTGTTTAGGCCATTTATGTTTAATGTTATTATTAATATAGTCATTTTTAAATTTACCATCTTGATAATTATTTTCTATTAGTTCCATCTGTTCTTACCATTCTCTTCTTTTTTATCTTTACTTATAATAATTAAATATGTTTTATGATTCCATTTCATCTCCTTGGTTTATCAGCTGCAACTCTTTGTTGTGTTTAGTGGCTGCTTTAGGGTTTATCTGGAACTTATCACAGTCTGCCTTGAATGATGTCATACCACTTTTCACGTGGTAAGGAACCTTAGAACCACTTCCATTTCTCCCTTTCCAGCCTTTTTGCTATTGCCATAATAAATTTTACATATGTTATAAACCCCATGATATGTTGTTACAGTTTTGCTTTGAACAATCACATTCTAAAATGATTTATGAAATTAAAAAATGTTTTTTATTTTTGCCCACATATTTACCATTCCCTTCTTCATTTCTTTGTGTAGATTCCAATTTCTATTTGGTACCATTTCACTTTTTCCTGAAGGATTTCCTTTTTTAACATTTCTTATGGTACTAGCCTGATGGTTTCAGCTTTTGTTTTACTGAAAGGCCTTTATTTCACCTTCATTTTTCAAAAATAGTTTTTTGGGTATAAAACTATAGGTGAGCCTTTCTCTTTCAGTACTTTAAAGATGTTCTACTATCTTCTGATGTATGTGTTTAATGGCTATGTCTTGAAATTTAATTTTTCATGGTTTTTGAGTATAATTCTGCTATCATTCTATTTCTATTTCTGTACATAATGTGTCTTCTGCTGTCTGGCTGATTTTAAGATTATCTCTTTATCACTAATTTAAGTAACTTGATTATAGTATATCCTGTTGTAGTTTTTCTTACGCTTCTTGTGCTTAAGTTTTGTTGAACTTATTTTCTCACAATTGTCATGACATTTCAAACCCTTTCATCCACTGTGTCTTCAAATATTTTTCTCTCCTCCCTCCTTCTGAGACTTCAATTAGAGTTTTTAGTCCACTTAGAGTTTCCCCACATCTCAATGTTCATTTTTTCAGTCTTTTTATTTTTTCTGTGTTTCATTTTGGATAATGTGCTTGTATTTCTTCTTTAGTCTAGTCTGTTTGTTAATCACATCCTGTGTATTTTTCATCTCACATAGTATTTTTTTTTTATTTCTAGATGTCCAATTTGGGTCTTTAAAACAATATCTTCCATGTCTCTCCTTAACATACTCATCCATTATTTTATCTTCTTGAACATATGGAGTATATTTATAATAGCTTTTTGAAAATATCCTTGCCCTTAAGCTTTGTTAGACAGGGCAAGAACAGCTTTTAGCGTAGGACTGCTATAGCTTCAGTACTGAGGCAATACCCTTGTGAGTACTCCACTCAAAGCCCTGCATGTTACGAAGTTTCTCCATTCTGGCTGTTGTGAAGATGGATTGCTTCTAACCATAGGTAACTTTTGACAATTTTTAAATATACTTTTTTCTGTTTTTTTCCTGGTTTGGGGTAATTTCCTTACACAAATGCGCTTATTGGTACTGAGGTGAAGAATTGGGGAGAACCATCTGCAGATCTCTGGAAGTCTCTTTGTGCAAAAATCTTTTCTTCTGCATTCTGCCCTGGGAATTATGGTCTCCTTGGCTTTCATAAATTTAGAATTTTGTCTTCTTAACTCAAGGAGCTGACAGAACTCTGTTTGGATTTCCTTCCCTTGCATTATGGCCTGGTACTCTCCAGGAAGTAACCTCAAGCTGTTATAGGGGTCACCTCATTTGTTTGTATTCTCTTGGGGATTACTGTCCTGAGCTGCCTGCTGTCTAGTGTCTGAAATCCATTGTTTCATATACACATTTTCCAGTTTTTTAATTTTTTAAGGCAAGAAGGTAAATTCAGTTCCTGTTACTCTATCATTATCATAATTGGATGCTACCTTCACTCTTAAAAGATATTTTCAGTGGTAACATGATTCTAGTTTGATAGTTATTTTCTTTTTGTTCTTTTTAACGGGTTATTTTTGTTATAATTCAAAATCAAATATAAGTTTAAATATTAGTTGTTATCCATTCTTGAAATTTTTTAATTGACAAAAATTGTATATATTTATGGCATACAACATGATGTTTTGAAATATGTATACATTGTGAAATGGCTACATTTTGCTAAATAACATATGCATTACTTCACATACTTTTTTTGTGGTAAGAACACTTAAAATCTACGCTCTTAGCAATTTTAAAGTATACAATACATTGTTATTAACTACAGTCACTATGTTGTACAATAGATATCTTGAACTAATTCCTGTTTACCTCAAGTTTTGTATATTTTGACCACCTTCCCAACTGTCCCTGCTCCACACCCCAGCCCCTGGTAACCACTATTCTACTCTCTGCTTCTATAAGTTTGACTTTTTAAGATTCCGTGTATAAATGAAATCATGCTGTATTTGTCTTTCTGTGCCTGGCTTATTTCATAATGTCTTCTAGGTTTACCCATGTTGTCAGATGGTAGGATTTTCTTCTATTTTTAGGGCTGAATACTATTCCATCGTGTATATATCCCATTCTTCCTTTATCCAGTCATCTGTTGATGAACATTTAGGTTGATTCTATGTCTCCATGATTGTGACTAGTGCTGCAATGAACATGGGAGTGCAGATATCTCTTTAACATACTGATTTCATTTCCTTTGGTTATATACTCAATAGTGGGATGTTAGGTCATTTGGTAGTTTGGTTTTTAAATTTTTGAGGAAACTCTATACTGTTTTTCATAATCGCTGTACTGATTTACATTCTCACAAACAGTGCATAAGAATTCTCTTTTCTGCACATCCTTGCCAACACTTCTTATATTTTACTTTTTTGATAATAGTCATTCTAACAGGTGTGAGGTAATATATCATTGTAGTTTCAATTTGCATTTTCCTGATGATTAGTGATTTTGAGCATTTCCTTTTGGCTGTATATCTAAGTAGTAGGATTGCTGGATTATATGGTAGGCCTCTTTTTATTTTTTTTGAGGAACATTCATACTATTTTCCATAATGGCTGTACTAATTTCTCTCTCTCCTCTCTTCATTATCTTTGGTCCCATGTATACTAAATATTTTCACTGTACCCCATGTTCCCCTTACATTTTCTTCTATATTTTACATATTTTTTCTCTATGTTGTTTTTTAGGTGCATTGTCTACTGTTCTATTTTCCACTTTATATATTCTCTCTTTGGCTGTGTTTAATTTGCTACTAAACACTTCTATTGAGTAATTTCAGCTATTAAATTTTTCACATCTAGAATTTAAATTTTATTCTTTAAAAAATATTTAGTTATTTGGGAGCACTTCATCTTGTCTATTTTCCTGAACATACTTATCATAGTTATTTTAGGATCAATGTCTGATAACCCTAAACCTATGGAGATGTTTCTATTTGAATGTTTTACCCCATCTTGGTCTCATTTCTTTATGTGCTTGAAAATTTTTTATAATATTTTATGCCAGATATACTTTCTTAAAAACTATAGAAGCTTTTGGTGATTATCTTCTTCTGGAAGGCATTCATCCTTTCCTTTGGAAGGCAGTTTGAGTATAAACATATCATTTCAATCCAGTGCAGAAGTAAGCTGACTCTTGTCTGGGTTTCAATATTTGTAAGGCTGATTCTATCTCTGGTTTGCCTTTCAGGTGTCCCAACTGAAAGCCTGGATATTTAGCAGTGTCCTGCCTCATTGGTCAGTATTGAACTTTAATTTTTGTACTCCCAGCATGGTAAGATTGCCAAAATCTCCCCTCAGCTTTTCTCCCACTTTCTGCTCAGCTTCAGATAATCTGGCCCCACAAAGCTTTGGAATCAGCAAATGTCTCAAAGAGAAAATTGGTATGTCTATGTGATTCCCTACTTTCTGGGAACTTGGCTGTTTATGTTTAACTATTGTGGCAGTCCTGAATTCCAATTTTTGTGTTCTTAGCCCTGTGAAATTAAGAAGAGATTAAGTCTAGTTTCTCAAGCCTCTTGCCCTTTGCAGCTCAGGATTGGTAAACTCCCCCAGAGGAAAATCAGTAGAAGGACTACTGGGCTAACTTTTATGGGCTCCCCTTCTTTCCAGGATCATGGCCCATCAATCCCGACTGGTTTAGTAGCTCTTTGATTCATTGGTCAGACATTTCTTTGTGTATTTTATCTGGATCTTCTAGTTCAGAGGAGAATAGGTGCATTGTAACTTACTCCATCTGAGTCAAAAAAGGACATCTTCTTAAAACTCAGTTGTACACATTGGACTATAATTTCTCATCAGTTGAAACAATGGATGTGATACCATGTTTGTAAACTCTTAGGAGGTGGACCTATTGAGTAAAAGTCACTAAAATCAATTAAAATCAGTTCCTTTCATCTCTATAAGAAGGATCCATATGACCACCATCTATTTTGGATTGAATTTTAGGTAATTTAAAACTACAAGAAGGATGAGGCAGCAACCATTTTAGCACCTACTTATCTTTTCCATTCTTATACCCAGATGATGTCTTAAAACTCATTTATTTTTAACTGACAAAAATTATATATATTTATGGTGTACAACATGATGCTTTGAAATATGTATACATTGTGGAATGGCTAAATTGAACTAATTAACATATGCATTACCTCACATGCCTATCATTTTTTGATGTAAGAATACTTAAAATCTCTCTTAGTGATTTTTATACATTATTACTATTAATATGCCCTAAAACTTTTAGCAAACTTTGCACAACTATACTGATTTGTTATTACTAAATAGCCTGTTTGTGATTGCCTAAAAGGCAATTTTGTTTCAATTTTTCTTTCAGAATTTTAAAAATATTGCTCCATTGTCTTCTGGGGTTGAATGATACTTTAGTAATATTTGGAGGCAGCCTCATCTATCCTTTTGCCACCAACTACCATAAGTGTCTTTTTTAAATGACTAATAACTGTACAATGCTATATCCCCAGAATCTCTGATACAGTCAATACATGTCCCAGAATGACTGTGTCATTATGCATCAATATTCCTTGGAACATTTGAGTCCTTCTGAAATACAACTTCTATTTTTACTTTCTTGCCTCAACTAAGTATTCTAAGCCAATATTTTCTAACCTGAGATCCCTAAACCCATATGGGGCTTTAAAAATAGGAAGGGAAATTTTTCTATTTTCAGAATTTCAAATCTTTAATGGAGAATAATGAATTTTCTTAAGAGGTATCTGAAGGATAAAGAAGCCATCAAGGATCTATTAAATGGTTCTTATTCTGAAGTAGCAATTCAGCTGATGGTGGTCATCCACCACCAGGGTGGCACATCTGTTACAATTAATGAGCCTGCATTGGCACATCGTTGTCACCCAAAGTCCATAGTTTATGCTAGGGTTCACTCTTGTTATTGTGTATTATATGGATTTGGGCCAGTTATAATGACATGTATCCACCATTATAGTACCATAGAGAATAGTTGCATGGCCTAATAATCCTTTGTGCTCCATCTATTCTTCCCTTCTGCCTCCCTAACCCTTGGAAACCACTGATATTTTTTATTGTCACCGTTGTTTTGCCTTTTCTAGAATGTCAAGTAGTTGGAATCATATGTATGGAGACTTTTCAGACTAGCTTCTTTCACTTAGCAATATGCACTTAAGTTCCTCCATTCCTTTTTATGGCTTCACAGATCATTTATTTTTAGCCCTGAATAATATTTCATTGTCTGGATGTACCATGGTTTATTTTTCCATTCACCTACTGAAGGACATCTTGGTTTCTTCCAAGTTTTGGCACTTATGAATAAAGTTGATTTAAACATCTGTGCACATGTTTTTGTGTATAGACACATTTTTATCTCCTTTGTATAAATACCAAAGAGTTTGATTGCTGGATAGTATGGTAAGAGTATATTTAGTTTTGAAAGAAACCACCAAATTATCTTCCAAAGTGGTTGTACCATTTTGCATTCCCACCAGCAATGAACGAGAGTTCTTTTTGGTCCACATCCTTGCCTTTGATGTTTCAGTGATCTGGATTTTGACCATTCTATTATGTGTGTAGTGGTATCTCACTGCTGTTCTAATTTTCTTTTCCCTAATGACATAGGACATGGAGTACCTTTTCATATGCTTATTTGTCATCTGTATATATTCTTTGGTGAGGTGTCTGTTATGGTCTTTGCCCATTATTTTATTTTTACTTTTTTGTGTTTTTATTTAATTATTTTATTTTATTTTATTTGGGTTTTTTTAATTTCAAAATATTAAGGGGGTACAGATGTTTTTAATACACAGCTTGAGTCAGCTATAAGTGTCCCCAACACCCAAATAGTGTTCATTGTACCTATCAGGTGGTTTTTGCCCTTCCCCTGATTCCCCTTCCACCCTACTTGATTTCCAATGACTTTTAGTTTCCTCCGTGTACTTGTGTGCCCATCAGTTAGTCCCAATTTATTACAGAGTACATGTGGTGTTTGTTTTTCTATTCCTGAGATACTTCACTTAGGATTATGGTCTTCAGTTCCTTCCAAATTGCTGCAAAAGGCATTAATTTATCCTTTGTTATGGCTGAGTAGTACTCCATGGTATATATATACCGCATTTTGTTAATCCATTCATGAACTGATGGGCACTTAGGTTGATTCCATATCTTTGCTATTGTGAATTGTGCTGCAATAGACATTCAAGTGCAGGTGTCTTTTTGGTAAAATTACTTCTTTTCCTTTGGGTAGATACCCAGTAGTAGAATTGCTGGATCAAATGGTAGATCTACTTTTACTTCTTTGAGAAATCTCCATACTGTTTTCCATAGAGGTTGCACTAATTTGCAGTCCCATCAGCAGTGTATAAATGTTCCTTTCTCTCTGCATCTGTGACAGCATCTGTTGTTTTTGGGCTTTTTAATAAAAGCCATTCTAACAGGAGTAAGCTGATATCTCATTGGCCCATTTTTTTAAAAAATGAGTTATTTGTTTTCTTATTGTTGAGTTTTAAGTTCTTTATATATTTTGGATAATGATCCTTTATCAGATATGTCTTTTTCAAATATTTTCTCCCAATCTATGGCATCTCTTTTTATTCTCTTGACAGTATCTTTCACAGAGCAGAAATTTTTAATTTTAATAAGGTTAACCTTATCACCTCTTTCTTTCATGGATTGTGCTTTTGGTGTAGGATCTAAAGAATCATTGCCAAACCCTAGATTATCCAGATTTTATTTTATACCATTTTCTGGGAGTTTTATAGTTTTGTGTTTCAAATTTGGGTCTATGATCCATTTTGAATAGATTTTTTGTGAAGGATGTAGGGTCTGTGTCTAGATTCATTTTTTTTGCATGTGAATGTTTAGTTGTTCCAGCACCATTTGTTCCAAAGACTATCTTTTCTCCATTGTATTGCTTTTGCTTCTTTGCCAAAAATATGTTGACTATATTTACATGGGTATATTTGTGGACTTTCTATTTGTTCTGTCTCTGTTAGATCTGTTTCATTGATCTATTTGTCTATTCTTTCACCAATACCACATTATCTTGTTTACTGTAGCTTTACAGTAAGTCTTGAAGTTGGGTAAAGACAGTCCTCCAACTTTGTTCTTTTTCATATTGTGTTGGTTATGTGGGTCTTTTTCCAGTCCATATAAACTTTATTTTTTAATTTTACTTTAGTTTTATAGAGATGAGGTCTGGCTATACTGAACTTCAGCTCCTGGGCTCAAATGATACTCCTGCCTCGGCCTCCTGAGTAGCTGGTACCACAGGCACATGCTACCACATCCAGCTCATATAGGCTTTAAAATTCATTTGTTGATAGCCACAAAATAACTTGCCGGGATTTTGATGGGATTGCATTGACTCTATTTTTCAAGTTGGTAAGAACCAACATCTCGACAATAGTGAGTTTTCCTATCCATGAACATGGAATATCTCTCCATTTATTTAATTCTTCTTTGATTTCTTTCATCAGAGTTTTGTAGTTTTTCTCATATAGGTCTTGTGCATATTTTATTAAATTTATACTTAAGTTGCTCATTTTTTGGAGGGGCTAATGTAAATGGTATTGTGTTTTTAATTTCGATACCACTAGTTCATTGCTGGTGTATAGGAAAGTGATTGACTTTTGTATATCAACCTCGTATCCTGCAACTTAGCTATAATTACTTATTAGTTCTACTTTTTTGGTCACTTCTTTTGGATTTTGTACATAGACAATCATGCTATCTGTGAATAAGAAATTTTATTTCTTTCTTCCCAATCTGTATACATTTTATCTCCTTTTATTTTCTTATTGCATTAGCTAGAACTTCCAATATCATGTTAAAAAATAGTTGTGAGAAGGGATATCCTTGCCTTGTTTCTGATTTTAGTGGGTAAGCTTCAAGTTTTCACATTAGCTATAATATTAGCTGTAAGTGTTTTGTAGATATGCTTTCTTAAATTTAGTTTACCTTGATTCCTAGTTTATTGAACACTTTTTATTACAAATGAATGTTGAATTTTGTCAAATGCTTTTTTTGCATCTATTGATGTGATCATCTAATTTTTCTTCTTTAGCCTGTTGATATGATGGATTACAATAATTGATTTTCAAATGTTGAACTAGCCTTGTATACTTTGAATAAATACCACCTGGTCATGGTGTGTAATTCTTTTTATAGATTGTTGAGTTCAATGTGCTAATATTTTGTTGCGGATTTTTACATTTATATTCATTAGTGATATTGGTTTGTAGTATTTTTTTTCTTGTAAATTCTTTATCTGTTTTTTTGTATTAAGGTAATGCTGGCCTCATAGAATAAGCTAGAAAGTACAGATGCTCCTTCACTTACAATAGGGTTACATCTCAATAAACCCATCATAAGTAAAAAAAATCATAAATTGAAAATGCATTAATACACTGATAAATACATCATGAAGTAAAAAAATCATAAGTCAAATTATCATAAGTTGGAGACCATTTGTACTCCTCTGCTTCTATCTTCTGAAACTGATTGTAGAGAACTGGTATAATTTATTCCTCAAATATGTGGTAGAATTCACCAGTAAACCCATCTGGACCTGAAGCTTTCTCTTTTGGAAAGTTGTGTATTGATTCCATTTCTGCAACAGACATAGGCCTATTCAGATTGTGTGTTTCTTCTTGTTTGAGTTTTGGCAGATTCTGTCTTTCAAGGAATTGTTCTACTTCATCTAGGTTATCAAATTTGTGAGTATAAATTTGTTCATAGTGTTTATTATTTTTTTAATATTCATGGTATCTTTCATGATGTCCCTTCTTTCATTTCTGATATTAGTAATTTGTTTTCTCTATCTTTTTTTCCCTTAGTTAGCCTGGATAGAGGTTTATTGATTTTATTAATCTTTTCAAAGAATCACCTTAAGTATATATATTGTTGTCAATTTCATTGATTTCTGTTTTAATTATTGTTATTTCTTGTCTTCTGCTCACTTTGGATTTAATTTGCTCTTTTTTTTTCTAGTTTCCTATGGTGAAAGCCTAGATGATTGATTTGAGATCTTTCTTCTTCTTTCTTCTTCTTCTCCTCCTCCTTCTTCTCCTCCTCCTCCTTCTCCTCCTCCTCCTCCTCCTACTACTAGAGATGGGGATTTCACTGTGTTGCCCACACTGGGTTCAAACTCCTGGGCTCAAGTGGTCCTCCCCCCTCAGCCTCCTCAGTAGCTGGACTGCAGGCTCATGCCACCATGCCTGGCTAATTTTTTTGAGATGGGGTCTTGCCATGTTGGCTAGACTGGTTTTGAACTCCTCCTGGCTTCAGGTGATCTTCCTATCTCAGGCTCTTGAGTTGCTGGGATTACTGGCATGAGCCACTGTACCTAGCTTTCCTGTGTTTTCTTTACCTGGTTGCCTCCAGAGTTAGAATTCTTTCAAGCTTATGCTGATGTAATATCAGATGTTTTGGTATGCAAGACTGGGGTAAAGGAGTCAAGCATTCAAGATTCTAGACTAGACCATTATTGTGCAAAGTGTTCTTTAGGGTTTGCTTGCTTGTATGTCAAGAAACCAACCGAGTTTTCACTTAATGTGGACATAGTAACAATGGCTCACATTTTCATTATTTTCCTTAGACCTTTTGTTTTGCACATGAAGTTATTTTTTCTGCAATTATTCAAAAGAAAATTCTTCTTGCTGGTTAGATCTCCAAAATCCAGTGATTAGGCAGGAGTTGACTTGCTTAATTATGTTCCTCAGATGCATCTTTGTATAAGCTATAACACAAAACTCTTAGGCACTTTAGAAAATAATTTCAAAAATTGATGTTTGCTGCAGGAGAGATTATGAAATTTGAAGAAATGCTAAATTACTACAGGTAGTAAATATTGGGTTTTATGTTGGCTTATATACATGAGACATGTTTAACCTTAACTGTTATCTGTACACTGGTTTGGATTTTGTTCAATTATCTGGATGTCCATTATTATACATGTCTCTCTTCTTGATTGCAAGCTCCTAAGGGTCAAGCTATACCCTGGAGATCATTGTAAATTTTATTTCTACCTAGTTGAGTAGCTCTGAAACTTTTTTGTTCTAATTCCAAGTGATGTGGTCTAGAAAGTGTCTAGAATAATATTGGAAATTCTATCAAGAGGTCTAATGGGCATGATTCAGATAATATAAATTCTTTTTTATCTAAATTATTTAGCTTTAGATTGAAGTGATTAGACCATTAAATTAAGAAGTCCCTGGAAGGCAGAATAAGGCCTAGGGCTAAAAGGTATGTAAACACAAGTGAGTATTGTGTCATGTGGACATTTCTGTTTCTAAAACAATTTCTAAAAATTATACTAATATTTTATCAATAAAATGAAATGCTGGTTGGTTCAGTTGAGTCTTCTGCTAGTTTTCCAACTGCATCAGTGGACAATGGTAATGAGATTAGTCTCTTGCAGGTTATAAAACTCAATTATCATTTTTTAAATTCGAACTGTCATGTTCATTAATCCATCCCTTCATCATTCCATCCAGCTAGTTGGAAGGTACCATATTCCAGGTACTATTAGAGAGCTGAGGAATACAATAGTGAACAAAAGAAATGAGAGGCTGTGGGAGAGTGCGGGAGGCTGAGAAATTCACATATGCAAGGTCCCTGAATGGAGAATGAAAGTGGGGTGTTGGTAGAACAGAAAGAATACCAATGTGACTGGAAAGCAGTGAGCAAAGGTTCACAAAGTCAGTGAGACAGGGCCTGCAAGGCAGTTGGGATTTGATTCTAAGTCCAAAGGAAAGCTGCTGGAGGATTAGACATAGTGGAGTGACGTGAAATGACTATTTTTTAAACATAGAATTCATTTTTTAGAACAATTTTAGATTTACAGGAAAATTGAAAGATAGTACAGAGAGTTACCATTTACCCAATACCCAGTTTCCCCTACTATTAACATCTTTTATTAGTATGGTACATATGCTATGATTAATGAATTAATATTGGTGCTGTATTATTAACTAAAGTCCGTACTGTATTCAGATAGCATCCTGTCCAAGATTCCAAATTACATTTAGTCATCATGTCCCCTTAGGCTCGTCTTGGATGTGGCCATTTCTCAGACTTTTCTTGTTTTGATGACTTTGACAGTTTGCAGGGGTATTTTGTCAAGAATTTTATAGAATGCTTCTCTGTTGACATTTGTCTTGTGCTTTTATCATGATTAGACTACGTAGATTTTATCAAGTTAAATGAGTTTAACAAGTTTTATTTAACATTTTAACAAGTTAAATGGGTTTTAGGGAAAAAGACCACAGAGGTAGAGTGCCATTTTCATCACATCATGTCAAGATTACATACTATCAACATGATTTATCACTGTTGATGTTGACTTTCATCATTTGGTTGAGGTAGTGTGTCAGGTTTATTCACTGTAAAGTCACTATTTTTTTCTCCCTTTCCATAGTGCACTTGCTGGAAGGAAGTCACTATGCACAGTCCACCTTTAAGGAATGGGAAGTTATGCTCCCCCTCCTTGAGGGCAGAATATCTGCATAAATTATTTGGAATCCCTTTCACAGATTTGTCTCCTCTCCCTTTATATTTACTTATTCAATCATTACCTATATCAGTATTCCATTGTATAAACGCACCACAATTTGCTTATCTGCTTACCTATTGAAGCCCATCTTGGTTGCTTCCCAGGTTTTGGTGATTATGGATAAAGCTACTATAAACATTCACATAAAGTTTTTTTTTGCACGGGAATACATTTTCCAATTAGATGTGTAGATACTTAGGAGTGCAACTGATGGCTTGTATAGTAAGGCTATGTTTTGCTTTGTAGGAAATGGCCAAATTGTCTTCCAAAGTGGCTGTATCATTTTGCATTCCCATTAGCAATAAATTAGAGTTTCTGTTGCTCTATATCTTCATTAGCATTTGATGTTGTCAGGTTTTTGGATTTTAGTCATTCTAATGGGTATATAATGGTATCTCACTGATGTTTTAACTTATAATTCCCTAATGATAAATTATGTTGATTATCTTTTAATTTACTTCTTTTGTGAGTTTTTTGTTCATTTCTTCCACCCATTTTTAGATTGAATTGTTTACTTTCTTATTGTTGAGGTTTAAGAGCTCTTTGTATATTTTGGATATAATTCTTTTATCAGATATATGTTTTGCAAGTATTTTCTCTCAGTCTATGGCTTATCTTTTTATTCTCTTTAACAGTGTTTTTCACAGAGCAGAAGTTTTTAATTTTGATAAAGTTTAACATCAATATTTTATAAATTTAATTTTGGACCATATTTTTCGTATATCTAAACACTCATTGCCAAACCCAAGGCCACCTAGATTTTTTCTTATGTTTTCTTCTGGAAGTTTTATAGTTTTGCATTTTGAATTTAGGTCTATGATCAATTTTGAATTAATTTTGATGAAAAGTGTAAGGTCTGTGCTTATATTCTTTTTTTATATGACTATCCAATTGATTAAGCATGATTTGTTAAAAAGACATTTTTTTTGTGCATTGAATTGCTTTTGCTCTTTTGTCAAAGACCAGTTGACTGTATTTGTATGGCTCTATTTCTGGGCTTTCTGGTCCATTCCATTGATCTATGTGTCTATTTTTTTGCTAATACCATATTGTCTTGATTTCCATAGATTTATAATAAGTCATGACATTTGGTAGTGTAAGTCTTCCAGCTTTGTTCTTGTTCAATATTGTGTTGGCTACTGTAGGTATTTTGCCTTTCCATATGAACTTGAAAATCGGTTTGTCAATATGTATAAAACAGCTTCTTGCAATTTTGATTGAGATTTGCATTGACTCTGTAGATAGTGTTTGGAAGAACTGATGTTTAATAATATTGAGTCTTCCAATCCATGAACATGAAATATTCTTCTATTTATTTAGATCTTTGATTTTTTTCAATCAGAGTTTTCTTTTCTGCACATAGATTCTAGAGGTATCATATTAAATTTACACCTAAATATTTCATCATTTAGATTTATTGTAAATGGTATTTTTTTCATTGCTGGTATATAGGAAAGCAGTTGACTTTTGTATACTAACCTTGCATCTTGCAGCCTTTTCTACTCACTTATTAATTCCAGGAGATTTGTTTTGCTTTGTTTTGTTTTTGCTTCTTGTCATTTCTTTAGGGTTTTTTACATAGACATAGATAATAATGTCATCTTTTAAAAGAGACAGTTTTACTTCTTCCTGCCCAGTTTTACACATTTTATTTCTATTTCTTTTCTTGTTGCACTAGGTAGGACTTCTAGTATAACGCTGAATGAGAGTGGTAAGAAGGAATATCCTTGCTTTGTTGTCGACCTTAAGGGGGAAGCATCCGACTTCTCACTGTTAAGTATGGTGTTAGCTGGGTTTTTTTTTTTTTTTTTGGTAGATGTTCTTTATCACATTGAGTAAGTTCCTAGTTTGCTGAGAGTTTCATTGTGAATATATGTTGGAAATTATCAAGTACTATTCTGGCCTTTTGGAATGGCTGCCCCTATTTTCTGGAAGAGATTGTAGAGAATTGGTGTAATTTCTACCATAAATGTTTGGTAGGAGTTACCAGTGAACCCACCTAAGCCTGGTGCTTTCTTTTTATTTGGAAGGTTGTTAATTACTGATTCAATTTCTCTATTAGATATAGGCCTATTCAGATTATCTTTTTCTCCTTGTATAAGTTTTGGTCCTTCAACTGATCCATTTCATCTAAGTTAACAAATCTGTGGGCATTGAGTGGTTCATAGTATTTAATTATTCTTTTAATGTTCATGGGATCAGTAGTGATGAGTCCTACTTTACTTCTGATGTTGGTAACATGTCTTCTCTCTCTTTTTCCTTGGTTAGCCTGGCTAGAAGTTTATTGATTTTACTAAGTTTTTTCAAAGAACTAGCTGTTTGTTTCATTTATCTTTTTCAGTTTCTTGTTTTCATTCATTAATTTCTGCTTTTACTTTTATTATTTCCTTCTATATGCTTGGTTTAAGATTATTTTGCTCTTCTTTTTCTAGTTTCTTGAAGTAGATATTTAGAGTATTGATTTGATATCTTTTCTCAACCTTGAACAATATGGGTTTGAACTGTGTGCATCCATTTATGTGTGTATTTTTCAATAAATATATTTGAAGATTTTTTGCAGATTTGCAACAATTTGAAAAAACTCACAGACAAACTGTGTGAACTAGAAATAATAAAGAAATTAAGAAAAAGTTAGGTATGTCATGAATGCAATGCATAAAATATATGTAGATACTAGTCTAATTTATCATTTACTACCATAAAATATACACAAATCTATTATAAAAAATCAAAATTTGTCAAAAATTATGCACAAAAACACTTACAGACCATAATGGCACAATGTACAGTTGAAAGAAATATAAACAAATGTAAAGATGTAGTATTAAATAATAACTGCA
Source organism: Daubentonia madagascariensis (assembly GCA_023783475.1). Classification (NCBI taxonomy): domain Eukaryota; kingdom Metazoa; phylum Chordata; class Mammalia; order Primates; family Daubentoniidae; genus Daubentonia; species Daubentonia madagascariensis. Next base: position 2,680,578 of record JAKFHU010002206.1, on the reverse strand, counting down.
TAAAATTAACTATAGCACATACTGTACTACTGTAATAATTTTGTAGCCACCACCTGTCGCTATTGTGGTGAGTTCAAGTGTTGTATCTGCTTAAAATGCCACCATGTGATGCTAATCATCTCTGAGTAAGCAGTTTGTGTCTCCAGTAAATTTTGTATTGTAGTAAAAAATGATCTTTCATGGTTCTCACATAGCTTTCATTATTTTTAGTGCAATATTGTAAACCTTGAATAATACCTTGGGTCCCATAGGACGTGCCACTAGTGATGGTGAAAGTGCTCCCAAGAATCAGAGAAAAGTCATGACATTACAAGAAAAAGTTGAACTGCTTGATAAGTACCATAGATTGACGTCTACAGCTGTGGTTGCCCACCATGTCAAGATAAATGAATCCAGCATAAGGATCATTGTAAAAAAAAGAAAAGGAATTTGTGAAGTTATTACTGCAAGCTATACCAGCAGGCATGAAAACCTTGTACTTGTTGTGAAATACCTTTTTATCTTATTTTGAAAATGCATATTTTTTGTGGGTGCAAGATTGCTATAAGAAAGACACACCTATAGACTAATATGATGGGAGGAAAAGCAAAGTCTTTATAAGGCAGTTTAATGCAAAGGGAAGGTAGAGGATCTAAAGCTGGAGAATTTAATGCCAGCAAAGGATGGTTTGATAATTTTAGAAAGAGGTTTGGCTTAAAAAATATAAAGATAACAGGAGAAGCAGCTACTGCTCACCAAGAGGCAGCAGACAAGTTCCCAGACACCATTAAGAAAATCATTGAGGAGAGAGGATACCTGTCTGAACAGGTTTTTGATGCAGACAAAAGTGCCCTATTCTGGAAAAAAAAAGGACACAAAGGACATTTATTAGTAAGGAAGGGAAGCAAGCATCAGGATTTAAGGCAGGAAAGAATAGGATACTTTTACCATTTTGTATAAATGCAGTCAGGTCTATGATCAGGATTGCCCTTATCTGTAAAGCTGCTAACACCTGAGCCTTGAAGGGAAAAGATAAACACCAGCTGCCAGTCATTTGGTTGTACTCTAAGGCGGCCTGGGCAATGAGAACCCCTTTTCTGGATTGGTTCCACAGATGCTTTGTCCCTGAAGTCAGGAAGTACCTTGCCAGTAAAGGACTCCCTTTTAAAGTTCTTTTGTTGTTGGACAATGCTTCTGGCCATCCAGAACCCCAAGAGTTCAACACTGAAGGTATCAAAGTGGTCCACTTGTCTTCAAACACAATGTCCCTAATTCAGCCACTAGATCAGGGGTCATAAGCACCTTTAAGGCTCATTACACATGGTACTCTATGGAAAGGATTGTCAACACTATGGAAGAAAATGCCAGCAGAGAGACCATCATGAAAGTTTGAAAGGATTGCACTGATGCATTGAAGATGCCATCTTTGTTACAGAAAAAGCTGTGAAAACCAAGCCTAAAGCAATAAATTCCTGTTGGAGAAAACTTCCCAGATGTTGTGCATGATCTCACAGGATTTATGACAGAGCCAATGAAAGAAATCATGACAGGGATTGTAGTTATGACAAAAATGGTGGGGATGAAGAGTTTCAAGATATCGGTCTTGGAGAAATTTAAGAGCTAATAGACACCACACTGGAGGAATTAACAGAAGACAACTTGATGGACATGAGCACTCCCAAACCAGTGCCAGACGATGAGGAAGAAGACATAGAAGAAGCAGTGCCAGAAAGCAAATCTTCATTAGATAATCTGGCAAAAGGATTCTGATTATTGAAGATTGCTTTTGACTTCTTTTACGACATGCACCCTTCTATGATACGGGCACTGAAGCTAAAGCAAATGGCGGAAGAAGGATTGGTACCATATAAAAATGTTTTTAGAGAGATGAAAAAGCAAAGAAGTCTGACAGAAATTATGAGCTATTTCCACAGAGTCACCCCGAGTGTGCCCACCTCTCCCGACTCCTCTTCCACCTCCTCCACCTCTTTTGCCTCTGTCACCCCTGAGACAGCAAGACCAACCCCTTCTCTTCCTCCTCCTTCTCCTCAGCCTGCTCAAGACAAAGATGATGACAAGGATAAAGACCTTTATGATGATCCACTTTCACAAAATGAATAGTGAATATAATTTCTCTTCCTTATGATTTTCTTAATAACATTTTCTTTTCTAGCTTACTTTGTTGTAAGAATATAGCATACAACACATATAACATACACATTGTGTGTTAATTTACCATTATGTTATCAGTAAGGCTTCCGGTCAATGGTAGGCTATTATAGTTAAGTTTTTGTGCAGTCAAAATTATACACAGATTTTTGACAGCTGGGGGGGCTGGTTCCCCTAACCCCTGCATTGTTCAAGGGTCCACTGTATTTACTAATATTAATTTCCCTCTCACCACTACTCTTCATGTCACAAATTTTGATATGGTCTGCTTTTGTTTTCACTATGTTCTGTATATTTTTATTTCCAATGAGACTTCCCCTTTGACTCATAGGTTATTTAGAAGTGCATTATTTAATTTCCAAGTATTGGGCATTTTCCTGTTGTCTTTCTGTTATTAATTTCTAGTTTGATCCCATAGCGGTAAAAAAACAGTCTGTATGGTTTCAATTCTTTTAAATTTGTTGAGGTTTGTTTTATGACTCAGAATACGGTCTACCTTGGTACATTTTTCAAGGATGCTTGCAAAGAATATGCATTTTTTTGTCATCAGGGGGAGTGTTTTATAAGTGTCAGATAGATTGGTTGGTTGATGATGTTCAGTTTTTTAATATCCTTTGCTCATTTTCTATCTAGTTTGTTGTTCTATCAATTACCAATAGTGGAATGTTGAAGTTCCAACTAAAATTGTGGATTTTTCAATTTCTCATTTCAAGTTTATTAGTTTTTGCTTCATGTATTTTGATGTTCTGTTGTTTGGTGCATACACATTTAGGATTGCTGTGTCTTCGTATGGATTGATGCATTTGTCATTATGAAATGTCCCTCTTTGTCCTAAATAAGTTTCTTTGATTTTTATTTTATCTTATTTATCTTAATAAAAGCCACTCTTGCTTTTATTTTGATTAATGTTTCCATGATATATATTTTTTCCATCCTTTTACATTCAGTCTATCTGGTTTCCATGTTTGGAGTGAGTTTCTTGTAGATAGCTTTTAGTTGAGTCATGATTTTATTTACTCTGCTAAACACCTGCTTTTAGTTGTTATATTTAGACCATTTATACTTAATTATTGATATCTTAAGATTTAAGTATGCCCTTTTATTATTTGTTTTCTATTTTTTGCCTTGCCTTGTCTTTGCTCTATTTCTCTTTTCTTGCTTTTCTGTGGTTTAATTAAAACTTCTTAGACTTCCATTTTGATTTATTTATAATATTTTTGAATATCGCTTTGTATAGTTTTCTTAGTGGTTACTGTAAATCTTGACATATACATATGGTTTTATCACTTGAAGTGAAATGCGTAAACTTTACTTCCCTTTAGGTCCCTTTATCCTCCCCACTTTTTAAATACAATTGTTTCAAAGTGTTTTCTCTACACACATTAGTCACCACATCAGATGGTGGTGTAACTTTTGCTTTAACCATAAAGAAACTCATGAGGTGAAGGATAGTCTATCGCGTGTACCTCTATTTTCACCCACTTCCTTGTTCTTTTCTTTGTGAAGTTCCTGTCCTTCCGTTATCTGTTTCTTTCTGTTACCCCTTCTCAAAGAGTAGATATGCTAGGAACAAATTATGTTAGTTTTTATTTGTCCAAAATGTCTTTATTTCCTCTTCATTCCTGAAAGATAGTTTTGCCAGATACAGGATTTAAGGTTGACAGATCTTTTTTTCCAGCACTTGAAAAATATGGTGTCGCTTCCTTCTGGCTTTCATAGCTTCAGATAAAAAAGTCCAAATTGGTCATTCAAATGGGTATTTCCTTTCAGGTAATGCATTGTTTCTCTCTTGCGGTTTTTAAGGTTTTTTTTTTCTGTATTTAGTTTTCATTATTTTAATTATGATGTGTCTTGATGTGGATTTCTTTCCATTTAACCCTGTTTGGAGTTTTCTTAGCTTCATTAATCTGCAGGTTTATGTATTTCACCAAATTTTGGAAGTTTTCAGCTATTATATTTTTGAATACTTTTTCAGTCCCACTCTCTCTTTTTCTTCTAGAAAAATGATGGCATAAAAGTTAGGTCCTTTGTTATTGTCTCACAGATCACTGAGGTTCTGTTAAAATTTTCTCTCTGTTGTTCTGAATGAGTTTTCTTGACCGGTCTTCAAGTTCCCTGCTCTAGCCTCTGTCATCTCCAAGTTACTATGGAGCCCACCAGTGAGTTTTTATTTTGGTTATTGTATTTTTCAGTTTTATAATGTCCATTTGGTTCTTTTTTATAACTTCTATTTTTTCATTTGTTTCATGAGAGTTTGTAATTGCTTGTGGAAGCGTTTTTATGATGGTTGTTCTAATATCCTTGTTGGATAAATTCAACATCTGATTCAGCTTGGTATTAACATCAATTGATTTTCTTACTTCATTCAAATTATGATTTTCCTGGTTCTTGGTATATAAGGAGTGAATTAGATTATATTCTGTATATTTTGATTATTATGTTAGAGGGCTCTTCATCCTATTTAAATCTTCTATTTTAGTAGGCAATCACTCTCTAGGTTTGGTGCGCACTCTTGGCCTACTTTTGTGGACTTCAGCTCCAACAACAGTTTAGAATTCTGAGTCTTTGCAATGCTGTTCTAGTCTATTGCATTCATTGACTGCTGCTGGGGCTCCTGGCCAAGCTTTGAGAGTGTCACCTGTAGAGACAGAAAGTGCTCCCCTGGGATGCTTGCTATCTCTGGGTGACCTTCTGGGGAGGAGAGACAGAAGCTGGTGGGCCTGGGTCTCCTTATGCTCCTGGTTAGAGCCAGGGAGACACAGGGCTTCACTGTTGCTGCCGCTGTTTGAAGATTGGATTGCCCGTTGGTGCCTGGTTGTGGCATGTAGTCTGGGACACCCTGAGGCTTGGCTGCTGCCATTGAGGGCAGACTAGACTATCCTTCAGGGCCCCGGTTTTAAAGCAAGTGTTGGGACAGCTGAGCTTTGCTGCTGCCACTGCTGCCTACTGAGCAGGCTCAGGTTGTGGAGCAGGGTTCAAATTTCCCACTAGCTCTATGTTGGGCTTCCCTGTTCCCAATCCTTTGGCTTCACTTTTGTGCGTGTGTGTTTGTGTGTGTGTGTATGATTGTTGGCAGCTTTGGGTTGCACGCTTCTCTGAAACCTAACCTGCTAGTATATGGGAGACTAAAAAAAAAAAAAAAACCCAGGAAACTAACCACACTGTCGTTCAAGGTCTGAGTCTCCTGGGGAATCCACCCTTTTCGTTCCGGCCTTCAGAGTCCTTTTATCATTGTCTGTTGAATACTTTCCATGGTATTTAGTTGTACTTAGCGGGCAGGGGCAGGGAAAGGCGAGGCTTTGCCATCTTATTCCTGAACACGAAGTCTGGTATACATTTTTAATATTAAAATTAAATAAAAGAATGATCATCCTTTGACTTTTACTCCAAAGGACATGCCTCTCCAGTGGCTAAGGAAGCCTTTGAGGTCCAAATGGCAGAGTCGCTCTCAACTTGCATAAGGCCTGCTTTCCCCACTTCCTGTCCCCACTAGCATTTTCTGACCCTTCTGCCTGTACCTAATGCAAATACTGGTAACTTCGCCTTTGGGCTTAGTGCCGCCTTCGTGAGCTAGTCAGCTTCACCTCCGTGACGGGGACCTTTCGTCTCACTCTGTCCCAGGCCTGAATTGGGGCTCTGTGCAGATGGGATGCTTAGTAAATGGTTTTGATGATGGGGGGGGTCTAGAAATGACAACAGCAAGATGAGAGTTGCTGATCCTGCAGCTCCTCCGTTTGGCTACAGTCCCTGCCGTGATAGTTTTTGACAGTAAAACTGCCCTTATTCGGCTGCTAGTTGGCTCCATGGGACCTTCTCTGCGGTGCAGGCCGGTGTCCAAGTTAACTCTTGAAAGGAACCAAGGCTGCCAGCTCACTTGAAAGAGAAATATTTGGGAGACGTTCTTTACTTTTCAGAGCTTTCCATCAAGAAGATTTCTCTCCTCTGTAAGTCGTTTAAGGGAACTCTCTAGGGAATGCATTGATGGCTCCATTTTCAGGTGTCAGGGACCTAACCTGCTACATTCTCACACCCCTAGGGGTGGTGAGTTGCCAGGATTCGCTGACTGATAAACAAGAGGCAGCAGGCCAGGGCCAGTGTGTGGCAAGGAGTACCCGATCAGCCCCTCACTGGGGGGGATCTTGGATGGATCCCAAAGTGGCAGCAAACATAGAAACCACCCTCTAGGCCCAGTCCCTGCAGTGGCATCCAGGACCAACCCCTGAGCTAGATCACATCTGTGCTGGGCTGGCCATGCTCCGAGTAGAGTGGCCCTACTCTCAGGAAGCCAGCAGGGTGGAGGAGGGGACAAACTCGAATCCCAAGCACAAGGAGCTAGGAGAAGACAGGGTGTGGGAGTTTCATGGGTGGTGGCCCAGAAGTCACAGCCCTGCTGCTGGAAGGTGTCATGTGAAGTGGGAACCAGGGGGGTGGAGTCTTGTGCAGGAAGCCTGGGTGGGGCAGAAGGAAACATCTCTTTTCACCAAACCAAACCTGTTCTCCAGCTGTGGCCTGCCCTTTCCCCTCCTTCACCCTCAACAGACTGCTCCAGCCTCAGGGCCTTTGCACACACTGCCCCTCTGTGTGGAGCACACTTTCCCCAGATCTTTGCATGGCTGGCTTCTTCTGGCCCCCCAGGTTTCAACCCAAATGTCACCTGCTCTCAGGGGCCTTCTCCCACCGTTTATCATACCCGCTACTCTCTAGCCCATTGTTCTGCCTCGCTTTATACAACATGAGCTCAAATCAATTTGCTTATGTATATGTTTCTTCCCTCCTTCTCTACCTGCTCCCCACTAGAATGTAAGACCCCAAGAGTGGAGACCTGGTGCACGGCATCTGCCCCGTGTCCCCCCAGGACGCAGACCCTGGGTCCTGGCATGCTCAGTGAAGGAATGAATGTACCTCAGGCTATTTTTCCCAAGACATTGTTTGACACAGAGGGAACACTGTAGATAAGAAGCTCAACCCTGTCAGAAAGCAGAAGGATTTGTTTGGGCAAAGGAAACAAAATATATTTTTAAGCTCCATAAACATATGATGAATGCTAACAAGGTATTTTCAAAATAAGAAGCACATAGAAACAGCTTATGTTTCTGGTCAAATGAAATTGTAATCAAATCGTTATCAAAGCAAAAAAAAAAAAAAAAAGAAAGAAATCAGAATGAGTCAGAAGAGTTTTTGGAAAGATTCAGCAACTTAACTGACTTGAAGAGGTTTTCCTCGTCTAAGTCTTGCCGCTGCTTCTGGGGGGACTTGATTTTGCACTGGAAGCAAGGCCAAGTCGCCGCCCACTGGCACTCTGGAAGGACAAAGAAATATTGCCCGTGACTCACCACACTCTCTCTCTCAGCCCCGTGCTCTTGCCAGAAGAACTTGCACACAAAGGTTTGTGTGTGAGGCTGCGCTTCCCTCCCCAGATCAGCAGAAACAGCTTACCGGCAGCAATGCTTAATGACCGAGCCAAGACTGGCAGAGCCACGCGGTCACAGCTTTGTTCCTAAGAAGCCAGCCAATTAGCAGTCCTGGTTATTATTTACATTTCATGCAATATATCACTAAAATTGTGTTGATGATTTATCATTTATATTATGGTATTGTCAGCATAATTTATTCAGATCACGCTGAGATACCTGGAAAATTAAGTAAAAGAGAAAGAAATGGCATCGAATCCATTGGTTTTCAAAGATATTTCTTAGCTTCTTTTTTTCTCTCCTTCTCTCGCTCTTTCTTTTTTAATGAGGATATATGTTATGAAAAATCATGGATCACTTAGCTATTAAATTGTTCCAGGATCATCTGCATTAAAAGTTTGCTGGGCATTCTTTTTTGAGAGAATATGGCTTGGGCGTTCGTTTGATATTCTTCGGCAACATTTGCTTGCTTTCAGTTTACTTTTCCAAAGCAAAAAAAAAAAAAAGAAAACTAAACAGAATTGTCTAGTTTAGAGCAAAGTAGTGTGGATTAATATGGGACTGGAGGCTTCTCTTCCTATTTATAAAACAACCTTATCTTCTGCCTTATATTCTATTGGCCCCACCCTCTGGGAAATAATTGTTGCTTATCAGAATTAGAGATAAAATATTCTAGTTGTTGAAACCATTAATCACGTAGGCATTCCTGAAAAGCAGTTACTGAATTAGAGGCAGGGCTTTGAGCATCAGAGCCCTGGGTTCTAGTCCTGGCTCTGCCTGGCTTTTGTGTAATTCCAGGAGTCACTGAAACCATCGAGCTTCGGTTTCCTAGGTAGTGGGCCTGGTGTTTCTCAAAGTGTGATTCATGGATCTCAAGCATCAGGTGTGCCCCAGGCCTGCAGAATCGGAATATCAGGGGAAGGCACCTGGGCATCTTTTTGACAGGTATGTCCAAGGTGACACTTCTACAGATTCGGGTTTGAAAGTCATTGGGCTAGGACATTCCTTCCAGCTCCAATCTTCCTAGAGCTCTAAATACTCTGATTATATAGTATGTTTTGCATATTTCTCAGACTTTGTACGGGAAACAAACTTTTGGTAATTGACTCATTTGAAAATCTGCATGGGATCTTGATATTAAAGAGAACTCTGACATAAATTATTTAGGGTGTGAATAATCCTTCATAATATGAGTGCCTTGCTCACCAGCCACTGACTAATTAGTATTAGATTTCCACCAGTGAGGTCCTTGTATGTCTCCCAGCACACCTGGCAGGGGTGCACAAGGAGAAGTATGATTTTCACAGAGTGGCTGTCTCTATCTCCCGATATTGAGCTGGTGATTTGCACCCAGGACAGATCTATAAATGGCAGAAATGATGGCCTGAAATCTTAGGGCAGAGTCCTGGGGTCTTCAGGCTATGCCTTTGGATAAGAATATTTGCTTCTCTGATCCTCCCGGAATTCCAAGTCCAGATTGGACCATCTTTCTGGGGAAGTATATAAGGAATTATCCTAGGTCTCAGGGGCAATAGGATTATTTGCACTTGTTGGAAGAGTCATATAGGAATGGTACCTTTACATTAGGGATTTTGGGGACATGTGGCATCATTCTTGGTAGGTGGATCCACTGCTGTACCTTAAATTCCATGTGATCTGCACGTAGGAACTATTTACCACTTCTTTCCCTGTGGCTGTGGCCTGCAGCCCTTCTGTGAGAGCTGCACATGTGAATCCCTTTTCACACCATCTGGTATCTCACCGCCCTCCTGACCAGGCTCAGTTACTTGGCTGTTACCCCAATTCATGTCACAAAGTTCGCCAATTAAATCTATTCTGTCTTCCCTCTATCCTGAGACTCCAAGCTCCATGAGGTCCGGGGCCAAGTTTTTCTTCCCGTCCTACTAGACCATGTTGCAAGGGCTTGGCAAATGCTTGCTGACTACCTGTGACCCTGGCTTACATTGTCGCCATGGCCGCTCACCAACTGTACACCAGTCATGGATAATTGAAGGATGGTCACAGTTACTACCAAGGGAAGTCCTGCCTGCAGGTAGAGAATACCTTTTGTTTTCTCTGCAGGTCCCACTTTCTCTTCCTCTTCTTTTAGAATCCACTCCATCCCTCCCCACACACTGCACTCCAATGGTCCTGGGTGATTACTATTGCTGTAATGATCTCCTGGGCACTGTTGACAGGTCCAGTGGTAGGTACTTGACAAATAGAATTTTTTAGATTTGGGAACAAGAGAGATGATTTCTCTCCAGCGGTAGAAACTTGGGTGTGTTCAGCACCCCAGCAGAGAGAGGGAGAGGGAAGCAGTGATAAGACAGGCTGAGGGCCCCCCAGGCTCCCGAGACCCAGCCCACTGCTCTATTTGGTTCTATAAGGCACCACGGATGTTCTGGAAAAATCCATTTTTTACCTTAAACTACCTTGGCATTGGTTTCTGATACTTGCAACCAAGACTCAGAGACACAGAACTTTCCGAGTCAGCAAGCATCCTCTCTCTCTTTCTTGAAATCTCCCAATTTTAGGGGAATCGTTTGAACAGACCTGAGGGCCTAATGTTGCTAGATATGAGAAATGTGCCACTTATTCCTTATGTTTAAAAAAAGGACCATGTAATGTGTAAAGCACTTTACTATGCTATGGTTTCAGGTTCTTTTTTAGTTGAATGATAAATGTCATAATCTCATCTAAACTAGTCCCTTGATTCGCTTTTGTCTCCTAGGTTGGACATATTTATTTTCTTTTGTCCTTAAAATTATTTTCAAATTGATACTGACCATTAATATTTGAAAAGTTATCAAAGAGAAAGGAAAACATTCTGAAGGTGGGGGAATATGCCTGTGGTAGTGGGAGGCACTTATGCATTATTTCATCAGCCTGCTAAGTTCAAGTTCCAGGAACTGGAACTGCAAAGGCCTGAGGACCTCCAGCACTTTGTCACCACGGAGCAAGTGCAAGGGGCCACTTCTGTGCTGGCCACGCAGGGCCCACATGCCTCCCTTTGGAGAACATCTGAGGCATTTTTTCTGCATCCCTGAAAAAAGTTTTCTCCTAGAGTGCTTGAGGGCTAGGGTTTCTGGGCAATTACATTTTCTAGTTATTTGAAGGATAACCTCTGAACCTTTGTATTTCTGACTTTACATTTTGAAAATGCTTTTTAATTATGCTCCTGCTCCAGTGCATAGTAGAGTCCACATGAGGGTTGTGTATCTGTGGATCATGTTCTTGCTCACAGTTGGGAAACTAGATCTTATTATTTGAGACAAATGAATACAGACATAGAAGAAGGAGGGAACTGTAGGGAATTTCCATTGGGGTCTTCACACCAATGGTAAGCTAGAAGTTCACTTTTTGTATGAATCCCCAGTACCAGCTTTTTCTTTTAATGCAGAAAGGTAATCATTTTTCTTTGGTAGGTCCAGGAAGCCTTATTAATTTTGTACTTTTTCTGATGTCCAGTTAAGTGAGATTTTAGAATGTATACATTCAAATTGGTACAAGCTATGATGTTTGTGTGATTGATACATGCTGTCTTTGGATTAAATAATTTATACAGATTGGTCATGTTTCCTTAGTAGGTTCTGTACTGGGCAGGTGTGATGAGTAGATGATGGATGGACGTTTTGCAGATGGGCTTCATGCCCAGTGTACTGTGGGGTTAGCTGTAGTTGTGGAGGAAGTCCTTGCTGTTTTGGGGCCGAGCACCACTTCTGCATCCCTTTATTCAAGATGCTACCTCAATCTGATCAATGTTAGGTATCCTGAATTGTCTTTAAAGAGTGACCGAGATTATTTTTTTCCAATTCTGAACGTACTGCTGAACCCCTGACAAGCAGAACAATCTGTCTTGGCTCACAATTTGGCCAGGGATTGCATAGTGTAGTCCAAGCAGTGAAGAGTGTGAAGTGGTGCTGGGGAAGGGTGCAAGAAGGAAGAAAAGGGAACCATATGGAACAATGAAGGAAGATGCCGTGGTGGGCCTGGGGCTCAGAGAACGGGATGATGAGGGAGCGCAGAGAGGTCACCAAGAGTGGAGATGGGCACTTTGATCCACAGAGCTACTTGCCTGGCTACAAGTGAATACCAGCTGACCCCGGGCAGCCCTTGTCCAACTTATGTCTCAGTTTACCTCAAATGGACACACAATATGTGGCACTAGGAAGATACTAAGATGGCTTCCAAAAAAATTCTGTGTACACATGAATCCCAGTTCACAAACACAAAGTCCTGTTTACAAGGAGACATGAGCCTCATGATTATGTCAGGAGTTCCTGGGAGATTTGTTCTATACACACTCCAGCATCTGAATCCAGTTTCGAAATCACTAGCTACAATCTACAAAAGAAGAATGCCTCATGGAACACACTAAGTCTTAATATGTTAGTCTTTCCAAGTCATAGGCTTTTTCCCCTTTTTTAAATTAGCATTATGTTTTTCAAAGCAAAATTTTCAGCTGTGTAGGAATAATCACTTCTCATCTTTAAAATATGAATTGGGATAATAGGCAAATGTATATACTCATAGCTCCCTCTACACACACACACACACACACACACACAGGCACCCACACATGTGCACATACATGCACATGCACACATACATGCACAGATGCAGTTAGTGGTTATAACTTGGTCAGGTTGGAACAAAGGCGACAGACATGCCCCTGTCACCAAGCAGACACCCAGGGCTGTGCCTGCCCATCAGCCCCGATAGCAGCAATTACACAGTCCATGGGTGTGATGAGCTGCAAACTAAACATTTGTAAAAAGACTGTAATTAATGCAATTAGCTATTTACACGATAGCCCATAATGAATCCAAAGGCATCGTTATTGACTATTGAGTAAATAATCTGACATTAAAAAGTCAATGATCTGCAAATGAAAAATTCCCTCTCTTTTTTTTAAAGGAGGAAAGATGAAGGAAAGAAAATTAAGGAAAAGAGGAAAACAAGCAAAAAACTCGGCAAGGATGTCATTGCATAATAGTCCATTATGCCTCCAATTGAGCCGTCATGAACTATCAAAGAAATAATTGCACAATGGACCATAATGGCTTAATCGTGTCAACATCTTTGCATTTACATATTTTTTTAATCAATGGAAATTAAGTACAAAAATGGGTCTTGTGGTTTCCATCTGATTTTACCTTTGTGATTGGGGGGGGGTGAAGGTTGGGTTCCCTCTGTTACCTTCAGGGGAGGCTGCAGTCCCTGAAAGCCTCCCGGATGCATCTGATGCTGGCTTATTTGTGGGCACTGGAAGGGCGCTGGAGGGCCCCAGAGAACCACGGTGTTGGGGCAGAGAGACACTCTGCAGTGCCCTGCTGGCCACTGCAGCAGGAATCAGCAGTGGGGAGTTTGGTGTCACCCCAGGGCCAGGCATGCACTTGACGTTTGGCCTTTTGCAAGAACACAGGCTCACTCTCTGTCTCCCTCATGCATGCCTTTCTGGTCACAGCCCTTCACTGAGATCCGTAGGCAAGGCTCTTCTAGCCAAAGAGAGAATCAGCCTCTTAAGGAGCTGGGCTCGGGAGACATTCGCGGTTACCCTGCCCAACCTCGATTGTGCCTTGGCTCTTCCAACCCAGGCTTTGACTAGTGTAGCCTGATGGGCTGCTGGGTTTTATCTCAGTGCCAACTGGCCCTCCCCTTCTCTGTGTTTCCTCCTCTCCAGGACTTCGTTCAGGGGCAGGACTGATTGGGCTTGGTGCTGTAGGATATCCAACCCCCTGGGGTCTTCATTAAAGAGCCTTCATTGTAGGTGGACAATCGTGGATCCATCTACATCTGTCTGTCTATCTCTATCCACACACATACCTGCACACACAAATATGTATAATTTAAAAACCTGGTGTTTATGCTTAAAGCTGCCAAAGGCAGAGAAACACAAGGCAAAAGAGGCACCTTAGGATGTAGAGGGAGAAAAAGGTTGACGTACTCCATTGCCTGTTCAGGGCATGAATCCTAAGGTAGCAGTGTACATAAGGCAGGAGGTGCCACTGTAACTGGTGGCGGCTCTCTCGCAACACCGAAAGGGGCCGAGGGCAACCGATTGGCCTTCTCTTAGGGTATAAGAGAAGTATAAGACCCATAGAAGAAATAATATTAGCTAATGTCTGCAGAAGACTTTATACTTATAAAATGTACTAACATACTTTAATTCCAGTTGCTCCTCATGACAAAACTCATTAGCAATAATAAGAGTAATAACAGTCATTATTTACTTAGCACCTATATGCTGTGCTGCACCCTCCATAGTTTGTACATAGTGCATTTGTTCACCACCTTTGCCAGCACCTACAACACAGCCTGTAGCTTAGTACAAGTCAAATAAATATTCTCTGAATGACTAAGTAAATGAATACACCTTGAGATGTAAATCCTCATTTTATAAATAAGGAACCAATTTCAGAGAAGTATATTAACTTGCCCAGGGATGCACAGCAAGTCAGTGGCAGAACTGGGCTTTGAAATCAGATTTTGCTGTCTCCCGAGCCTGGGCCACTCTTTCCTCATTTTAAAAAGGAAGCAACAGATTCATAGACTTTCCAAGCCCAAGGATGTTCAGGCCAGAGCTGTGTTGAGTCTGTGTGCTCATGTTTGTCCTGGGGCCCAGAGGAGGAGGTGGTGCGGTGCTATGTGTCTCATCTCTTCACACAGCCTTCTGCCTGGGAAAACTGTGTCCTTGTCTTCATTCTTGTGGATAGTGACAAGGGCTGATGAGGTGAGATTCCTAGTCTGTGGGGTGCGGGTGGGGGACGCTGCATGCGTGATTGAGCAGCCTGGACAGGACTGAATAGTGAACCCGTAGTTTCAAAGAACTTCTGGTTTTTCAATTGCTTTTCCCCTTGCGGATAGGCACAACTTGCTTGCCCTTCTGCTAGGCCGGCGCAACTTCTTTATCTGGGTGAGTCTTATTCCCTGTGTGGGGGTGGGGTGGCTTTGTGGCTCTGATGCTGCTGTAGGCAAGATGAAGGCACAGTTGTGCTTTCACAAATTGGAGGGAGAGGGAGTGGGCTAACCTCCTTTTGAGGAGAAGCCAGGGGTGCCACTTGCTGTAGGTACAGGTGGACTAAAGCCAGGTGAGGCGTGGCCAGTGAAGGGACAGCTCTGGGTGATAACCAGTATTTGTACACAGGTTCAGGGATCTCTATGGTTTACCTTATGATGCCACCTTTGTTCCTATTCAAACACCTGAGATAGGAGAAGATGAGCTGCATTAGCCCAGGCACGGGTTTCTAAATAGGGCTGAGAGTTTTTGTACTTTTCTGTCTCACAGAACCCTTTAGGAGGAGCTATCTCCACCATCTCTCACCAGTGATGGCTTTTAAGCATTGTTGCTTGTGTGTTGATTAAACAAAATGAAGCTGATTGCAGCAGGGGGCTTGGAATGGACAGGAGTAGGTATTGCTACCAGCACACTAAGAAGCCATTTATCAAAGTTTTATCTGATCCAAAGCTTTGGATTTATCAGTCACTGCTTACAAATGGCATCAAGCCTAGCCCTGTCTGAGTGTGTCTGAGGTCTGCTTTGCTCCTCGGCAGAGCTGCTCTCTGAGGGAACGTGGCCTTGAATAACCTGGCTAATGAAGCACACTTGGGGGACAGGGGTGCACAAGGGATTGTAACCAAGAAGCAGCAATTGTGTCATGATTTGGGGATGGGCACCCTCCTGGTGAGGACTTGGCAGGCGTCCTGGCCAGGGAAGTGGCCTTGTGTTTCTGACTGGGGAGATGGAAACAGGTCAACCAAAATTCTAGGAATTACCAGGGGCTCACTGCCTGGTGGAGTGAAGCTTCTCAGGGAAGGCAGAAGTTCTGGCTCTCCTTATTAAGAACAAGTGATGGCCAGAGGATGCTTCAAACTCGTAAAAGAGCACTAACTAGAAAATAGTGCTGACTAAGGTCTTCTCTTGCAAGATTTCAAACTCAGTAGACAGATCAACAGATTTGTTTACATAAAAATCAGAAGAAACTCAATCTAGAGGGACACCATAAACAGAGGCAAAAGGCAAGTGTTAGGCTGGAAGAAAATATTTGTAGCATATATATTATAGACAACTTTTTGTATATTATACAAAGTGGGGTTTTGTTCTTCTTTCTGCAATCCCACTGAAAATACAGGAAAGAGTATTTTTAAATGTACAGCAACAGGGGAAATAGTGACGAAATAGTAGCAGCAGAATTTTGGAAGGTAGGAAACAAATGTATGAGTAGTAAATTACCTGGGGGAATCCAGAGTACCAACTCATAAGCCCGTGGGGAAAGCTGAGAGCCCACAAATTTATACCATAGCACACTCCAATGGGTCAGAAATCAGCCTAGTCTGTTTAAGAAGCTGTTAGGTCTCCTGATTCCTCCCCACTCCCTGCCGCTAGGAGATACACCTGGGGAAACTGCCTGAAAAGTAGAGCAAAAGGACAAAGAGATGGAAAATAGGACATAAAGGATGAAAAATATTAAAGGACTGCTCTAGGAAACCAAAGATCTGAATAACAGGAGTCCCAGAAAGAGAGGATGGAGAGAATGGAGGAGAGGATGTCACTGAGGAAATACTGCAAGAAAACTTCCCACGACCGCAGTATAACTTGTCCATATTGAAAGCCCAGTCCAACGGACGAGTGTTAAGTCCTCATTGAAAGCCTACATGAATAATAGAAACAGAAAAAAACCACAAGATGTACATATATGTGTGCACAAGAGAGAGAGGGAGAGGGGGAGAGAGAGAGAGAGAGGACTTTAGTCTTCTCACCAACAACCCTGGAAGAAAATTATGTCCATCTTGGAATTCTCTACCCAGCCGAACTATCTATCAAGTATGAAAATAGAATAAAGGCATTTTCAAACATAGAAGCTTTCCGCTAATTTACCTCCTACGTCAGGAAGCTACAGGAAGTTGTGCTCCATCAAAATGAGGGCGTAAACTAAGAAAGAGGCGGACTGCCACCTGTCCCTCCTTCCTTCCTTCCTTCCTTTCTTCCTTCTTTTCTTCCTCCCTTCTTTCATTTTTCCTTCCTTTGTAAATATTTGCTAAGAGCTCTCTAAGTGCCAGACATTAGGGATACATCAGTGAATAGGAGAGACAAGGTCTCAGCCTGTATCAGACTAACCTTCTAACAACACCCAGGATGCCAAGCTAGTGTCCTAACCTGGAAGACGTGTTCAGGTGAGGATGCTGAGGCCACAGGGCAGAACACACCATCAGCATGATCTAACCAGAATTCTAACCCATAGCTCCCAACCCTTCACTCCAGAAGTGGCCTTTGACTGGACCGTGCTGGCACCGGCCAACTTTTATGTCCCTTGAAATCACTTCTTAGGATTGTCCAGTTAGACTCTGAATAGCTAGGAAGCAGCAGCTGGGTGTCCTTTTCCTGTGTCTGTCAGAGTGATTAGCACAGTACTGTACAGTTCCTCAAGACCACCTGGTTATGATGTGTATTGTTGAGAAAGAGTTCTCCTTCTCTAATGAGGCAAGACCTTGTTAGACTTGGATCTCAATCCTGGCCATTGCACACTGAAGGGAAACAGAAGGAAAGGAGACATCCTAGCAATGAGTAGGGCCGTGGGCCAGGAACTGGGCAAGGCCTGGACTGCAGGAGGGAGGGAGGGACAGTGCTAAGCCTTGAGCAGCTCTTTGTCCAACTCACTTGGGAGGAGTCACATAAACATGTCACTGGGAGTCCCTGGTAGGAGGGTGCAGAGAACCAGAGCAGCACAGGTGGAGGGGTGACTGATTCTGGCTGTTTTCTTAAGAGATGTGTTTGAGCTAGGCCCGAAGGAGGAAGAAAGAAAGCTGCCCAGGCATTGGCTATACGAGCAAGCAAGAGAATAAGAGTGTGTGGACCCTCCGGGGAGATGGTGTGCCTTACAGTGTGGTTATAAGTTAGGCTGCATACAAATGCCTAAACATAAGCAAGGACATGTTCTTACTGAGAGCAGGAAGGCCAGTGTGGGCATTGGGGAAATGTTTGACCTTACTCTGTCGGCCATTCATGGCCATTTAAAAAGCAGGACAGTGACAAGATACCAGGTATTTTCCAGAAAGATCACTCTGGGGGCAGGAAAGGTGGAATGGCATTATACCAGTGGATGAGAGAGGTTGAAAACTTGTGCCAGGGCATTCCTGGGGAGGAGAGAGTGGAGCGGATGGACATACCTTGAAGGTGACTCGTTGTTAGAGGTCATGAAGAATCAGAAGACACTCTGAGCCCTGCTGGGTGCCTGGCGGGATGGTGGTGGTGTGGGGAGGAAGTGGGCGTGAGGCTCTGAGATTCAGTGCGGGGTCTGGGCCATTGTAATTTTGAGAGTCCCCAGGGTATCAGTGTCATGGAAGCTGCAGGCACGGATGGGGTCAGCCGGGGAGAGGGGAGAGTGAAGAGCCTGCGACAGGTTAGAAATGTAGGTGACAGCAACGTTACAAATGTGAAGAGGATGAGCCACCAAATGAGGAAGAGAAGGTGGAGGAAGAGAGAATTTTCTCAGAAGCCAGGGGAGCAGAAATCTCCTGGGAGGCAGAGAAGAGCAAAACTTGTAATGCAGCTCTCATGCCAGGGCTTGACCACTCTTCCAGAATGTTCTGTTGTGTCATGCTGCTCTCCTTACTGTCAAACTTGTGGATCTTATTAAATATCCTCTCAGGCTCCTCCAAATCCATGCATGTGAGCACTACTGGATTGCCCCTGGTATCCTGAATGGACTTCTCTTTACTGGACATTGAGGACGTGTCACTTAAGCAAAGAGAGCAGTCCCCAAGACAACGGAATATGCCTGGCTGTGTGCAGAGTCATTAGGAGCAGAAAGGCTGAGAGTCTGCTGCTGGCTTTTGAGGAGGGAACCTGCTTTTGGGCACCCTGTCCTTTGTTGAAAAAATTAATCTGTAAATAGTTTATTAAGGTTGGAAATGCTGCCAGCGACCCTTTGAAAACAGATACAACATCTTTAAGAGATTGCAAAGGTAAATCTTATTGTCTGGGGAAATGACTTCTGCAGTTATTTCTTTTATTGCTCTGTGAATGTGATGGCATTACTCAGTTTAATAAATCCTGGTGTATCTCTCAGTCCATGTAGGCTGATATAAATATCTCCAGTTATGTCACATTACCACCTTTGTACAGCTATACTAGGCCCTGATGACTGGGGTCTGATAAATGCAAAACCTCATTTGGTTTGTGAGTGATTGAGCGCTAACACTGTTTAGATTTCTTAATATACTTGTATTAGCATGAATAAGTAATGAGCATGCCAGGCTTTTTTGAATATTTGATTGTATCTTTGTAATGGATTTGTGTCTCTCTCTTTGTGCTAATGTCATTGTAACTTTGTTGTTGTCATAACTCCAAGCCAAGGCAATTGATCTTTATCACCCCATCTTGAGTCAATCACCCTCTCCTTGCAGAATGGCAGCATGTTGTGCCTTTCTTTCCCAAACAATTCTGAATATTATTTGAGGGGTACAGGTGTGGTAACCACCCCATCCCCAGGGAATTCCTTTCCTGCTTGTGAAGAGCAGATTTGACATTTCCAAATAAAATGGAGGGAGCCAAGAGTTAAAAGTTGGCAATGCCTTCATGTAAACTGCCATGATCTGAGGCACGGCCAAACTCTTAACCCCAGCAAAGCCCCATCAATCTCTTCATTATTGCAGGGTCGATGGGTCTACCATTGCATAAGCAGCTTCTATAAGCCAGAGGTCCTGAAGCAGAGAGGATCCTTTCCTAAGGTCTAGACAGTATCTACAACATTAACAAAAGCTTTCATAAAGGCTTTCTTGCCTGATGTGAACAGAGAACAAAAACATTGTCTTTATATGCAATAGCTAAATCTTTTCTGCTTGTAGTAGTTATCCTCTTAAGGAAGATTAATTTCTCAGACTCGTTAGTAATTGATGTCCCAGTTCAAACTCCTAGCAAGCCAGTTCACGTACCACAAGCCTGAAATCCCTATGCAAATGTGGCTACCAGGATTAACAGATCCCTGGGTGCCTACCGAAAATGTGATACAGCAGCACCATGAGCTCATGTGGCAGGGAGTGTTGCTTAGAAACACAAGTTTGAATTTGGGAAGAGCCATGAGCACACTTTAAGTGCAGGGACCTGTTTGTATTTCCATTGCCTTGCTAAGTCATTAGCTAAGTAGGAGCTGTGGCTTGAACTGAATCCATTAGTGATGATGAGGACTTAAAAAAACGTGTTTGGAGTTTTCCTGTCTTCCATTTCACAGCAAAAATCTGGGCAGAGATGGTACTTTATTTTTTTAAAAAAATTTTTTAAGTTTAATTTTTTTTTTTCCAGAGACAGGGTCTTACTCTGTTGCTCAGGCTGGAGTGCAGTGGCGTGATCATAGCTCATTGCAGCCTTGGACTCCTGGCTCAAGTGATCTTCCCACCTCAGCCTCCCGAGTTGCTGGGACTACAGGTGCGTGCCACAACACTTGGCTAGTTTTTAAAAATTTTTATACTTTTTTTGGTAGAGACAGGGTCTCTCTATGTTAACCAGGCTGGCCTCGAACTCCTGGGCTTAAGTGATCCTCCTGTTTTGGCCTCCCAACGTGCTGGGATTACAGGTATGAAGCACCCCACCTGGCCGAGATGGTACTTTCATGAAATGACAATTGTAACATGTTCATAGTATTCTGATAAACAAATAAATAATAATTATCACTACTACAGTGATAATTATAATAAACTCGATTTGAGTTTCTAAATGATTTTTTTGTACGCTAATATTTTTTATTTTTAGCCATAGTGTATACAAATTGAATAAATAATGTTAGTTTTAGCTCTTTATTTTGTTTCTTCTCCAATTACCCTTCCCTGCCCCAGCTCTTAGTATCCTCAGCCAGGCCCTCCTGTTGGCCTCTTTCTTATTTATCACTCAGCTGCTCACAAGGCTCTTCTATGTGCCCTTGGCCTCTGCTCTCCTGCCTCCTGTTTGCTGCTCAGACCACGGTAACCTGGCTTCTGTGCCCCTCACTGTTTGACTCCATTTCACAAAGGCACCAGGGATCAGCAGATCACTGGGTCTCAGGATTTATTCTCCGCTCTCCCTCCTCTGCCGACCTGCAGTGCTCACCTCTGTGGATCAGCTTCTCTGCTCAAAACCCTCCAATCTTGGCCTTCAGGACCTACTCTCTCCTCTCCCCTTCCTGAGGCTGACCACCTGGGCCCCCAGGCACGTGATCTGCCGCTCTCTGTTTCTCATCCGGTGTACACCCTTTGGACATCCTCATCTGCTGTCTGGGCTGAATTGTACCCCCCACCCCCCAAATTTATATGCTGATGCCCTAACTCCCAGTACTGCAGAATGTGACTGTATTTGCAGATAGGGCTTTTAAAAGGTGATTAAAATTAAAATGAAGCCCTTGGGGTGGACCTGATCCAATCTGACTGGTGTCCTTATAAGAAGAGGAAATTTAGACACACAGAGACACCAGGGATGCGCACACACAGGGGAATGACAGTGGAAGACACTGTGAGAAGGCCGGCGTCTGCAGGCCAAGGACAGAGCCTCAGAAGAAACCAAACTTGTCAACACTTTGACCTTGAACTTCCAACTTCCAGAACGGTGAGAAATAAATTTATTTTGTGTTAGGCAACACCTCCCCCTACACCCCCCAGTCAGTGGTATTTCGTTATGGCAGCCCTAGCAAACTAATAAGGCATGTTATGGCCCTATGAACTTTCAGTCTTTGGAAAGCCCATGAATCACAGGTGTCTTTCTTGGACTCCTGACCTGAGTATCTGGTGGCCTGCTCAGCATCTAGGATACTGAGTCAAGGGAAATTTTTATTCCTTTTCAAGACAGGGTGAATTTGGGCATGCCAGGAGGTAGGAGAAGGAACCAGTGGGAAGGAGCAGATTGAAGCTATTGAGGTGAGGGCACAAGAGTTTCTGCTTGGACTGAATCTGTTGGTGATGAGGATATAAAAATGTGTTTGGAATTTTCCCAAGTCTTCCACTTTATAGCAGGAATCCTAGCAAGACAGTACACCTATACAGAGCACAGGTGGGAGGTGATGGGCTCACGCAGACAACTGTGGGAAGGTGCAAGACGTTAAGCCTGCTGCCTTCGCTCTTTCCAGGAATTAGGGTGGAGGTCTTGGGAACCACAGGGAAAATGTGTGTGGTCACTAGGGGGCTCTGGCTAGGGAGGTCACAAGGGCCGGCTAGAGGGAGGACCTGGAGGAGCTATATGGCACAGATATGTAGAGGACTTGAGTCAGGCTCTGTGGCCCAAGGCAGGAGTAAAGGCAGTGATGGGGTGGGGGTGCCTCAGTGTCAAGGAAGCACTGGTAACCCTGATGCCAAGTTGGGTCCCAGGGAGAGTCTCTGGGATGAGAGCAAACCAGCTTTAACGTCCCTGCTGAAGGAAGGGAGTTAATGGAGCTGTGACCCAGACAAGGGTTTCGTGATGGGAGGTCCCATCCTGGGAGAGTAAATAAGAAGTAGATTGGGCTGGGGGAGGGGTGGAGCTGAGCAGTAGTGAGACTTTAGTCAGAGAAGAGGCAAACAATCTCAAACCTCAGAGGGGGAATTATCGAATGACACAGTCCAAGGAGAAAAACCAGTGCAGGATGAAAGGGAACTTTCATGGAGCGGATCAGGAGTTCCACAGGATTGAAATCCAGCAGGACAATCCTGCTTGAAACACTCTAGTTCTCAGGCAGTGGCGGAGGGGAGAAGCCCCACCTTCCACTCAGGCTGGTAGACCCGGGTGCTACTGAATGGAGCCTGAATGCCGCTTTCCAAGAAGTGGGAAGGCCTGGAATTCACCCCTTATTTCTCCCTCAAACCACATGGTGAATTTTTTAGTAAAAGATTCAAGGATCTTTTGAGGCCAATGCATAATACATGAAAAAAAAAACACATAATGACATGACACAAGTCGCATATTCTGGTGTCATCATTCCTGCTTCTGCTTGGGGTAGGAATGCCTTTCCTGCTATTTTCATTTTTATCATGTAAATGCATGAGTCACCTGATCTCTGGTGTCACCCTGTTCTCCTTTTCTCTGGTGCAGTGTGTACAGGAAACACACACACACACACTCTTACACTCACAACTACACACTCGTACACACCCCATAGCCAGATGCATTCTGATATCCTCTGCTCTGCTGAAATCAGACCTGTCACATGATGATGGGAAAAAAATGTGTTAAAAAAAATCTCCCATTTGTGTGTTTCCTTCTTCACTAACCATCAGTAGAGTTGAATGCCTGTAGCAAGCCAACTGCTCTGTAGATTTCATCCTGATTATTAAACACTGAATGTGAAAACCTAAGCATATAGAAGGAAGAGTTATCCTCTAGTTTATGTGAAGTCAGCAGTGAAAATAAAAATTGTGGCATGTACATAGACGTTTATGTGCTTTACCTATAGTCATACTGCAGAGCTTTGTCTTCTGTGCCAAAGTTTTTATTTTTTCCAAGCAATGACAATGGATTATTTCTGTAAGCAAGTGCTCTATCCATTATTAAATTGGTTATTCAAATCTCATTTAAAAAAAAGAAGCCAGATGGCAATTTTCCATTATTTGTTGCTACTGACAACCACCAACCCTAAACTGAAAGATTTTCCTTTTTTTTTTTCTTCTACTGGCTGAAGAGCCTGCTACATTTCCACACAGACCAAAGGTAGATCCCATATTGGAAACAAATAGCCAATTACCAAACAAGATTGTAGTTATTGATTATTTTAGAATCATCTTTGCATTGACAGAGCTGTTGTTCTTTTGATGGCTCCATAATTAACTTATCTATATTCAGGCACAATAACTTTGTTCCCTGTAGTCATTTGGATGTGAGCATTATTGTTGTTATTTAGTTGTCATGACAGCAAGAAACATGTTTTTACATGTCCAGCATCCTGGTTATTTTAAGACCCTAATAAGTATGCCTTGCTAATGAATCAGGATAATGGTGATCATGCAAAATAATTATTTTTAAAATTCTAAGGGAGGCTTAAAATCTAAATGCGAGATAATTGCTTGCA
The DNA here is from genome assembly GCA_023783475.1 of Daubentonia madagascariensis. Lineage (NCBI taxonomy): Eukaryota > Metazoa > Chordata > Mammalia > Primates > Daubentoniidae > Daubentonia > Daubentonia madagascariensis. Next base: position 2,657,015 of record JAKFHU010002206.1, on the reverse strand, counting down.
CTTGTGATGATCATGAAGTATGTTTCTCTTTCACTGCATGTACTCACGTTTGTGCTCAGATATATGACCTCTTCTTCTACTCTATGTGAACACGTTTGTATATTTCTGTTTTGGAGTTAGCGAACTCTGTGGCAATGGGATTTCCACTGGAGCCCCTTTCAAGACCAGCATTTTTCAGATAATCTCATGGCTGGGGCCATGCTCCCCATGTTTGTGCTCTTGGAAACCTACTATGGGAATCCATCTTCAAATTCTTTAATAGCTAATTTTTAACACATTTTTTTTTGTCAATTCACCTCTTTAGATGTCTTCTGCAAATGTGCAAATGGGATTTGTTTTAAGTAATTTTAAGAAGATCATACTTCTAATTGATTGGATTATTGCAATTCAACATGTTTTCCCTTTTATGACTCCAGCATCACCTGATGTTTTGAGTTCCACTGATCTTGCCAGGAGAAAGGGCATTCCAGTTATATAAAAGAGACTCACTTGCCTTTTCTACAAAATACACAGACACAAAAAGTCTTTGAAGGCATCCTCATAAAGTTAAAACTGTGGCCCCTATAGGTTCAAGAGGGTTTTTGAATTTTTCTAAATAATAGTCAGCTAATTTCCTTGGTCTGGGGAGGAATGTAATAAATATTTTTGTCTGTGGTGCTATATTCAGATTACGGCCAAAATAATTCAGCTTCTTGCCTTTGTAAAATTGGGATTGTTTCCTTTTTCAGAGAGTGCCTATTGTTAGGGAAAGACCTAGGTGGAGAGAGATGGGCTGGCTCCTTTTTCTAGTGGTTTCTGGAGGACTCCCAAATAAGTTAACAGCTAATCCCCAGCTCTGTGCTGAATGTATTCCACGGACTACTACTCCACCCCACATGTGAAATACCTCTTCAGCATCAGGAAGCACTTCCCAGTAGAAAGACTGTTTAAATATTGTCAACCACAAATACACTTTAGTTCTGTGATTCAGAATATCTATTCTGGCAATTTTGAGAAACAAAATATTAACATATAAATGGCGTAATGGTAAAAACGTGCTAGCATACATGTTAAGTTTCTAATCAAACATTGCAAAAATGCATTAATCAGTATTTCATAGTTCATTACAGACTGACTAATTTTGAAATCCCTCATGTAAATTGATTAAATGTCTTCTGCAGGCAGATAAATGGGCTTTTGTTTTAAGCAACCTTTACTGAGAAAACCATAATTCTCTGTGACTCAATTCTTGCACATTGTGATTGGTGCTCTTATAGGCTAGCTCTAGATGATCCAGAATTTTATTGTTTGCAGCTGGACTTTCCAACCAACTGTAACCTATTCTGTGGGCCTAAGTATTTAATGAACATCTACTTTGCACCCAAGATTTCGCAAAGTGCAGGGAGAGAAATGAAGGAAGCATGAGCCATGTTCCTCTCCTTTACAGAGAGAGATGATTCATATAGGTGAACAACTAAAAGCAAAAAATATTCACACTTAATCCAGGCTGGATTTTAAGGTACAGCCTATAAGGTTTCTTTACTTTCCAACACTATGAACCAAAACTGGATAGTTTTAACGAAGAGGCAGGGTGCTTATTTACTGGCAGGATTCTGGAGTTGTTTTCATGTTAAACCATAGAGAGGGCAGGGGAATCTGGGACCAGAGGCTCGACACTGCCAGGACTTTCTGTCTTCACCTCCCTGGCTAGCTTCCCCAAGCATCAGCTTCTCTACAAAGGCAGCACCTCATCCCAGGTCTTCTGAGCTTGCCTTCTTAGAGGAAAGAAGCTTTTCCCACCAGCTTGAGTCAGAAATTCCTTAGACATGACTCTGACAGGCTCAGCTGACTCACTTGGACCAATCACTGTGGCCTCCAGAAGGGCTGCAATTGGTTTAGCTGGGTCATGTTCTCAGCCCTCAGACCACAGGGGATGGGGTATAATCAGTGAGTCTGTGTCTCATACCAACTCCCTGGGTCCTAAGGGTGGTGATGAGAGTGAGATCTGTGATATGGAGAGGGGGACTTAGTCATGTAACTGTAAATGGGGTGATCAGGGAAGGCTTCCATGAAAAGGTGGGGCTTTAACTGGGTTGTGAAGTGTGAGTAGGTCAGGGAGAGCAAGAGCATTGGGAAATGTACCAAAGTGGTCTGAGAATACTCTGCTAGGGAGTGGTGGAAAGATTTGACCCAGGGACACTGCATATGGGGGTGCTGGGGGCTGTGGGTGACAGGACTGCATGAGGCCAAATATGGCAGGACTTGGAAGCCTGTCAGAAAGCATGTTCTTGAGCAGCCAGGATACTGGGAAATATTGGATGTTCCAGAGCTGAGGAGCAGAAAGGTAATCCAAGCCAAGCTGCATTGATGGGGGTCTGAGAAATGCAATTTGTTGGATGGTGGCACTGTGATCTGGGAATGAAGTGAGTTGACATCAGTCCAGGAGTGACAATAGAGGCAGAGAAGAGAATGAATCCAATGGCCTTCTCCCAGGAAGAGATAGCAGAGCTGGGTGAGAGTGAGGGAAGACAGTGATGGAACTTGAGATCTTCAAAGAATGGGATGTTTAGGGAAAAAGAGCTATTTAGTGGGATTTGATAATAAATAATAATTAAAATTATAGTTTCCACATACTCAGTATTTTTATGTGTCAGGCACTGTTCTAGGTGTGTCTTAGTCTGTTCTGTGTTGCTATAACAAAATACCACTGACTGGGTAATTTATAAAGGAAAGAAATTTATTTCTCACAGTTTTGGAGGCTGGGAAGTCCAATATCAAGGTGCCGGCATCTTTCGAGGGCCTTATTGCTGTGTTGTCTGATGGAGGGAGGTGGGAGGGTGAGAGAGAGGGGGGAAGGGGGCTGAACTCATCCTTTTATCAGGAATCCTTTCCCTTAATAACTAACTTAACCCCATGATAACAGCATTAATCCATTCAGGAGGGCAGAGACCTCATGACTCAATCAACTCTTAGAGGCCCTACTTCTCAACACTATTGCATTGGGGGTTAAGTTGTTAACACATGAACTTTGGGGGACACATTCAAACCATAGCAAAGTGTTTATATGCATTAACTCATTGACTATCAGATGAATAGTAGTATCATCTCCATTTTACAGATGACAAAACTGGGGCACAAATAAGCGCTCAATGTGCTTGTGATCGCACAGGTGTTAAGTGGTGGGGCTGGCTTTTGAACACAGCCATCTGCTTCAGAGTCCACTCAGAATGAATTAAGTTGTTGACAAGTTGATCTTCTGGTGATATTGGCCCACCCCACTCATGACGTTTAGGTCAGTAGAGACAGATTAGAAGTTGAGGGAAGATGGGAGAATAGGTTAGAAAAATGAACACAATTTGGGACTCATTGGGATTGAGAGATGAAATGTCAAAGGGGATTTTAAGTCTGAAACCTGGAAAGCTGTGAAAAGACACACTGATTTGTCAATGCCAAAAAAGTGGCCTCACTCAAGGGACATGTTTTGTCTCCATTGTGCTGTTTGACAAAAGGAATACAAAGGAGTGTTTCCCAACAGGGAACTTGAATCCCTGCATCAGTGGGTTAAATAATTTCAAGTAGTAACAGAGACTTTTTTTGGTAATATTTTTATTTTAATGTATATCACAAGGAACAAAACTAGCACATAAAACTAATGAGCAATGAACTCATTTGATGTTGATCACTGCTTAGGATGAGGTTTAATTGTTTTTAAGTTAGGTAAATTTTTAAAAAAGTAAATTTTAGAACAAATGGTATGCAGATAGGACAAAAATTGCCAAGATAGAATGAAGATAATAGTTTTAGGAAATTTTGGGCCAAGGCTAGATTCCCACTGTCCTGGCCCCAGAGAACAGGCCCCATCCTGCCTCTATTTATAATCAAGCTCTCATCTCCTGCCTGGGCACATCCTTTCCTGTGCAGCAGTAGCAGCTGACTTCTCACCTTTCCAAACACACTGGGGACATGGGGTCCCTATGTCCATCTTTATATTCTTTTTTTCCTGCCGTCCATACTGCCTCTGTATTTATTTCTTATCAAAATCCTACCCTTACTTTTATTAGCTTATTCCAAGGATAGCAAATGCAGGTGCCTACCAGGGCCATTCAAGTAATGTAAATAAATAAGTAAGACTAGGGAGAGGCAAGGACTCTGGAGAACCTGGGAGGGAATGCCTCATCTCAAGACCGTGAAATGTAATTTATAAAAGTACTGGCTCACCACAGAGAATGCAAAGTCAGGTTACATTGGGTTTTTAAGCTGATGTTTGCCACTTTCATCATATGTTTATGGGGCACACAATAAGTGCTAAACACAGGAGACAAAGGAGGTGCGTTTGCACTGGAAAGGGTTGGCCAGGGAGGTGAGTGCACACTCGGTAGAGGTGTGCACGCTTTGTAGAAGTGGGCACCTATGCACACAGATAAGCTCTGCTCCTCTTCTGTGAAGGCTTCCCTGATCACCGTTCCTCCCCTCTGCCTTGGAGCTGATTTCTCTTTCCTCTGCATAACCATGTCCTTATGAAGAGGACCCTGGGAGTTGCAGCATCTGAGCTAGGAGGGGAGACTCCCAGGACAGAGGAGGATCTCCCAGCTTGTTAAGTTTGAATTGGTCCTATGTCCAAGACTGAACCCACCACAGGATCCTGCAAGGTGGCCCAGACCTCCCTGTGGAGTGTGCCTCCCAGCTGCCCAAGCTAGAGTCTCTTGGCCTTCCCTCACAGCCCCACCATCGGCTGGGCCCACTTGTGAGGACACCTGAGAGGTTCTCTTATGCCTTGTGTCCCCTAGGCCTGGGCTCTGTCTTGCATGCAGGCTGATCCTACCGAGCAACTGAATTCACTCACCTGACAATAAATACCTCCAGAAAGCAGCCATCCCTGGGCCAGGTGTTGGAGATGGAGTTCTCAAGAGCTCCAGTGCACGGGAGCTGGCAGCCTGGTGGGGGAAGCAGGTGTCCATCTAGCGTTGACAATGAAGACAGCAAGAATAGATGCTCTTTCACAGAGTGGGGACATACCAGGAGGGAGCGACATACCTGGAAGGGAAAACAGGGACAGAAGGGATTGGAGAAGTCTTCCAAGAAGAGGCCTTTCTGATCTGGGATTTACAGCAGGTGGAAATGTCCTCAGAGAGGGCATCTGGGGCAGAGAAACACCTGGGGGCTCAGTGACCCAGGCCTAAGTTCCAGGCCAAACTATAAAATGCATCTGGAAAGTATGTCCAGAATGCAAAGTCTATTTAACACATTGTCCTTAATGAAGCACCTCCCCTCAGCTGACATTCTGGCAGCAGATCTTCTTTGAAGGCTCATATGAATCTTAAGTGGTTCAGCTAAAGTCAGATTTCAAAAAGTCAGTTAAAATAAACTTTAAAAAAAGGCAAGGCAAACTGATTCTTAAACTGACTGATTCTGTTCCAGAATTTTCACTCCTTTGGCTAAAATTATTGAAGTTTTGATGGATTTTTTCTTTTTTCCTTTGGTTCTCATGACTGACCTCATCAGTGTTCATCTTGAGACTGAGGAAGCTGGTGGGGCTGGTAGCCTCAGCTTTAAATGACTTTTGTTCTTGTCACCTGGGTTGACAGAGGCAGGGGTCCAAGCGGGAAGAGCCATCTCTGCAAGAGGCATGTGGAAGGAATCAGGTGTCTTTGAACAAATCACAGGGACTCCTGGTGCTGGAATCTGCCCACAAAATGACCTCTGATTATTTTTCTTATTTTTATTTCTCTTTAAGACTCATCTGAGTAGAAAAAGCTCTATGTGGGCAACAGCGTGTCCCAATTTACTTTTTTCTTTCTTTTTTTTTTTGGTAAGATTTTCCTTGTGATTTCTTCATAGCCAAGTTGTGAGATCATGAAAAAATTGATCCAGTCTTCTGAGTGTCATTAATAAAATTATTATTTAAGTTTTTGTCCCCCAGGATGTTGTGATGGAGAAACCACAGATTTATAGTTAAAGCCTTTCATCCTTTTGTCTGAGAGATACTACTTGTATCAGAATAATTAGCTTGTCATCATTTTCTGATGAAGAAACAGGATGTAAAGTTGAAGCTTTTGTTTGTAATGGTGCTGTGAATTTGTTTACCTGGATCCTTCCCCAGAAGCAATGAGTAAGCCCTGGAATGTATGCCTTCCACATTTAAAATATTAATAAATATCGGGTGCCAAGTTACTCTCTCTGCGTGTCTAACATTTCCCTTATCCTGCCATCTAAGGGAAGCTTTCATGCCATGCTTTAATGCCAAGAGCATCTTCCGGGATAAATGGTAACCTCAGCAGAAAGAATGACTCTCAGGTTGTGTTTCACATATTGACAAATCGATACCTCCAAACCTGCCAGCCCTCACTCTCTCTTGGCTCGACGCTGAGCCTCGCGGAGGCCATGTTCATTCCTGTTCATCTCTGTGGGCTTAGTTCATAAGGGAGACTTTGGATTAATTAGTTCCAGGGTCTTATTTGCAGGTGTGGTTTAATGAAGCCCATATTCGTATTTGGAGGCAAGAATCGAGTATATGCGGGGTGAGAGAAGGCTGGGTGGGGAGGCTAGCCTTCGTCCCTCTGGGGTGAAGTGGGGAGGTGAGACGGGAGACGGGCGTAGGTCTGGGAGCATGGAAGGCGGAATGATGCTGGGCCGTGCTTCTGGGGAGAGAGCAATGTGACCCAGCCTCCTCAGCCAGAAGGAAATGAAAGCCTTATCGCCCTGCATCTTCTATAACTATGGCCTTCTCCTTTTATTGGGATGTCAGATCGGTCTAAAGGATGTAAGTCTTATTTGGGAACTTGTGATGAAGTGTAAAGTGAATACTGATCAGATGGAGTGTCTCTGCTTGCCGTGCTGAAGTAACACACAGCTACTCCCCCAGCAAAGGGCAGGTGGTGCCTTCTAGGGTACAGAAGTGTGGTAAGTATGGCTTTTGCCCACCCAGCCCCCAGTGTCCTGTTACTTTTTGGAGGATAACAACACCCCAATTTCCTATTAGAAAGGACCCTTCCCCTTCCTCCACAGGCTTACTAGACCTGTCAACCAAAGTGATCTGCTACCCACCCAAGTCAGGGCTAACCATGGGCTCCAAAGAAAAGCATGTGATGCCTGGGCTAAAAATCAAGGCGGATGAAACTTAGACAGGGAAAGAATTGTTCCTTTGTGATCACTTGTCCCCATCTGGTTTTTCCCATTTTCTTGTCCTTTTTTTCCTGCTGTTTTGAGAAAAACACAACAGTTCCCTCCTCCTGTCTTCCTGCCCCTTTCCTTTAGCCACTTTAGAAATGTTTGTGCTGGCTTGGAGTCCTCCAGACACTGCTTATTAATAATTTCCTCTTGGCATCTGCTGCCGCCTCTGTGTTAATGGCTCAGATCAGATTAGAGCAAGCCCACGGCGAGGACGGCATCACGTCAGGCGCCTGCTCGTCCAAGGAGTTAAACTCCATTTCTGCTGCCCAGAAAGAGGCCTAACTAGGTGAAAGGGAGCTAAGTGCTTGAAGATCACCCAACAGGGCTAAAGACACTGAAGGAGCTGTTATGATCTATCAGGTAAATAAATATGCTTTTCCGAAATTGTCTAAAGCTTTATTTATAGAAGGGGCCCAAATGGCTTGGAACAAATCTGCTTAAGAAGCTCTTAGCTCTCTGGCAATCCTCATGGATTTGAATGAAGCACTTTACAGTTGTTTCCTTTGCTTTAATGATGCTGTGAGGAAAGCCAATGTGGCCCCACATGCAGCGGGTGGGAGCACGAGGAGGAAACCTTGTCTACTGGTGGGAGATGAGGAGGCAGGTGCCCCAGCTTGCCTTGGCCTGGGCCATCTTACCTCTCTGGGCCGCAGCCAGGTGGGCTGGAGGAGAGGTGGGTTCTGACCACCCCCACCCCCAGGGAGCTGCTCACCATCACTTGGGAGGGAGCAGACAGCATCTAGGCCATGGGCTGGGTTGTCACCAACAGACTCTGGATGGCCAACTCAGGCTTAAAGCTGTTATTGAATTGCTTGCCAACCCCAGGAGAGTTCACATGAAAATTCTAATTTCTGATTTTAGTTTTTTTTTTCATAAAAGAGAACATTCGGCAGCACCGATCCAACCTAGCCACATGACAAGTGCTGCTCCCATTAGCTCCTTACCAAGTCAGCTTCGTGGAACTATCTGCCCCCAGCTCATGCAGGAACTGCAGCCCCTGTCCTAGAGAGGCAGCCTTTGCTTTAGTCAGCATTCCAGAATAGTTCAGGAACAAAACCAAACAGAAGGGGAGGGGTCTCGTGATGCTAGAGTTAGGCCAGGAGTGACAGAGAGCACTGTTGTCCTGAGCCGTGGGGAAGGGTTTCCGGGAGGTGAGGAAGGGAGCTGTGTGTAGGTTCGGATGGGAGGAGAGGAGGGAGGGCTCTGGTGGGATGGGGGGGCTAGGACAGAGCGTGAGGACAGAGGCGTGCAGGCAGGGCTGAGCCTGGCTCCTGTGGGAGGCGAGAGACTGGGTCAGAGGGTTCATTCAGGAAAGGAAGGGAAGTGTAGGCTCAAACCAGGAGCAGTGTGTGGACCTACTGGTCCAGGCCACATGGTCCCATAGAAATGTGCCCACCCAGAATGTGACTCCACGGGGGGCAGAGAGGTAGCAGGAAGATGGGGGGCAGGAAGTACCAGATCGCCTGCCAGGCCTCTTCGTAGAGTCACGCGGCTCCTTCCATGCCTCAACCCAGTGTCAGGTCTTCTGACTTGGAGCCTCGTACGCCGCACTCTGATGAACCCAGGTGCTGGAGTTGGGGTGGGGCAGGAGGGGAATGATGCAGACTGAAAGACAGGGAAGGCCCTGAGCCCTGAAGCCCTGCAGCGGCCCCGGCGTGCCCCGGGTTCCCCAGGCCCTGATTCCTGCTCTACATGGTGGCTTTTTTGATCCTCTTCGTGGGCTGAGCAAGGGCTTGGGCACCTGTGTCTCCTGCTGCTGGGGAATTTCTCAAGAGCCAGGGTCCCTGGAGAAGTGATTTCTGGATGGTGCCTTTAACTGCCCAGGAATGACCAATGGAAAATTTGAGTAATAGCTAATCAGGAAGTTCTCACTGCCTCAACAGTAGCCCCAACCTTAACATGCTTTATAAACAAACCTATACAAATTTAAAGCTTAGCTTTTAATTTCTTCACTTAAGCATCACTGTACTGGCTCAGGAACCCGGCAGCATTTGAATGCAGGCGTCTGGGACCTGCCATGGAGAGCTAGACTCTGCAGGTGCCGGTAGCTCAAGGGCCGTACCTTTATGTCCTCTTTCTGCTGCTTTTTGTCATTAGAAATGGCCTCCCTCTCCCATCACCACTTTCCTGCTTTTTTTTTTTTTTTTTTTTTTTGACCAAACCACATGCATGAGGTGTCATGGAAACAGTCATTTTTTGGCAAACTTTGCATTTACAAAATGCCTATAATGTGGGAATTGATGGGCAAGCAATTGGAGTCAACACAGAGTAGCAGAGGGGGAACTTCGTTTTTTCTTATGGTTTGTGCCATAGGATAGAACAGATTGTGTCTTTATACCAAGGAGAAAAAGGCCTGGCCCAAGCTGGGATCAGGTGGATAATGGTCAAAGACGGGCTCACCCACCTGAGAAGCTGTTCATGATGGCGGGAAAATTCAGAGCCTCGGAAACCACCTGACCTTAGAGACACAGCCAACACATCCGACGTAGGGACAGGCTGGTGTTAGCGTCTCTTTTCCTGTCTGAGACTATGAGGAATACATGCATGATTTCAGAGACTATTTTTGACTGGGGGAAAATAAATTGCATGTTACAGGATTTGAGCAGATTAAAAACATTACAAAACTGTTGTGCTTCTGCTTCTATTGTATTTTTACTTTATTGCTGGTGATTTCTCCTTTGACTGGCTAACGGGAATGTATTTTTTCTTGGTACTGCCATTACCTCTTCCTGCTACTTTCCAGGTCACTAATTTTTCTGCTTAGAGTTCATTCTGTTTAGACCGATATGCTGTCTCTTTTAATGAGGTTATTTCTGGGTTATTAGCCTTCCTGTTATATGATACCTTATGTGGAGGACCTAATTGATGTAAATCAAACACAGCTTGCAGAAAAAAAAAATCAAAGTCATCCTTCAGACACTTGGTGAATCTTGAGGCATCTCAGGATTTCAGTATTTAAAACTACTTTTTCAACAAGAGGTTACATGTAGCTAATAACACAAATAAATCCTTTCTTATTCGTAAATTAGCAGGTTCAAAGAAGTGGAAATTGAAGGAGAGCATTGGCATTTTGGTTTGCTGAATAAGCTTTAGACAGAAATTAGACTGAAAAGTATCGAGTGGGAGGGGTTTAATTGTACAGTTCAATAACCTTGCCAACATATTTTTATTAAGGCATTCTTACATAAGCCATTAAGCTTTAGGTTAATTTTTACAGATATTTTCCGGCTGTACTTAACGAACAGGGATAAAACGAAGCAAAAGAAAGATTTTCCTCCAGAACTCTCACAGGTCTCATTGAGTACCATCACTCGACGGGGATTTTTGTGGCTCTTTGGTCATCAGAGAGGCCCGTTGTTATGTTCACATTAGCAAGAAGAGGACTTTTTTTCTCATTTTGCTCCTGGACATTAGCTCTGTCATAGGAGATTCTGACGTGCAGGCATATTATTTTTATCTTGAAAGAAAGAAAAATATGGTTTGCTCTCTTTTTTTCCTTAAGGTCTTGTTCATTCATTATATTCCCTGCCTGTCTCAGAGAGAAATTGTTCCACGCCTGGAAAGGTGAGGCCAGTACTGAGCTCTCTAGAGGGAGCACTTGGGAGAAGGTGTCTCCATGGAGCACGGATCTCTTGGCTGGAGGGACTCTTGGGGGATGAGGTTTGGGTGGAAATGGGGAAGGTGGGGTGGTGGTAACACCCAGAGGCTACACCCAATCCAGGCAGCCTTGCTACAGCAGAAGGTGTAGGGGTTTGGGGTTCAGAGTACCTGGGTTAATGCCAACTCTGCCCCTTAATAACCACGGGGGTACTTGGGAAGAAACTTACCTGGTTAATGAAAACATCAGAAACTCAAAGGTGAACTGACCTGACCCAACTCTGCAGGTGCCTGAAGCCCTCTGGGGAGTAGTCCACCAACTTGCCTCGCCTGAGATACACACATTGCCCCTGGTTAGGGAAAGTGATATCTCCTGCACGGGTTTGTTCAGGGAAAATCATGAAAGTAAATAAAAGCAATGTGTCAATTGCCAGACACAGTATAAAATGTTTGCCGTGGAGTCTTGTGATGACAGTCACAGAAGTCTGAGGAGGGTGCGGGGGGGCATTGCTGTTGGGTGTCGTCCAGCCTGATGGCCGGTAGATGCTCAGTCACACCTCAAGTTCAGACTGGGGTCCAGGCCTGTGATAGTTCTTGCCCAGAGCCTGGGACCATCTGTTCACTCAGCAAGAGGCAAAAACAAGGGAAGAGGGTGTTCCATCCAGGGAGAAGGCTGGCTCACCCCGGCCTCCCATGAGATGCAGTTGAGCAGAGTGGCTGGACCAGGGTGTGAGCTATTGCCATGTGGTGCGAGATGCTACACCTGGATCAGGTGTGACCAGGAGGGCTCCCTGCCTGCCCGGAGGTGAGAGGGTTGGCCAGTTCTGGACTTGGCTCCACAGAGGGAGGGAAATGCTTGGCTTCTCCAATTCTTTCTTATTTATTTATATTTATAGTAATTTTCTGCCATAGATCTTACATTTTTGAAAGAAAAATTCAGAATTTATATCACTGAATCATGGAGACAAATTCAAAATTCCTGTAGCACAACATTTCCTAAACTTCCTCCTAAAGAATTTTGCCACATTCCACAAAGCATTGGTGCAATTATTTGCTTGATATTTTTATTTCAATAAACTTCCTTTAAATTTTACAAATTTAGTTTTAAAGGAAAGTGTATATCAATTTGGCACCTGAAACTTGTATTATTTGCCATAAAGAGGGGCTGATTCTGAGGCAGATGTGGTGTCATCCTCATTGGGCTCCTCTGCTGAGCACAAGGACTCCAGCCACGCACAAACTCACAGTCGCACACAGAACACGCACATCAGAGACAGCACATGTATGACACATACCCACCTCCCCCACAAAACACACGTAATGCACAAACACCAAATTATACACAAGACGGGTGATGCATAATCACATAGCACAAACAACACATGCAACATGCACCCATACTCACACACAGCACACAGAACACAAATAACACCTGCCATAGATGACACATAATGTACACACCATGCACATGCACATCAAACATTGATAACACACACACCCACCACACACACACTTAAACCTACTGCACACAGACTACAAAATCACACATCACCTACAACACACACAGAGCATGTAACACACAACACATAGCACATGCAATGTGCACACATACTCCCCACATAGCACACTTATGCCCCCACACACATTCTATACTTTTAAGAAAAAGAAACGGGGACAGAAAATCCAAATGTTAGCAGTAATTATCTTCAGGAAGTCATATTTTGGGTAATTATCACTTTCTTCATTTTTCTTTTTGGTATTTCATATGAGGAAGGGTGTAGCATTTGTAACTTTTAAAGAGAGTCACTGTTCCATAAACCAGGAGGTCCTTCCTGTGGACCCCTGTGGATCAATGTCCAATGCTGGTCATGTCATGTCCCAGCGCTGTGTGGAACCAGTGGCATGAGGAATCTAGGAAGCCCCTGAGAGGACACCGCACAGCCCTGGGCCCTTCCATCCCTTCTGCTCCAAAGCTAGTTGTCTCCAAGGATGCCAGGGATGGGGGACCCAGGCCCCTCCCTACTGTTTAATTGGATTTAAGCTGTGCTGTGTCCCCAGCTGTACTTGTGACCTCTCATTTGCCTTTGACAGAGTGTGCTTTGTTACTGACCTGGGTCCTTTTCATTTCTGTGCCTGGATTCTGTCTTCCATTCAATTCACACTTCACTGTGGGCAGGTGCTTGACTGCAGATTCTGTATTTCAATATATCAATCAACCATCAACTGTGGTTCAGTCACTGTGCTAGGCTGTAGGGATGTGGATGTAAATCTGCTATCCTTTTGGGGGAAGGCAGGTTCCAAATTATTGAAATACATTGATTGGCTAAAACTTCAGAAGCCTGATGCTCAGATACCCAGTATTAACCACAATGATGCATGGTATTCAGACACAATTGAAATTAAGTGTGGTAGACTTTTGTCTCCTGCATTCTCACACGTGACCTCCTCCAGGCAGAGGAGAATGAAAGACTAGATGTTCACATCCTGGCTTTACAGTTTGTTCTGGTTAGTCCGCACCCAACTAATTCCTTCTGGAATTTCAGGGCTATACTGCTCCACCTTCTTATGGAAACTCAGATTCCTTGATAGGTAAGATTTGTTTCAGTAACTTCAGACCTTCCCAGCTCCATGCTGCATTTTTGGTGCATAGATGTTAGGCATGGATTCTAGAAAGATCTAAGGTCCTAGAATTAAATAAGCATTATTGTGTTGCAATGATGGCAGGGGGGAAACCTGGACAAGATATTTTAATACTTGGGCTTCCAAAATCTTTGCCATTTTCTCTCTCTCAGTGAGGCTTGAACATGGGGTCAATCTCCATTGGGTAATAGATGCTGTGTGATGAAAAAAGTCAGGTTTCTTATTTTGTCTGTGCTTCCCCAGAACCCAAAGAGATCATGGCTATTGGGCATATGGTGCCAGTGCTGGTGATTTCAAAAATAAGCCATTAAAGGGTAATTAGCAAGAAGAATCACACACACTGAATGTATACACCAGATGGACTTCAGTGGTCTGGGGCAACAAGGAAGGCTTCTTTGGAGTGAGACATTTAAACTGGAGCCTGAGATTTAAATAAGGGTTGGCTGAGCAAAGATGGGGTGAGAAAAGTATTTCATGCCAAAGCAACAGCATGCGTGGAAACCCTGAGGGCAGGAAAGGATGGGGGATGCGTAGGACCACAGAGGAGCGTGAGATGACAAGAGCCAGAGTGATGGACACAGCCCTAGCTGAGCTGGAGCAGGGGGTGGGAGGCGGACCATGTGGCCATATTAGGTGTTGATGTTTACGTACAAGGCAATTGAACTCCAGTAGAGAGATATTTTTAAAATGTATTCAGCAACACTGAAGGTATTAAAAATATGAAAAATAAAACAACTGCTACCAACTGTACTCAACATCTCCTCTTTGTCTCCAGGTTGATGCCCCACCCTTTCCACCTGCTCTGTGCCCCCAGAGGCTGACCCTTCTGGACCCCTCTGGCTTCCTTCTGGGTTTGGCCAAAGCAGGAGGTTAAAGGAAGCAAAGAGAGTGAGGCAGTGTTTATGCCTCTGACTCCCTCCCTTCAGCCAGGTTCTCCCTGGCTCCAGGTTCCAGTAATTTCTCTCTGGCCTTTCCCCTTGAGCCCAGCAAATGGATAAAACTCCCAGTATCCCTATGGTCTCTCAACACCCTGACCTCGCCTTTGGAAGTAGCCTCTCAGTTTACCCATTCCAGGGTGCCAGCTGTTTCCTGCAGGTAATCACCTCCCAGCCTAAGGAATAAAAAAAGAAAAAGTCCCAGTATACTTAGGTATCTCTCCTTGGTTAAACCTCCTTCTTATCTCTCAAGTATAATCATGATTCTTTTTTTTTCCCCTTTATTTCTTTTTTATTTCTCAGAATATTATGGGGGTACAAATGTTTTGGTTACATAGGTGCTTTTGTACCGTTTGAGTCAAAGTTATAAGTGTGCCCATCCCCCAGACAGTGTGCATTGTACCTATTACATGTGAATTTACCCACCCCCTCCTCCGTCCTCCTTCCTGCTTGATTTCCAATAAATGTTATTTCTATATGTGCGCACCAGTTTAATGGTGAGTACATGTGGTGTTTTTTTTTTTTCCATTCTTGTGATACTTCACTTAGAAGAATGGTCTCCAGTTCCATCCAGGAACTAATATAAAAGGTATTAGTTCACCATTGTTTTTTGTGGCTGGGTAGTACTCCATGGTATACATATACCACATTTTATTAATCCACTCGTATATTGATGGGCACTTGGGTTGTTTCCACATCTTTGCAATTGTGAATTGTGCTGCGATAAACATTCAAGTTCAGGTGTCTTTTTTTACAGAATGTCTTTTTTTCCTTTGGGTAAATACCCAACAGTGGGATTGCTGGCTCAAATGGTAGTTCTACTTTTAGTTTTTTGAGGTATTTCCATACTACTTTCCATAGAGGTTGTACTAATTTGCAGTCCCACCAGCAGTGTATGAGTGTTCCTATCTCTCCATATCCACATCAGCATTTGTTGTTTTGGGACTTTTTGATATAAGCCAGTCTCACTGGAGGTAAGTGATATCTCATTGTGGTTTTGATTTGCATTTCCCTGATGATTAGAGATGTTGAGCATTATTTCATATGTTTGTTAGCCATTAGTCTATTTTCTTTTGAAAAGTTTCTCTTCATGTCTTTTGCCCGCTCTTTTAATGGTTCTATTAGATTTTTTCTTGCTGATTTGCTTGAGTTCTTTATAGATTCTAGTTATCAGCCCTTTATTGGATGTATAGCATGCAAATATTTTCTCCCATTCTGTAGGTTGTCTATTCGCTCTAATGATAGTTTCCTTGGCTGTGCAGAAGCTTTTTAATTTGATCAGATCTCATTTATTTATTTTTGTTGTTGCTATGATTGCTTTTGGGGTCTTATTCATAAATTCTTTGCCTAGGCTGATGTCTATAAGAGTTTTTCCAACATTTTCTTCTAGAATTCTTATAGTTTTATGCCTTAGGTTTAAGTCTGTTATCCATCATGAGTTAATTTTGTGAGTGGGAGAAGTGCAGATCCTGTTTCAGTCTTCTACATGTGGCTGTCCAATTCTCCTAGCACCATTTACCGAATAGGGATTATTTTCCCCACTGTATGTTTTTGTCTGCTTTGTCAAAGATCAGGTGGAAATATGAGGATGGTTTTATGTCTGGGTTCTTTGTTCTGATCCATTGGTCTATGTCTCTGTTCTGTGCCAGTACCATGCTGTTTTGGTTACTATAGCCTTGTAGTATAGCTTGAAGTCTGGTAAACTGATGCCTCCCAATTTGTTCTTTTTGCTTAAGGTTGCTTTGGCTATATGAAGTCTTTTTTGGTTCTATACAAAGCATAGAATTCTTTCTTCTAGATCTGCAAAAAATGATGTTGTTATTTTAATAGGGATTGCATTGAATCTGTAGGTCATTTTGGGTAGTATAGACATTTTAACAATGTTGATTCTGCTGATCCATGAGCATGGCATGTTTTTCCATCTGTTTACATCCTCTGCTATTTCCTTCCTCAGTGTTTTGTAGTTCTCACTGTAGAGGTCTTTCACCTCCTTAGTTAAGTATGTTCCTATGTATTTTATTTTCTTTGTTGCTATTGTGAAAGGTATTGAGTCTTTGATTTGGTTCTCAGCTTGACTGCTGTTGGTGTATATGAATGCTACTGAATTGATTTTGTAACCTGAGACTTTGCTGAATTTATTTATCAATTCCAGTAGTCTCTTGGCAAAGATCTACTTGCCAAGATACTTGGCAGAATCTTTGGTGTTTTCTAGATATAAGATCATATCGTCAGCAAAGAGTGATCATTTGACCTCTTCTGCCCCCATTTGGATACCCTTGATTTCCTTCTCTTACCTGATTTCTCTGGCTAGGACTTCCAGCACTATGTTGAACAGAAGTGGTGATAGTGGGCAACCTTGTCTGGCTCCAGTTCTAAGCAGGAATGCTTTCAATTTTTCCCTGTCCAAGTTTTGAGACCTATATATAAATACATATATGTATGTGTATATATATGTATATGTGTATATATGTATGTGTATATTTTAATATATATGTGTGTATATAGATGTTGTAAATATTATGTTCTAGTCTGTGGCTTATCCATTCCTTTTTTCATGGTGTCTTTAGATGAACAGAAGCATCACGAGCCTGGAGGTGGGGTAGAAGTGGCGTGCTGTGTGTTGTGCTGCTGTCAAGTTTCTCTGGTGCTTTGTGATAAGTGGGTGGGGAAGTGGCTTGGACAGAATGCATAGAGGAAAACCCGCTGGAGACCACTGGCTACAGCAAAGCAGGAAGAGAAGTTGATGCTTTGAACTAAAGAGAAGGCAATGGAAATGGAGAAAAATGAGTACATTTAAGAGATATTTTAAAGAGAATTTATGGATCTCATGGAGGTGAGAAAGAAGTCAGTGTCAAAAATGACTCCAGGTTCCAGTCAAGATGGGGTAACAGGAACTGGAATTATCTTCCTGCTTAAAAAAAAAAAGGACAAACTATCCATTAATAGTCACTGGATATTAGGCAATAAAAGACAGAAAACAGAAGGATGGAAAACAAATCAGGTAAGACTTATAATTGTCCCAGCTTACTTCCCAGAGACAGGTTTTAGGGAAAATTGCAAGAAAAATGAGCAAATATACAATTAGAATTAGAGATTCAATACCCTTCTCTCATTAATTGATAAAAAGTTGAGAGAAAATCAATAAGGACACAGAAGATTTGAACAACACTATCAACCAACTTTACCTTATTGACATTTATAGGCCATTCTATCCAACAACAGCAGAATACACATTTAAAAAAAAATATACATAGGACTTTACCAAGATAGAACATATTCTAGGCCAGAAAAATTCTCTCAAAAATGCAAAGATTTCAGATCACGTAAATTATATGTTGTCTAACCACATGGAAGGAAATTAGAAGTCAATAACAGAAATAAAGGTAAAAAATCCCCAAAGAATTGTAAAATATATGACACACTTTAAATAGTCATTTACCAAAATAAAACTAAGAATACAAATTTAAAAGTATTTTGAACTGAATGAAATAAAAACACACTGTATTAATGTTTGTGAGATGCTGATTAAAGCAGTCTTTAGAGGGAAATTTGTAGCATGGAACATCTATATTAGAAAAGAAGAATGGTCTCAAATTAATGACCTTAGCTTCCAACTTGAGAAACCAGAAAAGGAAGGGCAAATGTAACCCAAGGTAATAAAATAAATAAAATAATATAGATCAGAGTGAAAATCAATGAACTAGAAAACAGAAAAAAAAATACACACAAAAAAATCAATGCCACAAAAAGGTGGTTCTTTGAGAAGTTGAATAAAATTAGCAAATTCTAGCTAGACTGATCTGGAAAAAAAGAACAAAGGTAACAATCACCAATACCCAAAATAAGAATGGGGATACCATATGCTTTCCAACGATATTAAGAGAGTAATAAGAAAGTATTATAAATAACTCTATGACAATAAATTCATCAATTTAGATGAAATAAATTTCTCAAAAGACAAACCACTAAAGATCACTTGAGAAGAGTTAGATAACCTGAGTAGCCCTTTAGCTGTTAGAGAAAATGAATTTTTCATTAACATTCTTCCCTCAAAGAAAACTCCAGGCCTATCCAGCTTCAGTGGTGAGTTAGTTCTACCAAGCACTTAAGGATGAAATACTACCAATTCTACCCAAACTCCTGCAAAAAATTGAAGAGGAGAGACTCCTTCCCAACTCATTCTATAAGACCAGAACCCTGATACTAAAAATAAGACAAAGACAGTGTAAGACAGTGGCAGCCTATTGTTCCTTATAAATGTAAGCGTGAAAGTTCTTAAATTTTTTTTTAGTAAATCAAATTAAACAAGTAAAAATAGTGCTATATTGTGATGAGAGAGTTGGGTGATAGCTAGAGAGGTGTAGAGGTATTTAGAAAGGGATTTTTGTAGTAGGAGACTTACTTGTGTCTAAATGCATGGTTGGAAGGAACCAGCACCCACAGAAGTGATAATGGATTGCACAATCTTTTCTAGAACAGAGTTTCTCAACTCTGGTTGTGCATTCAAACTGCCTGGAGAACTTTGAAAAAATGCTGATGCCCAGCCTCTGTCCTGTTCTCCTATTCCCCAGAATTCTCCTCTGGAGGGAGGCTGAGACATGGGACGTTGCTTTATTTAGTTATTTATTTTTAATCAGACCTCACTAGGTGATTCAAATGTGCAGCCATGGTTAAACACCATTGTCCTGAAAGATAGCAGGGGCTGGGGTCCAAGTGCAGGTGAAGCAGTTGGCCTTAAGCACAGAGAGATCTGCTCACTGTAATAGGAAAGAAGGAAGGAAGATGGGAACAGATGCAGTAAGTTTGAGAGTTTGATGGTGGAATGTTCAAGTAGGTCCCTATGGTTGGTTTACATTTTTAGGAATCTTTGCATAAAATGGCCCTATAACTCTTAGCCAAGCCAAACCAGAGATTGTCAGACAAGGGAATGCAATGGAGCAAGAGTGAAGGAGTTACCCATGTTACGCAGTGGCAGAGTTGAGACAGGGGCCCAGGTCTCTGCTTCCACCATATCATGACATCGCTTGTCTGATGGGACCTAGTCTCCCCAACCCAATCAGTTAAAAAGCTGGATTTGGGGTGATTTCAGGAAGGGGGTGGTAGAAGCATGCTTCTCAGTCTTCTGGAATTCTCTCCTTTGGCAAACTCCTCAGCACTGGACCCTAATTCATTTCAAAGAGGCAAGAATTGATGAAGGCTGACAGATTCTCAGGAGGCTTACATCTGGTGATGTAAGCATGCAAAGGGTTTATCTGAGAGAACATAATGATTTCTTCTTATCACCATCTCTTCATATTGTTTTCACTATGAAATTAATAATTTGCCTTCAACTAATACTAAAGTTTGAGGGTAGTAGGACTTCTGGTCCAATAAGATAGACTGATGAGTGTTACCAACCCCAACATATTTGTCTTTGGAGAAAAATAAATGGAGTTTTCACTGAAATTCCATCACAAGCAGGACATTGTCGGTTGCATTTTACTTTTCCTGCTTAAAAATTTGAAAATTAACTTCTCTATTTTTAAATTATTGATTAGTATGGCTGGAAGATTTGTTTTGAAGAGACTGAATCCTTGATGCTACTCATGTAGATCCTGCAAACTTAAAAGTGGTGAGTTTCTTGAGATGCTTATAATAACTCTCTGTTTAGAGATTTCTCTGCCCGGAAGCCATGAAATTTGAGACTCCAGAGAGCATTTTGACTGGGATTGGGGAAAAAAATGGGAGGGACCTTTGCTGACCAAATACAGTGAACGGTTTCAGCATTTGCTATTTCACGTGTATGAACCAGCTAGTACTTATGGCCGGGACAACATCAAAATTTTAATGAAAACTTATTAAAATTTCAAACCAGTGAAGTGTTTACACTACTCAGGAAGAGGTGTTTGAACTGTTGTACCTGCCTGACTATGAAAGAGAGGTGGTACTACCATTCACCCAGGAACTATCCTTAGTAATAAATTTGGATGAGCTTCCATCTGGTTTGCTCATCTATTCTCTTTATATGGTGCAGTTTTGCAGGTGCAAGGGAATGTGAAGGAAAAAATGCATGGGGAACTATGTTAGCCTGGAGTTTGCCATTTCATTCTCTTGACAGGGTAGCAGCTGCAAAATGAGTTCAGGGGGTCGGGGTTGGGGGTTGAATTTGAGGACTGCAGTTAATGAGCAGGAATTTGCCAAAAGGAGATAGATAGGGTTATCAGTTAAGATTTTAAAAAATTTTATTGCTGTATAACTAACATACACTGAAATGCATAGATCTTAAACAGTTTGATCAGTTTTGAAAAATATGATATAGAGCATTTCCACACTCCAGAAAGTTCTTTCATGATAAATTCTTGACTCTTCTCTCCAGAGACAACTACAGTTCTGATTTCTATCATCAAAGATTCATTTTATCTGTTTTACAACTCCATATAAATGGACTCATACAGTGTATACTCTTTTGTCTGTCTTCTTTTTCTGAGAATAATGTTTTTGAGATTCTTCCATATTGTTGCATATATTAGTAGTTTACTCTTTTGTTGTGAGTAGTACACCATTGCATGAAAATACCACAATGTATTTATCTATTCTATTGTTAATGGATATGTGGGTTGTTTCTTTTGTTGTTCTTGTTGCTGCTGCTGTTAACATTCTTGTGCAAAATTTTGTAAACATGTATCTTAATTTCTCTTAGATAAATATCAAGGAATGGAATACTGGGTTATGGGGTAGGTGTACATGTAATTTTAAAGGAAACTCTCATGCTGGTTTCCAAAATGGCTTTACCATCTTACTCCACCCTCATCAGCGTATGAGAGTTCCAGGTGCTCTGCATCCTCAACAACATTTATGCGGTCATTCTTTTAACTGTAGCCATCTAAGGTTTGAAGTGGTATCTCATTAGGGTGTTAATGTGTGTGTCTCTGATGATTAATTATGTCAAATATTTTTGCATGAGCAAACTAGACATTCCTATATCTTTCTTTGTGAAATGTATGTTCAAATCTTTTGCTCTGTCTCCTAATTATTGAGTTGTAGTACTTCTTTATGTATTCTAAATACAAGTCATTTGACACATTTGACATATTCCTCCTAGTCTTTGTCTTTCTCATTCATTTATTTATCATATATTTTAATTAGTAGAAGTTTTACATTTTGATGTAGTTCATTTTTTTTTCTTTTTTATTTAATACGTTTGGGTTTTTTCTAAGAAATCTTTGCCTGTTTTGAGGTCATGAAGATATTGTCTTGTGTTTTCTTCTAGAAGCTTTGTAGTTTTAGCTTTCAGGTTTAGGTCTATAATTTACTTTGAACTAATTACTGTCTGTGGTGGAAGGTCAAACTTAAAGATAATTTTTTCCCTTACAGGTATTGAGATGTTTCAGAACTTTTTCCTGAAAAGACTATTATTGCAATAAAAATTACTTTAATGCCTTTGTCAAACATCTATTGACCATATAGATGTGACTCTATTTCTAGATTCTTTGTTCTGTTCCATTGCTTTTTTTGTCTCTCCTTACACAAAAACCATAGTACCTCTTTCATTATTACTTTATAAAAAATCTCAAAAGCCTTTGTTCTTCTTTTTCAAAATTACTTGGGCTCTACTAGATGTATTTTTACATAATTTTTAAAAACAGCTTTTCAGTTTCTTTTTTAAAAAGGCTTGTTGGATTTTGCTTGGCATAGAATTGAATCAAAGTGAATCAGTAGATCAATTTGGGAAGAAATGATGTCTTGTAAATGCTAGAATTTCAATCCATGAGGTAGCCATAAATCTTTATCTAGATATTTTAAAATACATCTTAGAGATTATATGTTTTTAGTGTAAATTTCTTGTACAACTTTTGAAAATTTATCAGTAAGTATTTTATGTCTTTTGAGTACTGTTTTTAAGTGGTACAATCTGATATTTTATTGCTAATATATAGGAATACAATTGATTTTTGTATATTTACCTCATATTTTGTGACAATACTAAATTCATGGATTAATTCAAGTAGTGTGTTTTTCTTTTTTTGTTATTTACTTAGGATTTTCCCTATATACAATAATGACTGGGAATTTCCATACAATAAGAGCAGGCATCCTTGCCCTCCTCCTGATTAGTTAGTTATCTATCAGTTTTTCAACATGAAGTAACTTTGTTACCTGTAAGTTTTCCATAAAGCCCATTATCAGATTTAGGCAGTTTCCTACTATTTCTATTTTGCTGAGAAGGGGTCGTGTTGAATTTTATCTAAGGCCTTTCTTCTGGATCTATTGCAATTATCATGTGACATTTCTGCTTCATTTTGTAATGTGGTGAATTATAATTGGTTTTTAAATGTTAAACTAGCCCTGCATTTTGGGGATAATCTCACTGTTTTGATATGTATTATCCTTTTTATGTATCAGTGGATAAAATTTTCTAGTACTTGGTAAAGGATTTTATCATCTGTGTTAATGAGGGATATTGGTCTGTACTGTTCTTTTCTTGAAATATCTTTGTGTGATTTTGGTATGAGGATTTTGTTGGCTTTATAAAATGACATGGGGGAAATGTTTCCTCCTCCTCTACTTTCTGGAAGAGTTTGTGAATAACTGGTATTATTTATTCTATAAATATCTGAGAGAATTTAACAGTGAATCCACCCGGGAAAATTTTAATAGTGGGTGGGGAAGGTTTTAATGGTTAGAAGGTTTAAGTGGTGAATTTAATTTCTTTAATAGATATAAGACTAATTATATTTCCTCTTTTTCTTAGATGTGCTTGAATAATTGTGCATTTCAAATAACTTTTTCATGTCATCCAAATTGTCAAATTTCTTAGCATAATACCCCTGTATTAGTCTTTTAATGTCTGTAGAACCTATAGTAATGTCTCCTTTCTTATTTCTGATATTGGTAATTTGTGTTTTGGGGTTTTTCAGTCTTTCTAAAAGCATTTCAGTTTTACTTATCATTTAAAAGAAATAATCTATTTTATTGATTGACTTTGATATCTTTATTATTTTCTTCTGTTGATTTTTGATTTATTTGTTCTTTTTGTAGCCCTTTAAGTTGAAAAACAAGATTTTTTATTTTAAACCTTTCCATTTTTCTGATACAAGCAATTAAAGCTATAAAATTATCTCAGGTACTGTTTTATCTATATCCCATACATTTTAAAATATTATGTTTTCATTACTATTACATATAAAATATTTTATAATTTACATTGTAATTTCACAGTAGAATTAAAAAAATATTTTATATTTGCTAATTTCTACTTTAATTTTAATAATTTAATTCCATCATAGTCAGAGAAAATTGTATTGCTCCCCCCGATTAGTGTTATCACCCTCACGTTAGGTTTGTACAATTTCACTTTTCCTGAATAATCTTCCTTTGATGTAGTTTTATAGCTCCTTAGTAAACTGTTTGATATTGCATATCCTTTTCCTGACATATTTTTTGTCTACTTGTTTTACCAACTACTAGAGAGAGAATAAAGTGTTCAATAATAATTGTATATTTATGTATTTCTCCCACTAGTTTTGACAATTTTTGCTTAATGTATTTTGAAGACCTGTTGTTATATGCTCATTCACTTAGGATTGTTATGTCCTCTTGATTAATTGATGCTGTATTGGTATAAAATGTCCCTCTTTATATTTACGAATATTCTTTGTCTTGAAGTCTACTTTGTCTGATTATAATGTAGCTGTAACATCTTTCTCATTCATATTGTTTACATACCTTTTTACATCCTTTTACTTTTAACTCACCTGCCTCTTTATATTTAAAGAGTGTTTCTTGTAAACACTCTTGGCATACTGTTTGGTCTTATATTTTTAGTCTAACATTAATAGCATTTAATATTATTATTGGTATTGCTGGGTTTAAGTTTACCATCATATTTATTTTCTATTTGCTTTTTTCCCCCTTTTCTCACTTTTGGATTGGGAATTTTTAGTATTCTGTTTTTTATCCTCTATTTGTTTTTGTCTAAGTCTCCTTGTCAGTTTTAGTAGCTTAGTGTACTTCTAGTAATCACCACCCCATTCTTTCTGTTATTATTGTCATACATTTTACTTTTACATATGTTGAAATGCCATAGTACAGTGTTATTTTCTTTCTTTCAATAATCAAATATTATTTAAGGAATTAAGAAATGAGGAACATGTATTTTATATTTAATCCACATTTGCCATTTCTAGGTCTCTTTATTCCTTCCTGTTGCAATCTTCTGTTGGTTCCTTTCAGCCTGAAGAAATATCTTAAACATTTCTGTGTAACAGGTCAACTGGTGATGATTCTGTTAGTTTTGTTTATCTGAAAAGGTCCTTATTTTACTTTCCATTTTGAAGAAGGGCATTTTCACTGGATATATAATTCTAGGTTGCCAGAATTTTCTTTCAGCATTTTAAAGATGTTATTCCATTGTCTATGGTTTGAAATATTTGTAATAAGAGATACGCTGTCATTCTTATCTTTGATTCCCTATAAGTAAGAGTCTTTTTCCCTCTGTATCATAGTCCATTTTGTATTGCTATAAAGGAAAACCTGAGGCTGGGTAATTTATCAGAAAAGAGGTTTATTTGACTCATGATTCTGATGGCTGGAAAGTTCCAGAATGGTCCTCCACATCTGGACAGGGCCTCAAGCTGCTTCCAGTCATGGCGGGAGATAAAGGGGAGCCAGTGTGTGCTGAGATCACACAGCAAGAGAGGAAGCAAGAGAGATGGGGAGGTGCCAGACTCTTTTTAACAGTCATCACTTTGGGGAACTATTAGAGTGAGAACTCACTTACCCCTGAGTGAGGGCATTAATCTATTCATGCGGGATTCACCTCCATGACCCAAATACCTCCCATTAGTCCCCACCTCCAAATTTGGGATCAAATTTTAGCATGGGGTTTTGAGTGGACAATCATCCAAACCATAGCACTCTGGTTTCTTTGAAGATTTTTCTCTTTATCATGAGTTTCCAGCAATGAAAATATCATGTTCATTGGTGTAATTTTCTTTGATTTTATCCTGATGGAGGATCATCAATCTTCTTGGATCTGTGGGTTTATATTTTTTTACTTACTTTGAATAACTTTCAGACATTATTTCTTCAAATATTTTCTTCTGTACAATATTTTCCTCATCTTTTCTGGGGTTTCTGTTCCACATATTTTAGAATACTTGATATTGAGTCACAGATCATGGAGGCTCTTTTCGTTTATCATGACAGCACACCCCATCCTAATGTAATTATTGTAGAATATTCATGGCTGCATAGTATTTAATAGTATGAATGTGTAATAATTTACTTATTGTAATAGGCAGCTTCTGATATAGATCCCCTAAATTTTTGCCTCCTAGTATTCACACTCTTATGTAATTCCCTCACCTTGAGAGTGTGCTGGACCTAGCAACTTACTTCTAATGAATAGAATGTGGAAAAATTAATGGGAAAATCACTTCTGTGATTAGATGATAAAAGGCTGCCAGCATTCTCTTGAACGCTTTCTTCTTGCTCATTATCATGAAGCAAACTGCAATATGAAGAGGCTTGCATAGCAACAAACTGAGGGAATGCTCTTACAACAGCCAGAGAGTAACTGAAACCCTCTGGCCAAGAGCCTGCAAGGAATTGAATCCTGGCAACAACCACATGATTGAGCTTGGACACAGATCCTTCCCCATTTGAACCTTCAGAGAAAACCTCAGCTTCAGTTGGCACCTAAGAGCAGTTTTGTGAGAGACCCTCACAAATAAGCCATGCCCAGATATCACAGACATTGTGATATAATAAATATTGTTGTATTAAGTCAATAAGTTTTGTAGTAATTTGTTACACAACCATAGATAAATAATCCACTTTGCCTATCTACTTCTTTCATGCTGTTATAAATAATGCTGCACTAAATAGCTTGAGGCATATAACTTCAACTTTGGAAATTAATTTCCGTAAGTGGAATTGATGAATCAAAAGGTATGAGCAGGGCTCAGTTTAGTAGTGCATATAACAAAAATTTGGAATAATACAGAGAAGATTAACATGGCCTCTACACAAGGGTAACATGCAAATTCATGAAGTGTCCCATAATTTTTTACAAAGGCTTAAAAGCAATTCAATGGAAGAAGGATAGTGTTTTCAACAAATGGCTCTGTATCTTGACTTGTGGTGGTAGACACATGAACTTACACCTGTGATTAAATTGCATAGAAGTACATATACACACCTACACACAGATGAGCATAAGTAAAACTGGGGACATCTGAATGGGATCAGTGGGTTGTATCAATGTCAAAATCCTCATTGTTATATTACATTGTAGTTTTACAAGATATAACCACTGGGGGAAATTGGGAAAAGGGTACATGTAATCTCTCTGTATTATTCCTTTCAACAGAATGTGAATCTATAATCATCTCAATAAACATTTCAATTCTTAAATGGGATGAGCATTTCTATAATTTTAAGATATACTGACAAATTTTACTCCAAGAAGAGCACAACAATGTGTAATTCTACTCACTACGTGAATGAGCTAGTTAATGAGCATCATCACTATTATGGCTTTATCAATTCTTGGCTCATGCTGGTATGATAGAAAATTCTAGGAAACCAACATTAAATAGGATAAAGAGAGTTGTTTTTATATTGATAAAAAACTCATTTGAGTGCACTGGCACTCCTATAGTCTCAGCTACTTGGGAGGCTGGGGCAGGAGGATCACTTAAACCTAGGAGTTCAAATCCAGTCTCTGAAAAAAACAAAATAAAATTCACTTCATCAGGAATATATTAATATAAGAATTACATAATTCTTATATAATTAATGAATTGTTAATTCCTTGTACAAATTAGCACAAAAATGTATCAAGTAAAAACCCATAACAATAACATGGCATTCTTCTCTTGAAAATTAACAGATCAGGCAGATAATAACAATAGAGAAAATTTAAAAACACTACAGACAAGGTTGATTCTATATCTAAATATAAATTTATGTATATCTGTATCTATACATTTGTGTCAAACAACAAAAATAAACACACACTTTTCAAGTATTCGTCGGATATTAAGAATTACACAGACACACACACACATACACACACATGGCTTTAAAAAAGCTGAATAATAGAATTTAAGCCAAGTTATCTGACCACAACATAGTAAAAGCATGAAAAAAAGAGAAAATTTTAGGCAAAAAATTCAACCCAACTGCAATTTAAGAATACCTTTCTAAATACTTGTGTATTAATGAGGGAATTATGTATCAATGAGAGCTGAACTTGCACATCATTTATAAACATTAAACATTGAAAATAAATGATTGAAACATTCCATGGGAGACTCTAGAAAAGGAATTAAAATTTTTAAAAAAAACCTGTAGTGAATTGCAAAACTGGACACAAATTCCTCCTCTGCTAGCATCCAAACTCTTAGCATCATCAAGCTCCCATGACTCTGAGCTTGGACTTGGGACTTGTTTTAGCCAACGCAACAGTTAAAAACATGCTGGAGGCAGACTTGAAAAGCATGTGCATATTCTGCCCCACATTCTTGAGTGGTGACCGTGTGAAGAAGCCAGGGTTAGGCTGCTGCATGGTGAGAGGCATGTGGCCCTGTCACCCTTGTCACCCTGGCCAACAGCTTGCCAGCTGCCCGACTGGACTTCTTAGATCTTCCAGCCACCAGCTTACTCACCAGCTGATCTCGGGTGCCCAGGTGGGCCAAGCAATGATTAGCCGTGCTGCCTGAACCACGCAGCCCACCTACAGAATCCTGAGCTAACTAAATAGTGGTTGTTTTTAAACCACTAAGTTTTGGGCATGGTTTGTTACACAGTAAAAAACGGTGGCATGCAAACATAGGTTAAGAAAAAGAAAAAGAAGCAGTTGTTATACAAAGTTACAAGTTGCGTCCCCACTCTTCCATCATCTGCGCTAATAAAATAAAGTAAGTGCTAGGTAAATGGTCTGTAATGGCATGGCCACAACTACAGAATTCTAAGAAGGTATACAGAGTCAGGCTGACAGCAGGGAATAGCCCCTAAGCCTGGGCTCTCCATGCAAGCATTTCCTGTTCTCTCTGCTCTAAGGTATGGCATTCACTATAGTGGGTCTGTTCCGCACCAGGTCATGAACCATTTCCTTTAAAACCAAAAGAATCAACATGGTAATGGTCAGAGGCCTCACAGCTCTCACTCCCTGGTCAGGATTTTGCTCTCAATGCAGCGGGTCCTATGGCTAAGTGGACACAGGCCAGGTAACAGAGGCAGCCTGTGTTACGAGGCTGAACCAAGGAGTCAGCCCACAGACTTCTGGGCCAAGCAGTGCACACAGAGCAGGTCCTTGGCACATATCTGAATGAAGGTGTACACATTGTAAACATCTTGTGCATGGCGTGGTGATGCTCATGTGCCTGGGATTATCCTGTGGGTGGTTCTTCAGGTTTCTCCAGGCAGATGAACTCAGACTCATTAGCAGACAGGGTTGCTGAGCCTGCTGGTTAGTCTCAAGCCATCTGAACGGAAGTCAAGGATTTCTGCAGGGACCTTTTCTTCCACAGGTGTTCCTGCAGCATCATAAACAAGATGGAAGGGACAAGCTACATCTGTCTATTTGCAATAAAAAAAAAAACAACCCTTAAGGACAGACAAGATGGTGCAGAGGCACCACATCTGTTGCAGTGGGACCAGCGGCCGCCAGCAGTTTTTATTTGGCTTTGTTTGTGCAGCTGGGAGACGGGTCTGGTGGGAGGTAGTGGTGTTTGCCTTCTGAGTCCCAGCAGCACCAGGGCAATTAGAGCCCTGTCTGGCCCCGCAGGATCAGGAGCTACACTGTCCCTTTCCAAGGGGCCTGGTGACCTCTCCCTGGCCTGTGATGATCAACTCAGCCCATGTGCACTGCCTATAGTGGACCCTCACCCCTGTCTTCATGTTTTTATGTGCTTAAGAAATTTGTGCAGGCCCCAGGAATCTGAGAGATGATGATACAGGCAAAATTCAAAATCAAATTATTTGCCCCAGATGACAATTTAAGTGTAAGTTGGAATTAAAATGTCTTTGTTCTTCACTTTATGATTTGGAAGTTCTGGATAAGTTCACAGAAGCTGTATTTCCCACCATGGTCTGGGCCCCAGACTTTGTGCTCTCCTCTGCCTGCTGGGTCTCCCAGCCCTGCATGGCCCAGTGGTTGGTAAAGGGCAAGCTCCAGGGGGCAGGACCTCAATGTGGCTCATTTTTGTGTCCCCAGTCCCAGAAAAGGTCTGGCACACTTTAGCCTTCAAGTTGTTCACTCACAGTAGCTCACTAGTCAGTAAATCCAATTCTGGTTGATTTCTGGAGATCCCTCCATGTGTTCAGTCTATTATGGAGGGTCTTTGGATTCCTCAAAGACCTGCGTTGGTGCATCTCTGTGGCAAGGGGACTCAGGAAAGTCTTATAGGGTGATTGACACAGTCAACATTTGCCACTCTAGGTTTTTGAGTCTTATATTGACTTTGAGGTACAAGGATTAGAAATCAGGATGGGCAATTGTAAAAATAAATGAATAAGTAAATCAGAGTGTCATTGGTAGGTTGGGTGGGCATGCTGCTCTCACATCCTGCATTGCCTTACCTATCCCAAAGACAGCAAATCTTCCCTTCACAGACCTTTGTCCTTCTACTTCCAAGCTTTGTTGTCAAACCTGAAAAGTGATTTCTTCTCATGGCTTCTCCTTGAGCAGCTCTGGGGGCCTTGTATGTCTTTCATTCAACTGGCCAGCTTCCCTCTGTCCCTTCATGCATTTTCATCGGTGGTCATTTTCAGCCTGGTGTGGACTGCAAGGCCACTGGCACACAAGGCTTCAAGGATGCCCTCCCAAACCAGAGTGTTCATAGACGTTGGCATCGTCAAGTCAGTCCCTGTTGACCTGTCTGTCCATAGGCAGAGGAAAGACAGTACCTTCCCTTAGCTTTGAGTTGACTTTATTTTTGCTCTTACAAGACTGCAAAAGTTCAGACCCTTGATGCCTATCTAAAAATCCAACCATATCAAAAGAAAGCCTTTGCTCTCTAAACGAGATTAGCTATCTCCCAATTTCGGTGTATAAATTGGCTCTCAATTTAAACTTCCTTCCCTGCAGTACTCCTTCATTACAAAACATCATTGTATCAGGATAACATTGGAAAAAAGAAAAGCAACACAACAAAATACTTAATTTCATTAATCTGTTTAGCAATACCAATATAATGAGGCATAATATTGATTTTCTTACTTAGGATTTAAAATCTCTACTTCTTTTCACAGAATTAAATGCTTCAAACTGATATTCCACCTCTTTACAGTTGCATCTTTAATTTAGTTGTTATAATTAGGCATTAACGTGTGTCAGTAGGATAGCCAGTTAGAGACCATTCTGTTCTGCTTGTCTTGATTATCACAGTTTAGATGTAAAGTAAATTAGAATGAAAGACTATACAGTCCAATTACAGATAAAAGCAGCAAACTGCACTGTTGTAATTAGATGCCAGGACTATTTTTCTTAGATTTTGTATCTCTGAGGGCCCTTCTTATAGCTACTTGGCTGAGGCCACTGTTGAAAGATTTCAGAGTGGGTCTGAGTCTTTGCAGCCATATTGTCTCTTCTGAAACTTGAATTTCCAATTCGGCTTTCTTCCTGGGAACCTTTCTTACCCAGAGCCCGTGAGGACTTGCTGGGGCTTTTCTCCCTTGGGTCCAGGAGTTTAAAGACATCCCTGCCTTTTGATGCCTGGGTAGCTCAGACAGACTGAGATGCAAGGGTCAGTTTCTTTGTGTGTCTATCTGGCTGCCCCCCAACCCCTTGTTCTCTTAGCCCCCTCCTCTTCCTCATTGATATCTAAACTTGGGTATTGCCCTGATTTTTTGGCTCAGGGTGGTGCTCAAATCCATACTTTCAACTCTGGTGGTAGAATTTCCTAGAAGGGAGAATGTGCTAGGTGGTGACTTCCTATAGGTGCTGCTTATTTTTGAATAAAGAGAGCTGACCAGGGACAAGCAAATGTGGCCACTGAAGAGTGACTTGCAGGTAGCAGGACCCATTCATTCATTTAATAAGCATTTATTGACAGCACACTCTGCCAGGCATGAGACTTCCCCTCAGTCACCAGCCCTGAGTCCCTTCCCCCCAGCAGGTATGTGTCTGTGGACCCATCGTCTGGCCTCATGCCTCATTGTATTATAATTATAATTATACTACAGTGGGAGAAGTGTTCCTGAGGAGGAAAGTTCTGTGTCCAGTGAGGGACAGAGCAGGGATACCCAGCCCACATGGAAGGTGAGAAATCTACCCATCAACCTCTCCCCACCCCAGGCTGTGATGTCAGTGTTGTTTTGAAGGAATTATTTAGGTGGGTGGAGAAGTAGCAGGAAGGGAGTTCCAGAGGAATATCATGTTTAAGTCAAAGGCACAGAGGTAGTCCCAGCTGGCCAGAGTGTGGTGGGATTGAACTGAAGGAATAGGAAGGGCCAGGCCATGACGGATCTTGTGAGCTAAAGGAGATGTTTCAGTTAGGATCCTTGTCATGGGAAGAAGTCCGCAGGGACCTCCCTGTGCTGAAATAAACCCTCGGTCCTCGGTCCTATTGGAGTCCTGGTGCAGAATGGCATCTGGGGATCTAACAAAACCCCAAACCAAAAAGGAAACCTTATTCCCCGCAAATATTTTAGGAGAGAGCCACTGTTGATTTAGGAAGATTCCTTTTATTCCCATGATGAATTAATTTCCCAGAGATCATTTAAAGTGTGATCCAAGCATATATTTTCTTTTGCGACCAAATGGATCTGACCTCTTACTAATTTTGTCTACAATTAGTTTGGTGTAATTACCACCACTTACAATTCAGTCTGCTTTCACTAAAAAAAAATTATTGTTCATGGGGTCATAAAACTCTTTAAAAATTGCTTAATGAAAAATAGAGCCTTGGGAATGTTGCATAAGATAAGCCTAGCCACTAAATCCCGGACTTACTGTGTGCATGAGGTGGCAGTTTGTGCCAGAGACGCTTTAGCAGGGGAGCAACCGTGTTTGGGAGAGATGCCCTCCTTTGTAGGTGTCCTCTCGAGGTCCTGGGGAAGGCTGGCAGGGCCTGAGGTACCAATTCAAAGCAGAGAATGCCCTGTCTTGATCTCCTGCTCTTGTCCTGGTAGGTCAGAATGGACAGATCCAACCAGAATAGAGAAATAGCAAGGGCTCAGTATTGAGGATGAAGCACCAGCCTCCAAGCCAACTCAGTCATTCACAGGTAGATGCTGTCTGACCTAAGCCCACTCCAACAGAGCCCCCCATGTAAGATGTTCACAGCCTGGTGGGACACAGGAGGGTCATGCTTCCTTTCTTGGCCTCTTTTCCCACGGCAAGCCTCCCTGCATAAGCCACCCTTGATTGTGTAGAGTGACAGTCAATTCTTAGTTATCCCTCATGGACTAGGAATGCCCCTGGCCCTGCTCACTCTTCCCCTTCCCCTGATACTGGGCTGGAGAAAAGTGAAACCAACCATCTCTGGATTCCCTCCAACAAAGCACATCTTTGAAGTGTGATGACTGCACTGGCCAAGTTTGTCCTTTTGTTCTGGGTGTGCACACATGTGTTCTGAGGTTCTAGGTGTGTATTAGTCAGGGTGCTCCACAGAAGCAGACCCAATAGGATACACAGACATAGACATAGAAGAGGGGATTTGTTGTGAGAATTGGCTCACACAGTTATGGAGGCTGGAAAGTCCCACAACATGCTGTCTGCAAGCTGGAGGCCCAGGAAAGCCAGTGGTTGAGCTCAATCCCAGGACCATGACCTGAGGACTCTGGGGGCTGGGGAGGACAATGGTACAAGTCCCGGAGTCCAAGGACAGGAGAAAATGGAGTTCCGATGTCCAAGGTCAGGAGAACGTGGGGGTCCCAGATCCAGAAGAGAGAGCAAATTTGCCCTTCCTCTGCCTTTTTGTTCTATCTGGGCCCACAGCCTATTGGATGGTGCCTGCCCACATTGGATGAGGGCATTTCTTCCTACTCAGTTCTCTGATTCAATGCCAATCTCTTCTGGAATCACTCTCACAGACATACTCAGAAATAACACTTAGACAGCTATCTGGGTATCCCTTGGCCCAGTCAAATTGACCCTAAAATTAACCATCACATAGTGTGCACACACATATCCTCATGCTCTAGGTGTGCATGCACATGTTCCCATGTTCTGAGTGTGCATGCACATGTCCTCATGTTCCGGGTGTGCACATGCTTGTTATCGTGTTCTGGTTGTGTACACCAGAGCCAGCATAGCTTTGTAGTATTGGGACAGAGCAAAGCGCAGAGTGAGAAGACTCTGTTGGTAAAGAAGGCGTGTGGGGAGAATGAGGATTCCAGACTACGGGGCTGCCCGGACAGTCGCTGCAGCGTCTTCAGTGCTAGATGTCTGAGCGTGCAGCTAACAGGGCCAAACCTCCCTTTGAAAGAGAACCTGCAGCTCCAGCCACCAGACACAAGCAAGCACAAGCCCACTGAGCAACCCAGCTTTGTTTCTGCAGCTGAGAAAGCATCGATTCTACACAGAAGGAGAGTAAGAAATGGAAGCTAAGACTCCGGATGAGCCCCTGTGTCCAGGAAAGCCAACGCTGGAAGGATTTGGATCCTGGGCTTTTGGGAAACCAACTTTCCTCAATGCACTATCACATGTTCCCAGCAAGTCCCTGTGTTACCTGGAAGGAGATGGAAGATGTGAGTCCTTGTTCTTGGAACTCTATAACTTAGTAGGGAAGACAAGATGGAAACTGCCAAAACAGCACAGGAGAAAAGGAAGGGGGTGCAGGGGGTGGCCTAGAGGTGCGTTTCGTTTGTGTGCATAATGTTTTTCAAGTTGACAGGTTTAAATCAGGATTTGTGCTTCCACTTGAAAACTTGGGTGATCTGGCCCCAGCTGCCAGAGGGTAGTGCTTGGGTTTGCCACGGCCTCCCACTCTGCCTGTAGCGTCACACGTCACTCCCTGTTCTGATTTCCCTTGCCCGCCTGGCCCCCACTTGCAGGAGCGGTTTCCTTGGGCAAACAACCTAGCCTCTCTCTGTCCCACGTTCTTCATCTGAAGATGGGAGCGACGGTAAATGCTTCCTCACACCCCGGGCGTAAGATTGAACGAGGCGATGCCTGCAGAGGCTTAGAATGGTGTTCGGTACAGAGAAAGCACTCAAGAAGTGTTGGCCATTATCATCTTTATGATTATATTTACATAATATTTAATTATATAGTTTTTACAATATGCATTGAATACGTAATAATGATTAGTAGTCCATTATTCCATGTGAACCAATGCAGAAACCTGCACGCAGCTCAACCCAGAGGTTAATATGCAAGATCCCAACTTGCATTCCACATTCTGCCAGCCAAATGACATGCAATTATGCATGAGTGCTGAATATTTTCATCCTATAAATGTATGGTCCATCCACAACTTTGTTGTCTCCTGCAACACTTTTTAAAAGGTAAGGGATATTTGGCAAAAGTAACCAACCAAAGTCTGCTGAACTTAAATAAAGAATATTTAATATTACATATTGTTCCAAAATTCTGGGGCAAAATATAATTTTATTCATTATGGAATTCACAAATGACTTGTACAAGGACAATATATTAGTACCTATTCCTGGTGAATTCATCTCCAGCACTCAGGACACCAAGAGACAACAGAACCCTGGCACTTGCGCGTTTTGAGTGTGGATGGTGATAAATGGATATCTTTTTTTATACAACTTAAATCTGGGTATTCTTTCCAAAGGTAGGAGAGCTTCCTCCAAATTATCATTGTGAAGAAAATACTTCTTTAGATGTTCTGTTTGCATCCCTTAAGGGAACAACATCTTTGGATGGGTAGAATTTATTTCCAGAAATTAGTGCTTAGATTTTGTTAAACTGTGCTTGATATTCTGCAGCAATCCTTGTGTAAAATGTTGGTTTAGAAAGAATATGTCTTGTGAAATGAGACATGTATGAATCAAAGGATGCAACAGATTATGTTAGTGATTCAACATTGATCAAGAAGTGAACTTCATGGCCTTTTAAAGCATCATGTGTCTTACCTTTGTTTAGAAACAAAATAAAGTGGCCTTAATATTCTGTTGGTTTAAGGAGGGATGGAAGAACATACCTGAGTGTTGGGTTCACCTTCACTCCTGAAATTCCTGATTTATCCATTGGAATGCATGTGGCAACAAACTAGTCTTTGGTCAGGCAATTCTGGGCATTGACATGTCAAGTGTTTTTTCAACTTGTGCCTGGACAACAAGTATTTATTAACCACCTACTATATGGCCAAACCTGTTTTCAGTTCTGGGAATATGGCAGTAAAAAGAGAGTCCTAGGCATCTTCCAACAAATATTCCTTGACTACCTACCTATTACCCAAAACTGTTGTGTTGGGATACAATGGCGATTACAGCAGACAAAGCCCCTTCCCTCATGTGCTCATTCTCAGGTGGAGAGATTGTCAGTAAAGCCATAACTAATGCAAGGTTGGGTGACAGGGCCGTGATGAAAATGAAGGGAGAAGAGTGCACAGGGAGCCTTGGGGGAAGGCAGATGATGACAGGGTGGCCTCTCTGAGAAGTCCCTATTTGAACAGAGTCACAGAGATCTGCAGGGGAAGTCTCCAGACAGAGGGAAGCCTTGGCTATCTCAAGCAGTGGCTGGAGTGGCTGGACAGGGTGGGTAGGACAGAGATGGGGGCAGAGGATAGAGGACAGGAGGGTCAGGTCACTGAGGGTCTTACAAGGCCTGCAAGGAGTTCAGATTTTATTTTAAATGTGACAGGAAGCCCTTTGAACAGGGTAGTACCATGATGTTTAGGTCTTTGCTAGATTTACATTCACAGGCCCAACAGGTTGCGAAGTGAGAGCATATTTTGGGGACCCCTTCTGCAAATAGGAGAAAGCAACTAGAGTCAGCAGTGACACTCCAGGGGGAGTGAGGGACTGTGGCAAACCCGAGCACAGGCTGGGGCCTCTCTTGAGGAAGACGGATGCTTTCTTTGATCATCCATCAAAGCACAGGCTGGGAGAACGGGCTCAGAGAATGCAAGGATTGGTACTCGAGTGACACCAAATGAATCCTTGATTGGGTGATTATGGGCACTTACACGTCCAATATTTTTTATTTTATATATTTAAGGTGAACGATGATGTTTTGATATACATAGAACTAGTGAAATGATTACTTCAGTTAGGCAAATTGACATATCCATGTCTTTACATAGTTACCTTTGTGTATGTGTGTATAGTGAGAGCGCCTGAAATGTACTCTCAACAAATTTCCAGTATACTATACAGTATTACCAACGAGAGTCCTCATGTTGTGCATTAGATCTCTAGACTTAGGCCTCCTACATAACTGCAACTTGTACCCTTCGACCAACATTCTCCCACCTCCCTGCCCCTGGTAACCACCATTCCACTCTCTGCTTCTGTGTATTAGACTTTTTTAGATTTCATACATAAGTGAGAGCATGCAGTACTTTCTTTCTTATTTCATTTAGCATAATGTTCTCCAGGTTCATTCACGCTGTCTCAAATGGCAGGCCTGAGGGTTGGGTTTCTAAGAAGCTTGCAGTGTCCAGTATCATTTCAGCTTATCCCTAGGCAGCCAACTCACAAACTAGTACTCAATTTTGAGTCTTAAATGAGGTCTCTAGAAATCCCACCCTGCCCTTGTTTCTGGTTCTCTTAAGGCCATGGGGCTGCCCAGACATCTGGACTTGCTGGGAAGCCTGTGTGGTCTTTATTCCCCTTCACGGCCAGAGAAAAAGTGCCTGTGTCCAGCTCTGGGTCTCTGCATGTTAGAATCAATGTGCTCTTATGGCATCCTATATGGAACTGGGCATCAGGGAAATGTGGCTATAGGCAAGGAACATGCTCCATAGTTGGCTTCTCTCCCTTGAGATTCCTTCCAGCCCCTTCTTTGCCCAGTGAGCCAGGACAGCTCAGAGCGGGAGCAGGGACAGAAGTGGCCGGGAAATCCATCTGGTGCTTCTGGGAGCTGTGTTGCTCTCCTCAGCCCTGGGGGTCCATGCCCTTGGCCCCACCCCGTGTGCCCTCATCAGCAAGGCTGGGCTGCCACTGAGTTGCAAAAGCATCAGTGAGCTAGTGATTTTCCTGTTCCTTGGTCGTTAGCGGACACAAACCACCGTGGGGATGCTGACTGGGGAGGCCCCCGTGCGCCCTGAGTCCCTGTTATTATGGCAAACTTCAGAGTAGTAAATAAAAGGAACAAACAAAATAAAAACACAAAATGAAAAAATAATTAAAACAATAACTATTCCATTCATTCTGAGCACATCATCCAAGATTGCATTAGAAAAAACTACAATAAAAACATGCTTTTAATCTGATAGTAAAAAAGCCCAATAAAATAAAAATGAGCTCCATTAATGAAAATAATGGCTCTTACCCCAGCCAGTTAAAATGCTGAGCTTATATGTTTTGGGGTTTGGGGGAGCTGAGGACTGTTTTTTTTTTCCATAGCTAGTGATAGATTTGCTTTTGTTACATACTCGAGATGGCCCAAGCTAATTAGTATTGCTCAATATGGAATCCTACCTTTTGTGATGAAGCCCAAAGAAATTGTGTAGGAAGACAACCAATTCCTGGGGAAATGGGCAAAAGGAAGATTGTGCTCTATTTAAGAATCGGACTTCAGAAAGGAACTCAAGTATGTGTGTGTGTGTGCGTGTGTGTGTGTGTGTGTGTGTGTCTCCCTTTCTCTCTCTCTCTCTGTCTCTCTCTCAACCTCCTACTCTCTCCCTTCTCCTCATTACTTCAATTTCCTTTTGCCCCTTTTAGGAAATGACTTTAATTTTCTTGCAGATGACAGGTAAGCCCCACCTCAGCCTCTTTTTGGATGAAATGGAGGTATAAATAGATAAGCCCACAATAATAGGAGACCTCAGCAAGACCCTTTCTTTCTATTTGTGCTAGAAAAATTGTGCAGCAGTGTTCAGGGCTTCCTACCCCATTGAACGTCTGCTGTCTTGAATGGCCTCCTTGCTGTGGCCTTCTCCTGGGGCATTTTCCCCCATTCCTTCCTGGCATGTATCACAAACTGTAATTTGTAATTACATGTATGTTTACGGGCTTAATTCTGAATCCTTTGAGTGCAGCTACAGTAGGAGGACCATTCACACCATTCACAGTCTGTGTTTTGACCTCTAAAGACTCTGCTCAGAGCCACCCTTAGCAAACCTAGGACAAAATTCATCCACAGAAACTCCCTGTCCATTTAATCAGCTCCTCCGCTGCCTTCCCTGGGTCCTGATACTCCGACTACAAGTACAGGACTTATTTGTTCAAATGAATATTAACATTGTAATTTAGTACCTAATTATGCTTCGCTAGTCATAACTGGAGATGTGGTATTAAAATCCTTACATGCTCTTTGGCTAACAGCATGTACCTTTGTCCATATCCTGAAATTGCTGGAGATTTCTTTAATGTACCATCTTTGTGCCCATATTTCTACCTTTTGTCGATCCTCCCTTGTCGCTTACAGATTTACTCTCTACCACTGCAGGTCGTGTTGAGCATTGCAATTGTGCTTGAATAAAATAGGATGTCTAGAATTCAGCTCCTTCCTAAGGAAGTGTGTGCATAGATGGTGCTCCAAATGGCTTCATCTTTCTCTCATATTAGTACCAGCCACAGAGCATAAGAGCTCAAGTTCTAGGATTCCCTCACAAGAAAACCTGCCTGTCTTCAAGCATTGTGGTTGGCACATAATAAGTGCTCAGTAAAGCTTTACTTAATTAATGCTTCTTGTCTTGTCCCAGGCCAGCAGTCCTTAATCCCGGATGCATGTTAGAAAACTTGCATTTTTTAAAAAAACTGATGCCTAAGCTCATGTCAGAGCAATGAAATCTGAGCCTCTATGGATGGTTCTAACAGGCCGAAACAATTAAGATCTTTGCTCTAGGAGCAGCCAAACATATTTGTGCTTTAAAGAGCTACTGTTTTCTGTATGGCCAGTTCTAGTGTATAGCAGTCATTGGAAAATTATTGAAAACTTAGTTTCTGTCTTGACTTTTACTACGAACTGATTAGCTATGCCTAAGAAAATGAAGGAGAGGATGTAGGCTTTATATCGGTAAAAACACTTTTGGGAAAAAAAAGAGACTGTTCTGATAGGAATTGTTGTATTATCTGAAATGATATTTGGTGTTCTAACCTCCCAGTATTTTGTGCAGGTTCTCCCATAAGGCAAATCTCCCCTGTTGGCAGGACTTGGGTGATGTTTTCACAGGCTGCACACAGCTCATAACCAACCACTGTACGAATAAGGTCTCTGTTCTGGAAACATCCATTTGCAACTTGGAAAAAAAGGAAACACAACAACTAGAATATCAGTACGTCACTCTCTAAGAAAATGTGTGTTTTCTGACAGCTCTGCTGTGTTTAGAGAGACTTGCTGAGTGAGGAGGAGCCCTGTGCTGCAGGACCACGGGGTAGCATAGAGTTATCATGGGCCTCCTATGGGCAAAACTCCCTGCCCAGGTAGGATCCTCATGCATGTCCTTGGGCCTTATAAACTCCACACAGCTCTCTCACCTTGGCAAAGCACCTACATGTGAAATCCCAAAAGCAGTGAACACAGGCCAACTGTTCAAAGCAGTTTCCATTAAGGCAAACACTGAGCTGTAACAATTGAGCTGTCTCTGGACCTCCCTTCATTTTCTGTAGGTCACTTTCCTTTTTCTGTCTATACATGTTATCCGACCATGAGGCAGCCCTGGAGTCACTCTGCACCTATTCTGGTGGGAAGGCCTGCCCAATTGGTGAATCAGTTTTTGTTCAGTTAAACCTATTAAATTGAATTGGTTTAAAGTTTTTCTTTTAATATTGCACAGCAGCTTTAACACCAGCTCATGTCAGAAAAACTTCATCTAGGCGGATTTGGATTAATGGCACCCCATGTGTGAACCTTTGCACAACCTGAGCTGATTCTCCCCAGGGCCGTGCATCACAATCACCTGGTGAACTTCCCCAAAATATAGTTTGCTGAGCCTG
Organism: Daubentonia madagascariensis; assembly: GCA_023783475.1. Classification (NCBI taxonomy): domain Eukaryota; kingdom Metazoa; phylum Chordata; class Mammalia; order Primates; family Daubentoniidae; genus Daubentonia; species Daubentonia madagascariensis. The sequence goes on along the minus strand of JAKFHU010002206.1, from coordinate 2,616,690 downwards.
GACTCTGGAGATTCTGATTCTGTGACTCCCTCAAGTGATTCGGGCAACTCTAGGCTGGAGTGCAATGCTGATGAGTTGAGTTTGCCTCCTTAGTCTAAATGGACATTCACCTTGGGTGCTGGTTTGTCAAACTGGGCCTCCAGGGTCACAGGATTTTGCACGGGTGCCTCAGAACCAAGATGGCTTGCCTCCATGCCCCCTTCCCCTTCTCAGATGTGTTGGGATCCTAAGTTAAATTTTCTTTCATTAGGACCTAGTTTAGGGTCTGCCAAGGACCTAGTTTATGGCCACAGCAGATAATAACTTAGGCCAGCATCCCTACAGCATCAGTGTCACTGGTATGCGGTGTGGGGGTTGGCGGTGTGAGAGACTGTCCTTACCGACCTTGCCACTGGAAAGAAAGAAAAATGAAACAAGATGAAATAAAATAAAATAAAATGAAATCAACAAAGCAAAATAAAACTAAATGAGCCCTGGAGCCCTGTGGACATGACTCCTGAGAATGGCTGTCTTCACAGTGGGGGGCAGGCAGCCCATCTGCCCTGAGAACCGCCATCCACAGGATGTTGACTCAGGCCTGCCTATCCCGAGCACCATCACTGCATTGGAAGGACAGTGGTTTGGAACTTTGGTCTTTAGGTTTGGAGGAAAATACCCCCCACCTTCCCACCTCCTGTATCCATTCTATTTGTTCTTCTTGTAGGTTAAATCGTAGGGAAGCGCTCACCATGAGGGATGCAGCAGGGTCCCCAGGGAAGGGTTGGGAAAGGAGAAGGGACACCTGGGCTCAGTCATTAACAGTGACCATGTCACATCACGCTGGCTCAGCCCCAGCAGCTGTGTGCCTCTAGGAGTCTGTGACTTTTTGATCAGCACCGCTTTGTTTAGGTGACATAGAAATTCAAGGATCAAAAAATATGTCGTTATGCTACTTTCTTAGGAATGTCTTCCCCAACTTTTGGCCTGGGTTTTCCCTTAAAAGGCAGAGTGTTTAATCTCAAATAGGGACAGAATTTTGCTTGAGCAATTTGGGTCTGAAGCAGCCGCTGTTTGGAGCCCTGAACATTGGATACGCTGCCTCTTCCTGTCTGGATTCCTGACACTCCGCCCAAACTCGTGTGGGCTCTCTTAAAGACAAGCAAAAGACAAAAACAAAACTCTAAGTATTCAGTGTTTTTTATTATGAAAGATATAAGTCCATTGTAGAAGTGTTTTAGAAGACATAGACAAAAAAAAAAAAGAAAATGAAAATTGCCATTTCCCACCACTCTCCACTAGGACGATATTCCAGCCATTTGTTTGATGTGTGCATATCATATATACATTTTTATGAAACAGAATTATATTGTACATATTATTTTATGATCTAATATTTTTCACTGAAAAATGTCATAGATATACATCTTCCTCTCTCCAATATTATTCTAATACATCATAATGTTTGCATAGTATTTAATTATCTGAATGTATCAATTTAATCAGTCTCTCAATATTGAATATTGAGACTGTTACCATTTTACATCTTTTCCCCCTATTTTTATATAATTAAAAATAACATGATAGCTAAATATCCAGGATTACTTAGGGTAAATTTCTAAAATATCTGAGTGTTCTTTTGATGGGTTAGACTCTGGAAGGACCTGCCAACAGTAGCAATGTTTCCACATTCTTAGCACTGTTTGTTCTCTCAAGAGAAAGCATGACCAACCCCTCATCTGATCCTCCCCACGTGCTGTGCCGGTGTCAGGGGCACACCTGGCAGTCTGGAGGTAAGTGACCCCCCAGTAGTGTAAAATACTTAACAGATGAGGTTGGTGCTAGGATAGATCCTCGGTATTTTGAACACTTATTCTGGCATCTTTCCACCTGCATACACTGTCCCAGAATCTCACAGAAACTTTTAAAATATAAGGACAGCAAGGGGCACTCCTGTTCCTTGATGTGCTAAACATTAGGAGGGGGAGAGTCCACCGATTTTTGTCCCTGGCTGTGGATTCCCCTGTGAATGCCACTGCTGGTGACAACCAGGTTGCAACTTAATGGGATAAACCTGGCCTCATAGCTAAGTTCCTGCAGCCCTAACATGTTGATGTTTACTTTGGTGGGTATGTGGGTACTTCCAGCACATGGGCACTTGTCGCATGAATGCTGAAGTCTGAGGACAAATGCAAACAACCAAGCTCAGAGGAGGCATGGCTAGGCTTTGATGTTTCTAGCTACCTCCTGCAACCCCTAGCCAAAGATTGCAGGAACATACCTGTAGCAGACAAAATGAGCCTGCATGCTGTGGGGAACCGTGGGGGAGCTCAGTCAGATGGTGGTAGGAGGGGCTTCTTAGAGGGTTTGGACTTGTGTTAGCTTGATGTTGGGAGCTGGTAGTTCAAGGGAGCACATCAAGGGTTTGCTCCAGATTGGATGCTGTCAGGAAGTGGGGGCAGTGCCATGCCAGGGTATCTTCATCTACATGCAGGAGGACTGAGGAATGAAGCAGGTCCAAAATCAGTAAAGGAGCATCACTCACTCACTCACACTAGCAGGGACAGAAGAATGCTTGGTCTTGATGTGGTTTGCATTATGCTCTTATTTTGGTCTGTCCTCAGACATGATTAGAGAGGGTCTTGTTTTTGTCTCACTCTGTCACTGTCACAAAGTGACCTTCTCTGACGTTGGTGTTGGTTGAAATTGTCTATGTTCAGTAGGAGACCACTGTGGCCTAGAGCACCAGGCCAGCTCCCAGCTGACAGCTGGCAGGGGCTGTTTTGTCCTTTCTCAGCCCTCTGCCATTCTGTTCACTCATTCATTCACTCACTGAACAAATATTTGTGGAGCACCTGGGCTGCATCACACCTTTCACCTAACTTTGGACCACTACAGCAAGTGTGACTCATGCTCCAGAACTTTCTTCTTCTTGCCCTTTACTTGCTGGTTCTTTGCACCATTCCCTCTCCTGCCCAAGTTGGTCCCAATGTGTACAGATTTTTTTTTAAAAGTCTTTTTCTTTGTCTTCATTTTATGCAAATTGTAAATTGTATATCAACTTTAATGAGTTATAATTTGCATTTATGTAATTTACCAATTGTAAAAACATAATTCAATGAGTTTCAGTAGATGCATACAGTCACACATATATTTACCTCCTCAAGCATGGTATAGAACATTTCCATCACTCCTGAAAAGTTTCCTTGTGCCTCTTTAAGGTCAACCGCTTTCCTTACCCTTAACGTCTGGCAACCACCGTTTGGTTTTCTGTTGCTATAATTTGGCCATTTCTAGAATTTTACATGCAAGGAATCATACAGTATGCAGTCTGTTGTGCTTTGCTTTTTTCACGTAAAATGCCTGTTACAGTGTGTTAGAGATTCATCTGTGTCTTTCAGCAATTTATGAGAGTTCTGATCACTCTACCTCCTTGTCAGCACTCAGTATTGTCGTTCTTTTTAACTTTAGCCATTTCTGTATGTGTGTAGTGCTTCTCATTGTAGTTTTAATTTGTGTTTCTCTGATAACTAATGATAATGCACATTTTTTAATGCTTATCTACTCTTTATATATCTTTGGTGAAGTGCAAATTCAAATCTTTTGCCCGTATGTGCTTTTAAAAAAAAAGTCAATTTGGGGAAAACTGACATCTTTGCTATATTTAGCCTTTCAATCCATGAACATGGTATGTCTATCCATTTATTTAGACTTTCTTTGAATTCTTTTACCAGCATTTTGTAGTTTTAAGATCTTGTACATGTTTTGTTAAGTTTATAGCTCAGTATTTCATTTTCTTTGGGACAATTATAAATAGTATTACATTTTAAATTTTGGTTTACACATATTCATTGTTAGTATACAGGAATGTAATTGATTTTTGTGTTGATCTATACTATGTCCTTGAAGATCTCACTTATTAATTCTAATTGTTGTTTTGTAAATTCCTTGGAATTTTCTTTGTAGACAATTATGTTCTCTGCAAATAGGGACACTTTTATTTCTTCCTCTCAAATTTGTATGCCTTTTCTTGCCTTATTGTAGCGGCTAAAACTATCAGTGCTATATTGCATAAGAGGTGTGAGAGTCACACCACTGCCTTTGTTTCCTATCTTAGAGGGAGAACATTCTATCTTCCACCATAAGTATAGTGTTAGCTATAGGTTTTTGTAGATGATTTTTATGAGGTTGACAGATTTCCCTTCTACTCCTACTTTGTTGAGAGTTTTTATTTTTTGTTTTTTAATGATGAACAGCTGCTGAATTTTGTCATTACCATATCTGATCAATTGATAGAATCGTGTGATTTTTCTCCCTTAGCCTGTTGATATGGTGCATGTCTTAGTTCATCTTGTGTTGCTATAACAGATTATCTGAGACTGGGTAATTTGTAAAGAAGAGAAGTTTATTTAGTTCATGGTTCTGTATACTGGGAATTTCAAGGGACATGGTGTCAGCATCTGCTCAGATTCTGGTGAGGGCTTTTGTGCTGGGTCAAAACATGCCAGAAGTTCAAAGAGGACGTGGACACATGTGAAGAGACAAAACCTGGGGGGCATCCCAGCTTTATAACAACCCATTCTTGCAGTAACTAATCTATTCCCATAGAACTAATCCTGTCTCACCTTTCCTTCATGAAAGGAAAATAGTATGAATAGTATGAAATGAGAATACTGCATGTCTAATAGAATTGTCATTATCAAAAGGATTAAATGATTTTTTAAAAAAAGTTAAATGCTTCAAATCATGCCTAGTAACTGTATGCATTTAAAAACAACAACAGTAACAACTAAATCAATATACAAAGGTCATTTTTGGAAAATAAAATTTTCAAAAAACGATAAAAACAACAATTAAAAAACAGTTCCTAGCCCATAGCAAGCACTCCATAAATGTCATTACTGCCTTGAAAATTTAAGCGTAGTGAATACTTCTTGGCATTCTCAAATCCTAGTTAAGTACTCATGGAAAAAAGAAACCATTTGACTTTAGTACATTACTATTAGGTTGGTGACCTTGAGCTGGTTCAGAACTTTTTCTGGATCTCGGTATTCTCATCTAGAAAAATAAGGGTTTGGACTAAATAATCCCTAGGGAGCTCTGAACTTTAGTTTTCCCTATATCCACATTTTAAGGTGGAAGAGGTTAAAGATTTGTCACTGCCTTGTGTCTGGCTCTAGACTGGCTGGAGGCAGGATGTGGGCTGCAAAGGTGGGCTCTGCAGGTTCTCCTGCAGCGGGGGCCCTTAGACTCCTGGCAGCAGGGACAGACATCCCACACCTGCTGGAGTGTCAGGCTCCGTTACTGCAGACAACCGCAGCCTGGAAGGTGGCCCCAGCCCTTTGACAGTCTAGCCCCAGAAGTCTCTGCCAAGCCTGGATGCCAGGCGTGTTTTTGCTCCCCACAGGTGCGACCTTTGTTGTGATGAGTGAGTTGGGGTGAAAGGCGCTCTGGTGTGCACACACACTAGGCGTTAATGATAATAATTAATAAGCCCCTGGCAGTTAGAGCCAACGATGCATAAGGTCAGGAGCAACGTGCACTGTCGGTTGTTGGAGGCGCTGCAGAGTGGGTGAGTGGTGCAGCCAGGCATGAGCACCTCCTTGTGCAGAATTAATTGTCCCTCAGAGCAGTGCTGTCACTCACTTTCCCCTGCCCAGCATGCAGTATTGTGAGGCCTGTCAGTCTCCCTGGGTCGGGGAGGAGGAAGGTCTCCGATGACAAGCCTGCCTTGCTGTGCGGTGGAGCTGGAAGAGCCCCCGCTGGAGGCCCCCAGTCCCCACAGGTCCTTGTCCTGGGCAGCGTGCTGGAGCTAACTGGGAGAGGAGGCCCTTTGTCTGAGGGAGGCTCCTCCACCCTAGACTCACCCCAATGTCAGCAATGCCTTACCCTGGAGGAGCTCCCCAGGGCGATGGTGGAGACAGCCGTGTAAGTCTCTACAGACTAAGCCCAGCCCACAGACTCCTGGCTTCTTGTCAGGGGCCCTCAGTTCTGGCCCACATTCTGCCACTTGCTCACCCTGAGACCTTAGAAACTCAGTAAGTTCACTGCAGTGGGATAATATTGCCAAGCATTAAGTTTATTATTATTTTTATTGGTATGTAATAGATGTAGATATTCTCTGGGTACACGTGATAATTTGATACATTCATATAATGTGCAAAGATCAAATCAGGGTAATTGGGATATCCATCACCTTAAATATTTATCTTTCCTTTATGCTAGGAACATTGGAATTATTCTCTTGTAGCTATTTTAAAATGTACAGTTGTTAACTATAATAATAATAGTCACTCTACTGATTTTTATTTTAGAAAGATTAACCATTAATCTCAGCAATCTCTTCTGTTCCCAATTCCCCACAGCCCTTTAGCCCCCAGCCCTCACCCTCAGGAACACATCTAGAGCAGGAATGCAAAGGGAGACATGGCAGTTTTTTTTTTTTTTAATTTTTTGAGCTTCTGAAGGCTAATGTTTTGGCCTAAAATTAAATGTAGAAGAGTACTCATTTGGCCAATCCCCAATTCTCACTTGGAAGGAAAGGAGGTGAATGTGCTTATGCAACTGGAGAGAGCTACATGGGAGGGACGGGGCCTCCATCCCCTTCTCCTGGGTTAAGTCTCAGTGAGCAGGGAGGTCTGAGGATCTGAGAACAGAGGGTCCCTGGGTGTCACTTCCCAGAGAGGAGCAGTGACAGTGAAGGCCCAGAGGGGACCCACACCCTGGCCTGGCTGCACCTCAGTGGAGCAGGCCTGGTGGCAAGGTGACTTTAGCAAGGGGAGCCTTCAGGCTCCTGCCATTCCCTACGGGTTAGGAGAGGAACCACTTTTCCAGAGCTGCAAGAAGGGCTCAGAGGATAGGTAGGGGTGAGCTGGTCTGCCTGTGGGGTCTCAGGATTTTGGTGAGTACATCTATGCTAAAGAGTACATCAAGGACATGGAGCCAGGCACCAGATGGGAGATGCACACCTCTCCATGATCCTTGAGTGGACTGAGGTATCAGTAAAGAACAGAAAAGGACCACACACAGCTTGATAGCTGTGCATGGACACAGGCTGACCAAAGTCCAGACACTGTCCTGTCTCCCTCCAGCCTGATGTCCTGGGAGTAGGAGAGAGGAGAAATCCCGAATGGGCTGAGTGAAGTTTGAACAGACTGTTGACTCTGAATTTAGGCTCAAGGTAGGAGTAAGTTATAGACAAGTAAAGTTGCTTTTCTGCCCATGCAGTGTCCTGAAAACATCACGTCCCTTACTCCTCAGCAACTTGTTGTTTCATAGGTAAAGTGCATCACTTGATGAACTGTTATGAGGTTCAAATGCGGTTATGGAGAACGTACTTTATAAACCAGGAAGGACCATGGGAGGCGTCAGCTGTTTACTTTGATGTTCTCAGTAAACGGCAAGGTGGGATTTCCAGTCCTAACCCGAGTGTGTTGGTAGGTTTCTGAGGACGCCTGGGTTTGAGCTCCTCTGAGCTGAGGCTTTCCAAAGCCGGGTGAGGACCAGAATCCCCTGGGAGCATTTTAAAATACCAACACCTGGGCAACCAGCCCCGGGATTCTGATGAAGCAAATCTAGATCAGGGCTGAGAAGTTGATTTTTCTGTCTTGTCTCAGGTGAGTGTCGTAGTCTGTCAAGTTCAGGAGCCAGCTCTCAGAGCGAGTAAGATGCAGAGACAGCCACCTCTAAGGAGCAGGTGAGGTCTTGGCGGCCTTCCCTCTGTCCAAGTTGAAGGCCACACGTGAGTTTACCCTACTGGTCAGAATTGCTCAAAGATTCCAATAGAAGAAACCATCCCATTGTGCAGAACTTGGGAGGAAGCAATTGTGGGTTCAGAATAAGAAAGGCTGTCATCCTGCTTCAGCAGAAGAAGTTAGTTTCTTTGGGCAGAGTGAGCTCCTGATTAATTGGGCCTGACTGTCCAATGGAGGTTGTACAATCTCTTGTCAGGAGGCCGAGGGAGGGAATTCAAGCAAGTGCTGAGGAAAGGGGACCCTTAGTCCCCTTGGAAGCCCAAATTTCTAAGGCTCAAGGACCACAGGGTCGTTGGCAAATCTGGGGGACTCTGGCTCTGGGCTATGTGTTGGATGGTGTTCACCTTCCTTACCTGGCCTGCAAGACCAGAGACATCTGATGGGAGAGCTGTGTCTGTTCCAGTGGGACTATTTGCAACAAGGTGCATTTCTTGCCTTTTCTTTTGCTTTTGATTTTTTTGACATACAGTTTTTAATTTGTATGATGTGAAACCTATCATATTTTCCTCAGAATTTTGCTGTTGTGGCAGTGGTAGTGATTTTCCTTCTGTGCTCTGAGAAACTGCAGATTGTCACCAGAAATGACAGGGAGACACAGCAGAGCCGAGGACTTCAACCAGAAGTGACTTGTGCGTCTTCTCTAATTTTGTTTAGTTTCTGCGTTAAATCTATAAATTTTAGCTTCACGACGCCTCCTTATTTTTTTTAAATTGGCTTATTTGTCTTTTTCTAATTAGTTTGCCTGAGTTTTTTGTGCAGCATGGAAATTAACCTTATTACAAACATTATTTTCCAAATATATTATTTGTATGTTTATTTACTGTATATTTTGTCAAACGAATGTTCTAAATTTGTGTAGGTTCAGATAATTCCTCCTTTTCCTCTTTAACATTCTGAGTTTCCAGTCTTACTTAGGAAGGCTACATTAATCCCTGGATTATACAATGAATGTCTTATGATTTTCTGGTAAGATTTCTTTACTTCAGTTGAGCCTTTTATGTACCTGAAACTTGTTTTTGCCTATAGTTATGGGATGCAAATTTTTATTTTATAAGAGTAACCAGCTTTGCCAGCATTATTTGTTAAAGAGTATGGTTTTTTCACACCGAATGAAACAGTATGTTTGTTAAGTATTAACTTTACAAATACTGGGATCAAATTCTGGATTTTCAATTAGTTTCCATGAATCTATTTGTTTATTCTTATGTCCATACCATATTAACTTTATTACAATGGCTTTTGAAAAGATTCTGGTAAGTCATAAAGCAAGGCACTACTCTTCTTTTATATATTTTCAGCATGGTTTAGGCATATTCTTCAATATGAATTCAAGGATCATTTTAACCTTCTGGAATTCTAGTTGGAGTTGATTAAATGTATAGATTAATTTTAGAAGAACTGATGTATATGATGATATATCTGCTCATCCACGAGTATAGTGTACTTTTCTATATATTTGGTTTCATTTTACACCTTTTATTATAATTTAAAATTTGTGTCATATGTGTCTGTGTCGTGAGGCTTTCCTGTCAAATTTATTCTTTAGTGTTTTATTTTTGTTGCTATTGTAAGTGAAATAATTTTTACTTAATTACCATGTGCTTAGTACTAAGTAAAGTAGCTATTGATTTTTGTGTTTTGGCTTATATGTAGTTACCTGAAGAGTCTTATTATTTCTAGTAGTTTTTTCTTAATAAAAAATTGTAAGTTTTTAGGTATATAATTGTCAAAAACAGAAACTTATGAGCATTTTTTAATGTTTATACCAATTATTTTAACATTTTGTCTTGCATTTTCTAGAACTGCACTATCCAATATGGTAGTGACTAGCCACATCCAGATATTTGGATTTAAATTAAATAAAATTAAAAATTCAACCCCTCACTCATAATAGCCCTATTTCAAGTGCTCAATAGTCATATGTGTCTTGTGGCTATCATTATTGGATAGCAGAGAATATGGAACATTTCCATCATTGTGGAATTTTTACTGGACAGTGCTATGCTAGAACATTTAAGAAAAATGTATAATAATAATAGTTACAGTGGAGATTTCTGTATAATTCTTAATTTTAATTGAAATATTTTAGTGTTTTGCTGTTTAAAGTAATTCAAAAGTGGTCAAAGAAATGCAACTTAGATTAATAATGAGATTTTGTGTTAAAAAATGTAAAAAATATGTGTTATCAAGTAATATTGACAGGCTTGAAGAAAAGGGATATTGAAATGTTACAACCTTTTGGAAGGCAGCCTGGCAACATTGTTTTAATTTTTAAAAATATATCTGTCATCTAACCACACAAGTATCCTTCTGTGAAACTACCCCAGGGGACTGAAAAAACTGATCCATAAGGACAGATGTACAAGGGTGTTTGTTGCAGTGTTGTTTGCACTGGTCTGAAACTGAAAATAGAGCCAATGCTTGCCAGCCGAAATGGCTGGAGAAAGCGGGCCACCACTTCACCATGGAATAGCATGCAGCCACTGAAAAGAAGGAATTAGAGCTACATTCAGTGACTTTGAGGAGCTGCTAGGAGATGTTGCCAAGTAAGAAAAATAAAATTCAGAAAAGTATGTAAGATATGCCATTTTTGTAAATCAAACAACAAAAAGTCCTCCAAAGAGTGTATGTATATGGTCGCAGGTACACATATAAATAGGATCATAGAGAATTCTATGTGTAGGTATGCATAGAATTACGTGAATATGGAGAAACATGTAGGTTGTTAATACGGGTGACCTGGCAGAGCAGGCATGGGTGTGGTGGACAGTGAAGGGCACGCATGGTATTATCTCGTTTATGCAAAAGTTATACCCGTATACGTTTCTATGAATAAAGAAAATCTGGAAATAAAAAGTTGATTCTAAGTGTTATTAATGATTATTTCAAGGTTGAGAGACTTCAGATGTCTCCTGCTTTTTTCTTTGTAATTTTATATATTCTTAAATTCTATACAGAAGGCAAGTCAGGCAAGTTAAACAACAACAAGAAAAACCTGTTTTGTTGTGGAATCCTCTCTCCCAATGCTTAACACAATACTCGGTACATCACTGTGTACAGTGAAGCAAAAATAACAAAGGTTGAAGGCATGGTATTTTTGCCACCTTTTTTTGAAACTAGTCTACATTTCAAGGTTAGGTAAATATTTATTTCCTGACGTTTTAAAAAATTACATTCATCCCATTATTTAATCCAGTTATCCAGTTACTTTGGGTGAAGAAGGTTTTTGTTTTCATTTTATAATTAATCTCTTTTTTCTCTTCTCAGAAGCATAAAGAATCTCTTCATCAATTACTATATGATTTTTAAAAATATACTACTTTTTGAAAATTAAGAATAGGACTTAGCACTATTTTATTTTTGAATCACATTCTCTTCTCTGAGAAGTTCTAGTAAAGTTTTCTTAAGAGGTTTTGGCAAAAGATCCTTTCCCTTTCTTCAAACTGTGCCCACCGCCCACAACAAAATAGCACACACCTGTGTGAACACACACACATAATCCAGGATGAAGATCACTACTCAATATTATATGTGGAGTAAAAGTAGTTTTCCCTCATTGTTTTCTTTTTCTCAACTTTGTCTAGCACTATTGGCAATTGATTTTTCCACATAAATGTTAAAATCATTTTGTCAAGTTTCATCTGTCTTCCAAAAAAGACCCATTAGGATTTTGTTTAGAATTGTATAAGTCCAATACACTAATTTGGAAAGAGTTAGTATCTTAGAAGTATTCTGTCTTCTTATCCAGAAAGACAAGTTTGCACTTTTCCTCAAAAAAAAATCTTTAAATTTTCTTTATATATTTCTTTTAAGACTCTTTTTTAAAATCCAGGTTTCTTGCATATACTTTTTTTTTTTTTTTTTTACCAAAAAGTCACCTTTTTGGGTGAACAGTTCTGTGACTTTTGACAAACGTATACAATTGTGTAACCACTACCATGGAACCAAGATATAGGTATTTACACTGCTGCGGAAAATGTCCTCAGGCCACCTGTGGTCAGTTGCTCTCCTCACCTCCGTCCCCAGCTTTTTGTTTTTTCGCAGAATGTCATGTAAATGGGATCAGCCTTTTGTGTCACTAAACAATGATTTTACGAGGGATGCATGCATGTATATCGTTGTGTGTTTCAGGAAATCATTCCATGTATTAATTGAGTGGTATTCCTTGTATGGATATACCACGATTTGTCCATTTACTTGTTAATGGATATTTCTGTTGTTTCCTGTTTTGATTACTACAAATAAAGCTTCTATAAACAATTGTGTGTAAATTTTTGTGTGGAAATATGTCTCCATTTTGACTGAAAATGTTAGGTATACGAGGGCTGTCTGGAAAGTATCCAGCCATTATTAATATAATGAGAACATAGTACATGGCTGGATACTTTCCGGACAGCCCCAGTGTGTTTAATATTCTGAGTAAAATATACTCAATAAAATATTCTGGGTTTAATAAGCTGGACATATGTTTAATGTTGTAAGAAATTGCTTGTTTTCCAAAGAGATCATACCTTTTACGTTCCCACCAGCAATGCATGAAATTTCCAGTTACTCCTCATTCTCCCCAACATTTGGTATTTTCAGGGTTTTTTTCTCAATATTTTTTTTATTGTGGTAAAATGCACATAACATAAAATTTCCCGTCTTAACCATTTTTAAGTGTATGGGTCAGTGGTATTAAGTACCTTCATATGGTCATGCAACCATCACCACCACCCATCTCCAGAACTCTTTTCGTCTCTCAAAACTGAAACTCTGTACCCATTAAACAAAAACTCTCCGCCTTCCTTCAGTCCCCAGCAACCACCATTCTATCTTCTGCCTCTATAATTTTGACTATTCTACCTCCTATAGTGGAATCAAACAGTATCTTTCTCTTTGTGGCAGGTTTATTCCACTTTGCATAACATCCTGAAGGTTCGTGCATGTTGTAGCATGTGTCAGAATTTCCTTCCTTTATAAGACTGAATAAGTTGTGTATATACCACATTTTGCTTATCCTTTCACCCATTGTGGGACACTTGGGTAACTTCCATGTTTGGAAGTTAATATTGTTAATTATTGTTAATAATTCTGCTATGAACGTGGGTGTACAAAAAGACCATGCTTTCAATTCTTTGGGGTATATATTCAGAAGTGGAATTGATGGATCATATGGTAATTCTATTTTTTGAGGAACCACTGTACTCTTTTTCACAACAGCTGTGTCATTTTACATTCCCAAGATCAGTGCACAAGGGTTCCAATTTCTCCACATCCTCCCCAACACTTATTTTCTGTTTTATTGATGGTAGTTATCCTAACGGGTATGAGGTGGGATCTTACTGTAGTTTTGATATATATTTTCCTAATGATTAGGGATGTTCACCATCTTTTCACGTGCCTAGTGATCATTTGTACATCTTTGTTGGACAAATGTCTATTCAAGTCCCTTGCTCATTTTTTAATCAGGTTGTTTGTTGTCGTTGTTGAGTTTTAGGAGTTCTCTATGTAATCTGGATACTAATCACTTATCAGATATATAATTTTCAAATATTTTCTCCCATTCTACGAGTTGCCTTTTGAGTGGCCAAACCTCAAACTGTCTTTTCTCTGTTCTTACACCACAATAATTAACACAGAAGACTTCTGTGACCACATATGTGGAGGTTTTTCCCACACACCAAGTAAGCCATCAGTTCTGAAGTGAACAACAGCTGGGTGTCCTCCAACTTAATTCTGACACTATCTACCTGGAGATAGAAGATACTAGACACCCTTCAGACACCAGTCTCAAGTTCGAGCCTCTGGAACTTCTAACCTACTGGCTTCCAGTTGGGGTTTCCACGACCACCTCTTTGGGTTGGACTAATTTGCTAGAGTGGCTCTAGAACTCAGGGAAACACTTCTACTGGTTTACTGTAAAGGATGTTATAAAGGGCACAGATGAAGACATGCACAGGGCTATGTATGGGGAAAGGGGCATGGGGCTTTCACGTCCTACCCAGTCACGCCACTCTCCAGAAACATCCACATACTCAGCTATCCAGAAGCTCCTCAGACCCTGTCCTTTTGGGTTTTTATGGAAGCTTTATTACTATGTAGACGTGATTAACCACCAGTTATTGATGACCAACTTAACCTTCAGCCACTCTTCCCTTCCTGAAGGTTGGGCTTAGGGCTGAAAGTGCCAATCCTCTAATCATGCCATGGTCTTTCCAGTGACCAGCCCCTATCCTGAAGCTACGTAGGGCTCCAGCCATCAGCCAATCATCAGTATACAAAAAGACATCACTGTGGAGAATCTAAGAATTTTAGGAGTTGTATGCCAGGAAAGGAGGTCAAAGACCAAATATACATTTCACAACATCACACCTTTTTACTCTGTTGGCAGTGTCTTTTCACACACAAAATTTTTAAATTTTTGTGAAGTCTAATTTATGAGTTTTTTATTTTGTTGCCTGTGCTTACATTTTCAGTCTTATTAATTTTAGCCATTCTAATGTACATGAAGAGATATATCATTGTGGTTTTAATTTTAGTTTCTCTGTTGACTAATGATGTTGGGCTTTTTTCCCTGTGCTTAATGACCACCTGTATACCTTCTCTGGGAAGTATCTGTTCAAATCTTTTGCCTATTTTTCTGTTGGGTGGTTTGTCTTCCTATAGTTTAGCTATAAGGACTCTTTATATATTCTGGATACAAAATCTTTGTTTTATATTGGAAATATTTTCTCCCTGTCTGTGACTTGTCTTTTCATTTTTTCAAACTATGTATTTTGAAGAACTGAAGTTTTAAATTTTGATGAAATACATTTTATCAATATTTTCTTTGGATTTGCACTTTTTGTGTCCTAGAATTCTTGGCCTAACCCAAGCTCACAGTGGTTTCCAGTTACCTTTTTTTCCTACAAGTTTTTTGGTTTCAGCTCTTACTTTTAGGTATATAATCCATTTAAGTTTTTTTAAGGGTTGTGACTTTTTTTCCCATATAGAGATATCCAGTTGTTTTGGCACCATTTGTTGAAAGTCTGTCCTTTTCCTATAAATCACCTTGGTCCCTTTGTCAAGAATCAATTGGCCACATATGCATGGGTCTATATCTGGACATTCTAGTCTGTTCTGTCAATCAATATCTATTCCTATGCCCACACCACACTGTCATGATTACTGTTACTTTGTGTTAAGCCTTGAAATCAGGTATTGTGACATTTCCAAAGTTGTTCTTTATGAAATTGTTTTGGCTATTCTAGAACCTTTGCTTTTATAAGTAAATTTTAGAATCACCTTGTCAATTTCTATTAATTAAAAAACCATGCTAGGATTTTAATTGAGATTGTATTGAACCTATAGCTCAATTGGGAGAGAACTAACATCTTAAAAGTAATGAGTTCATGAAGATGGTATATGTCTTTTGGTTAGGTCCTTAATTTTTCTCAGCAATGTTTTGTAGTTTTCTGTTTATTGGTCTTGCACGTGTTTTGTTAAACTTATCTTTATGTATATTTGATATTATTAATACAACTGTAGATGGTATTTTTGAGTTTCAATTTCCAGTTATTTATTGCTACCATATATAAATACAATTGATATTTTGTTTATTGCTATTATATCTTGTGACCTTGTTAAACTCATTTATTACTTCTAGTAGCTTCTTTGTAGATTCCTTAGACTTTTCTATCTGGATAATTACGTTATCTGCAAATAGAGACAATTTTATTTCTTAATTTCTGATATGTTAAAGAGAAAAAACAGCTTCACCAAAATTTTACAGAAGGCGATTTTTTAAAAACAGAATAAATGATTAGCTTCTTAGGTGAATTATAACATGGGCTTGGGACTTACTGAAAATACTGTTGTAGTATACTTACCACTTCTCTCTTCCCTTTATATAAAATAGAAATCTGTGTCTATTGAGAATAGAAGCAGTGGGTGAGATGAAGAAGCTGGGTCTGGGAAATTACTCAGTGAATTCAAACTGCATAGACACGTTGAAAGTATTAAAAAATACTTCAGTGTGGAATAGATATATATAATTAGGACTCTTTCTATCATAGAAAACTTACCCTGACCAGCATAAAGAGACACACAAGCAAACTTTTGTGAGTTATTTTATTTTCTTAGGTAACTGATAAATCCACGGCTGTGTCTTTGGGTCTGGCTGGATGCAGGATCCTGTCTTTCTCTGATTTTTGGATTTGTTCATAAGCAGCCTCTTCCCACATTACTGCAAGAGAACCTTCAGCAGCTCCAAGCTTGTCTTCTATAAGCTTGGCAACTCCTTGGAAAAGGAGCTTATCTCCTTCATTAGTTACAGTGGAAAGTCTGGGCTCCAGTTTCACTGGCCCAGCTGGGATCTGTATCCACCACTGAACCCCCAACCTGTGGCTTTGAGACAGGGAGGTGGGGTTAGCCTCACTCTAACCACTGGGATAATGAAAGGGTCATTACCAAAACACGGGGAAATAGATGCTGATCAGACATAAACATGCTGTCCACCACTAGAACTCGACAACATTTCTGTAGTGACTGCAGGCAGGCACAGATTTTTACCTTGACATTGTTTCACTGGGTGCATCATCTATGTCCTTTCCTTAACGTCTAATTTATAGTTTTCAAAGCAGCTTTACAGAAGTTTGCAACCTTCCCTCCTCCATTTAATAGTCTGAATTCATCAGATAATTTCCCAGACACAGCTTCTTCCTCTGACCCATTGCCTTTATCCTCAATAGATACAGACTTTGGTTTTACCTGTGAGAAAGAAACCAAGTGGAGAGGATACTGATATTTTGAATAAGTCCCTAAGCCCAGGCCACAGTTGACCTAAGAAGTTGATCATGCCCCTGCAATACTTATTCCTATCAGACAGGACTACTGGTGCTCCTCTGAACTCTGGTCTTCAGCTTCCCGCCTTTGGATCTTGTGGTTTTGCTCGCACAATATCCTTTGGTCAAATGCACTTCCTTCCATTTTTGTCTGTTAAATTCCCACTGAGCATGTAAGCCACTATCAAAAACCATCCCTGCACCAAGCCCCTCTGATTCAACCCTTTCCAACTTGGAGTTAACCTGTTTCTCTACAGTGCCCTCAGTCACAACACTTTGTACACTCTTTCTGGAATTGGAGTCTGGGGTCTGCGTATCTTACTAGAGTATAAGCGGTGCCTTGTCTTTCTGCATGGTTCCACTGGGTCTAGTACAGTGTATGATGCCCAACAAATTCTGCTGTAGTGTCTGCTGCATGGAATACATGACCCCTTATTCCTCTGCACATTCCCCAGCTCTTCCCTGCATGGGCCATGCAGTGTTGCCAAGTGGAGACAGAGAGCAGGGGCTGCCAAGAGAGCAGGCCAGGTCCAGGCAGCAGCCCAACACGCTGGCAGGGGCTAGGCATGGCACAATAGCAACCAGATGTCTATCAGTGGGAGAATGAGTAAGCAAAATGCAATAGATACACACAGTGACATACTACTCAGCCCTAAAAAGGAAGGAAATTCTGGTGCATGTTACAACCTTGTGCATATGGATGAACCTTGAAGACATTATGTTAAGTGAAATAAGCCAGACACAAAAGGACAAATGCTGTATGATTCCCTTATAGCAGGTACCTAGAATAACCAAATTCATAGAGAAAGAAGGTAGAATGATGGTTGCCCGGGGCTGGGGGGAGAAAGGGATGGGAAGTTATTGTTTAATGGGTTTGGAGTTTCAGTTTGGGAGGATGAAAAATTTCTGGAGATTGATGGTGGTGATGGTTGCACAACAATGTGAATATACTTAATACCACTGAACTGAACCCTTAGAAATGGTTAAAATGGCAAATTTTATATGTATATTTTTTACCACAATAAAAAAGAACTAGGTGTGGCGATTTGTCTTTTGAGGGAGACTGCAGAGTGGCTGGCGTCAAGTCCTGCTCCTCTGCCTCTTGTTAGGAAGCCACTGACCCTCAGCAAGCCTCAAGTTCCTCTCCTTTTTCTTATTGTATATATTTAAGGTGATGTTTGATACACATATGCATAGTGAGATGGTTGCTACAGTCAAGCCAAATAATATATGTGTCATCTTACATAATTACCTTTTTTTTTTTTTGTGGTAAGAGCACCTAAAACCTACTCTCTTAGAAATTTCCAGTGTATGGTACAATATTATTAACTATACTCCTCATGCTATTTTAAATGTCTAGATTCATTTATCCTACACAACTGCAACTTTGTACCCTTTGACCCACATCTCCCCGTCTCTAGTAACCCAAGTCTACTCTCTGTTTCTATGTATTCGACTTTTTTTTACTTTCCACATATAAGTGAGATCATATGGTATTTGTCTTTCTGTGTATGGCTTATTTCACTAGCATGATGTCCTCCAGTTCATCCATGTTGTTGTAAATGTCAGGATTACTTTCTTTTTAAAAGTTGAATAATATTCCATTGTGTGTGTGTGTCTGTGTGTGTGTCACAGTTTCTTTATTCATTCATCTATTGATGGACATTTAGGTTGTTTTCATATCTTGGCTACTGTGAATAATGTAGATATGTAGATCTTAAATGTTCTTACCACAATAAAATATAAAAAGAAAGAAAATAGCAACTAGGTGAGGTG
The DNA here is from genome assembly GCA_023783475.1 of Daubentonia madagascariensis. Lineage (NCBI taxonomy): Eukaryota > Metazoa > Chordata > Mammalia > Primates > Daubentoniidae > Daubentonia > Daubentonia madagascariensis. The sequence continues at coordinate 2,598,380 of JAKFHU010002206.1, read as the reverse complement.
ATAGATATGTTAATTATCTTGATTATGATGATTTTACAATGTAAACATATAAAAACATCACTTGTACACCTTAAATATATATAATTTCTATTTGTCAATTATACCTCAATAAACCTGGAAAAAAGATTATATGAGATAATGCACACGAAACTCTTAGACCATTGCCTGGTCCCAATAAGCACTCAGCCAGTGCTGGTTAACTGTGATCTTGATCCCCAACAGACTGAGAAGACTTCCACAGCAAGCCTGCTCACCCCAGGGCTGGCTTCAGCACCCACACAGCCTTCCTCACTGCAGGCGCTCACCTTCTCCTCTAGCTGGACTGTGTCCAGGGGACCATCAGATCCCAAAGTCCCATCCGTCCTCAATTCCACCAATGAAATCAGCAAAGTGACAACTTCCATCAGTTGTCAGCACAGAACTCAGCACCTTTCCGAGACAATTAAAAATTATAGAAATCTCTGCTGTCTTAGATAAAATTTGGTTCCTAATTTGAAAGTTTTCCAATTTAAAAGCCCTAACAAAGTGTTCAGCTATTTAATAGGTAAAGAGTCAAGGCTTTTAAATCAAAAACCATACACAAAAGTCGACAGCATCTTAGAAGAATATGCAAAACACTATTTTTAAGAGAATCTCAGGTGCAATTAGTAACAGTTTAACTATTATTGATATTACTGATAATTTTATTATTAATTAGACTAATACTTTCAGTATTTTAAATGCCAATAAAATCAATATTATTGATTACCAATGCCATATAATTATTAATATTATATTATGTATGATAATTATATTCTTAATAGACACACAAAAGTTCCTTTTTTTAACCTAATAGCAATAACTAATTTTTAAAAATCCAGGAAAAATTTTAAGACAATTGGTGTAGAATCTACTTGAAGAAAATAGAAAAAATAGTGATAAAGACTTAAAAAAACCCCTTTCAATTAAAGAGAGCTATAAATATAGCTGAATGAGGGGACTAAATGTCTACATTCTCTCCAAATTATTTAATAGATTGGGATTCAACGTAATCCTAGTCAAAGCATGGAAAGGACTTTTTTTTTTTTTTGGAGAGGACAAAGGATGAAATGTGTCTAAAGTATACCTAGAAGAAATTAGATGGACAAACACTAGTTAAAAAATTAAAATCAAAAATTAATTGGCAGAGGGAGGACTAGTTTTATCAGATAAAACACGTTATGAAGCAAGAGTCATTAAATTAATTTGATACTGGCACCAAAATAAGTATAAAAATCTACAAAGCAGACCAGAGAACTCAAAAACAGTTTTGTTAAAAGACCTTAATATTTGAGGACTATTTGACAAGTAGTACTGATGCAGATAGAAAACTACATAAATTAAAGAAGCAGATTTTATATTTCATCATACCCCAACTGAGATAAAATGGATTAAAATGTTAAATATTAAATAAAAATCAAAATGTAACAAACTAGAAAACATCAGTGCATGTTGAAATGATCTCTTGGCTAAGAGAAGACCAAGCTTAACACTATGGAAAAAAATACAGTGGACCAATGGATTTGACTATATAGAATTTAAATCTCTTATCTATCAATAAAGTCACAAAGAGAACTCATAACAAGGAAAATATATTCTGCATATATAAAAAGGATTTTTATCCTACATACATAAAGAATTCCTATGCATAAAAAATCAAGATCCCAAAAGAAAAAAAAATGCAAAGGCCACACAAAAAAGTTGAGTCATATGAGAATAAAGATGGATGGCTAATGAGTATGTGAAATTATCAATCTCATGAGTAAATTATAGGGATAACAATTAAAACAATATTATGAGGCTACTTTAAACCATCAACTGTATGAATTTTTTGTTTTTTGATTTTTTTTAAATTTCAAAATACAAATGTTTTTGTTACATGGATACATTTTATAATGCTTAAGTCGGGGCTTTTAGTATGCTTATCACCCAAACAGTGTTCCTTGTACCTGATAGGTAAGTTTTTACCCCTCCCCCCCTTCTTGATTTCCAATGACTTTTACATATCTTTGTGCTTGTGTGTGCCCACTGCACTGATTAGTTCCCATTTATTAGAGAGTGCATGTGGTGTTTGTTTTTCTATTCCTGAGATACTTCACTTAAGATAATGGTTTCCAGTTCCATCCAAATTGCTGCAAAAGACATTATTTCATTCCTTTTTATGGCTGAGTAGTACTCCATGGCATATATATACCACATTTTCTGAATCCACTAATGAATCATTGGGCACTTAGGTTGATTCCACATCTTTGCAATTGTGAATTGTGCTATGATAGACATTTGAGTGCAGGTGTCTTCCGGATAAAATAACTTCTTTTCCTTTGGGTAGCTACCCAGTAGTGGGATTGCTGGGTTGAATGGTAAGTCTACTTTATTTCTTTGAGGAATATCCATACTGTTTTCCATAGAGGTTGTACTAATTTGCAGTCCCACCAACACTGTATAAGCGTTCTTTTCTCTCTGCATCCGTGCCAGCATCCATTGTGTTTTGACTTTTTATAATGGCCATTCTGACAGGGATAAGGTGGTATCTCATGGTAGTTTTAATTTGTATTTCCCTTATGATTAGTGATGTTGAGCATTTTTTCAAAGGTTTTTTGGCAATTTTTCTATCTTCTTTTGAAAAACTTCTGTTCATGTTTTTTGTCCACTTTTTAATGGGATTGTTTGTTTTTTTAGTTGCTGATTTGTTCTTTGTAGATTCTGGATATTAGCCCTTTATCAGATGTATAGTTTGCGAATATTTTCTCCCATTCTATAGGTTGTCTATTTACTCTGTTGATTATTTCCTTTGCTGTGCAAAAGCTTTTTAATTTAATCAAGATATAAAACCATCTACCCACCACTGACTTATCTTCAACAAAGCAGACAACCACACACACTGGGAAAAGAAAGCCCTATTCAATAAACAACAGACACTGGGAAATGAAAGCCCTATTCAATAAACAGTGTTGGGAAAACTGGATAGCCACATGCAGAAGAAACAAACATATCTCTCTCACCATATACAAAAATTAATTCAAGATGGATAAAAGACTTAAATGTAAGGCATGAAACCATAAAAATCCTAGGAGAAAATGTAGGAAAAACTCTTCTAGACATTGACCTAGGCAAAGAATTTAAGACTAAGACCGCAAAGACAAATACAGCAACAACAAAAATAAATAAGTGGGACTTGATTAAACTTAAAAGCTTCTGTATAAATTTTTAAGAACTGCAATTCCCAGTGCCAGGAAAGGAGACTGAATGTGGAGTTGGGGGAAGAGTAAATTGTTATAACTGCTAAGAAGGCAATTTAACAATATGCATCAATTATTTTTAAATGCACATTCTTTGATTTAATAAATTAACTTTTAAAAATAAAATTATTCTCAAAATGTACTAAATTGCCTCCTAGGAATAACACAAAATATGGACAAGATTTACGCAACATTATTCATATTACCATAAAGAGAGCAAGAAACTTCTGCGTGTCCAGCCGTAGCTAGGGAATTGTTAATCAATAACTTCACACCCTGGGGTATTATGCAGGCATCACAAATGTTTACAAAGAGGGTTGACAGATATGGCAAATTGTGTGTGACAATGATAAACAGAATGAGAAAAATATTTACAACACCTGGCAGATAAGGAGTTAATATGGATAATATGCAAAGAGTATCTACAAATTAAAAAAGAAAAAAAGAAAAGTGACCCATTGCAAACACGGCAAAGACTATCAACGGTCAATTCACAAAAGAGGAAATATAATGGTCAATAAACTTAGGAGAACATATTCAACCTCTGGGAACTGGGTCAGTAAAAGTTATAGCAAAAACAAAATGCTATGTTTTACCCATCAGACTGACAAATGTGTATGAGTAATTATGTTAAATGCTGGCAAAGATGCAAGGATATAGGCACCTCATATATTGCCAGTGAGAATATGACTTGCCTCAGTCTTTTGGGAAGGTCATCTTAGAGTATATATGAAAGTTAAAGTATGCATATCTTTTGACCTGGCAATTCCACTTTATGGCTTTTTCTTATAGAAATAAAAGCATTATTTTTAAAGCAAGGAGAGGGAAGAAATTTTCTGAATGTTCGTTAATAGAGGAATGATTGAGCATGCTGTGTGTGTCAGAACTAAAGAATGCTATGCAGCGGGGAGAGAGAGAGAGAGAGAGAGAGAGAGAGATGTCTCTGTCTGTTTTCCCAAACGGATAACCGTGATAATTTACTAAGAGAGGAAAACAAGCTATAGAGAAGTGAAAATGTATGATCTGTGTATGAGAGTAAAAGCCTATTTTTGTTACATCTTTCTTTTGTTTTCTTTTAAACTTTTTATTTGTTTCTTTCGTTTTTCTATTTAACTTTTGTTAAATCTTTCTCTCTTCCTCCCTCCCTTTCTCCCTACTTTCTTTTTGGCCGCCTTCCTGTCCTTCTGCTTTCTCTCCTTCCTCCCTTCCTTCCTTCCCTCCTCCTCCTCTGCTCCTCCCTTTCCATCTTCCTTCTCTCTCCATCATGCTCCTGTATCTCTCACGGATGCGAACACAGCAGCGGAAGGGGCAGTACCCGCGGTCAGCACTGTTATTTCATGAGGACGCAGTAGGGGAGCGGAGGGAACGGGCTAGATTATTTGTTATTTTTTGTGTGTCTGTTTTTCAACACTGGTTATGGAGAACACAGGGTGATTTTATAACTTTAAAAAAGAGATTTAATAAAATAGATTCTAAGACAAGATTATGCTCTAAACTCTGATTTTTTTTTAAGTACAGAAAAAAAAAAAGATCAAAAATAAAAGTGCCAAAAGTTAAGAGATTTCCTCGATGAGCAGACAGGTATAGTGATTTGCTTCTTTATACACTGTTCTTTGCTTTTCCAATTTAAATCAAAAAGCATTAATTCCAAATTTTTAAAAAGTGTAGTAATGAAGTCATTTTTTCCATCCTCTTTGCTTCAAGGATTTTACTTTTCTGGAGGTGTCTCCAGAAATGAAAGGCCACCCCCAGTTCCCCACGCGTTCAGAGAGGGCACTGTTACCCCTCTGCCTCTGTCAGGTGTGGCTTCTGGGACCCAGGAGCACCCAAGGAGGAGAGGAGGGGGTGGCCCTTTAGCACAGGAGAGCCAGGAGGAGCCCCTGCTCTGCTCGCGGAGGGCACATGGCAGTGGCTGGTCTACCTGGAGGGGTCTCTGTGGGTATCAATATCCTCAAACTCCACAGGCAGTCACTGTGCAGCATTATGGCCCCTCTGTAAGCCCCAGAAGGTGGCCGCACAGCCTTTGGTCACAGAAAGGAGAAGGAGCCCATTCCACCGGCAGGAAAAGCATTTAGTCAGTGTGGCAGGGAGGTGGCAGGGAGAGCCGCATGCAGGAACCTCCTGCGCTGTGTATCTGTGTGGGTTTGGGCCTGGGCCTGCCCTGCCCCGCGGGGGCCTGTGGGCGGCCAGGGCTTTTGGAGACATTCCGCTTTGGGGCCCTTCCGTTCTGGGCATGGATGAGTAACTCTTCCACCCTGGCAATAAAGTGGGGAAGGAGACAGTAAATAAGCAACGGGCAAAATTAAAACCAGTAATGAGCCGTATGAATATTGTGGTGTTACAATGCTGGAGACACATTTATTTGGGAGCATTGCATGTTCTGGGAAAACATAATGGCACTGTGGCTATGCAGCCTCATTTTCCTCTGCCGAGTTTCCGCTCATCGGCCCCGGAGGCTGGCAGCGTCCGCACCTGTGCCCAGATGCTTTTAAAACCTTGGCAGGGAGAGGCAGGGCCATTATGGAGGGATGGAGGGAGGACGGAGCTCTAAGGGCGGGCTCCTCTGGCTCCTGAGTAGGGAGGCGCGGCCCCTCCACGCACCCTGGCCTACCACAGAGGGGGAGCAGCAGAGGGGGCCCAGTCCTTCCAGCAGGAAGGCTGCCAAGGACTAGGGCGTCACCCCACCCACGCAGGGGGATGCTTGTCCTGACATCTACACCACACCCCCTGCCCCTGCACATGTGGGTGCCTAATGAGTCCATGCTGAGGAGAGGCCTGGGGCTTGTTTGAGTCTGCTGTGAGCTTTGGCTTGGGACAGAGCTTTGACCTGGAATCGCTTCTTCCACAAGGGTCTAGAAAATGTCCTTCAGGTCCCAATGCCCTGCAGCAGGGAGGGAAGTAGAATGCAAGGCTGTACGGGGGTGAACCTGAAGGCTTAGCTGAAGGGCCTTGGAGGAAAGCTGATAAGGATAAGAAACTTTCTAGAGGTTTTGGGCTTTCTGGAGCCGGTTTTAGGAGACGGAGCCCTTGCAGCCCACTTACTCTCAGGGAGGAATGCCGGGGAGCCAGGGAGTAAGGGTTATATGGAAATGTGGCCTGTACCACAAAAGAGCGATGTAGGGATTCCAGAGCTCCTAAGCTACTTTATAGAGAGGGAAGTGTGGTCAAGACATTACTTGGAGGCTGGCGGAGTTGTTTATTAAAAAAACAGACCATTGCACGCTCAGGTTGGCTTCTCCCCACCTCTGAGTGTGTGGAAAGAACCTGGTGCAGGGTTGGAGGGTGGAGGGGAGGGTTGGTACTGGGGATCTTGGCATGGCCTTTTGTGGCTTTGCTACTGTGTATAGGTTGTTGGGAGCACTTTCATGTCTGTTCATTGTTTCCCAAGTTACTGCAAGAAAATAATGTTCTGCTGGAAATGTCCAGTTAAATTGTTTTAAAACTGGGTCACAGGATTTGAGCCTGCTCAACTTATAGAAATGCTGTATAGTTGGTCATCTTTTTTCAATGCATGAGTATTTTTGAATTAAAGTATACAAGTTTGGCAAAAAGGGAATAGTTTGAATAGTACAATACATTCATATTTTACATGTGTGCTCTTAATCTGTCCTCTCCATACTACATGTATAAGTCTTGCAGCGAGGATCGAATACCCAGGACAATTTAGGCTACATTTTAAGTGGTTTTCAGGAACGGTCCTAACTCAGCAGGAGTTTGACCATGTTCTGAGCCTGCACCCTCACTCTATGCGTGATGGAATTCCACTGTAGCTAGCAAGCTCTGAAACTCCTCCCGGCCATTGTTACTGTTGTAAGAGTAGGAAAAGCAAAGCCCAGGGAGTGGCAGGCGTGCAGGATCAGGAGACAGAGCCCAGGGTGATTTCTACTTTGCCTTCAAAGTGTGTGGACTCCATTGTCTGTGTTCTCTCACTGCCTCCCCGACTTTATATTGAACTCTTAGCAGCTGAGGACCACACTGCTGTCCTTCTTGTCCTGATTCATACAGACCAGAGCTGAGCCGAGCACATAGCAGCTGCTCCATAAAGAGCCAGCATCTCTGCCCCAGCCACACCCTTTCCAGAGGTTGAGTTCCTTGAGCTAACTTCTGGCAGAGCACTCTGTGTGTGTGTGATGCATGCATGTGCACTTGTACGTGGTGTGGACGTGCTGGCATCCACCCTTTTCCCCCACAGGGCCAGGGGGATGGGCAGGTCTGTGGATGCCCCCAGTGCAGTGGCCCACAGTAGGGACACTTCACACATGCAGCAGGCAGCATCCTGTGGGTCTGGGCCATGGGAGAGACTATGTGGTCTGTTGGCTGGAAGCTGAACTGATAATCCACATCAAGAGGGAATTGGCTCTTTTAAGACAAACGCTTCCAGATGCCAGGATCACTGGGTCTGTGTTACTACCCAGATGGGTCTGGGTGGGAGCCAGAAAAGTAACAGCAGTTGATAAAATCAGAAAGGTAGTTAATCAGAAAGTAGCTAGCTTGGGCAGAGTCCTGGGAGGCGGGGCTTACCCAGAAATGGTCTAACATTGCAGGAAGTGTGCCAGGACCTCAGAGTGTGGGGGTACTTCACCCTCTCTCCAGTGTCAGTCTGTCCAGTGTGGGGCATCCTACCATTTGCTCCTGCCAGCGGGAACCTGCTCCCAGATATGCTCCAGCCGCGTGGGGTTGGGGAAGCCTCTGACAGAATCAGGTTTTCTATCGAGATTACAACTGACGACCTGTTTCCTGGTCGCTGGGAAGTGCTCATGGGCAGGAACTATGTTGACATGTCTGTTTCCAGATCCAGCTGGAACCATTCGAGGAAAATGAAAAGCAGGGAAACTAAGTGGGATTGAACCTCTGAGAACCTAAAGGGAACTTTTTTGCTTAGAGTGTGATTTGGGACATTTAAATATTTTAAGGATTCAGGCAGATGATCTCACATTTGAGGGTGCTCTTCCCACATCACTGCGTTAGAAGGGCTGAGGCTATAAACCAAAAGCAGTCACAGCTGATCCTGTGTGCCTTGAATGGAACCCAGAAAAATGTCTGTTCTGGAGTGATGAGCCATCCAGGTCACCTTCGTCTCTCACCTGGTTGACCTTAGCAGCCTCCCAAAAGGGCTCCGGCTTCATCTTCACCCCCCTAGAGTTCCTTGTCCACACAGCAGTGGTGCCCCTGTTTGAAGCTCTCCAATGCCTTCCTGCTGAGATTAGAATGAGGTACAAATTCCTTATCACCTACAAGGTCCATGGGAAGTGGCCCTGTCCACTTTTCTGGCCTCATCTCTGGCCCGCTATAGCCATACCAGACTCCTTGACCCTCACACAGCCCAAAGGACTTCCTGCTGCAGGACACTCGCACCTGCCTCTCTGGGTCTGAGATGCTCTTCCCCAGGTTTAACCATGGCTGTCCCCTCTTGCATTCAGCTGTCCATTCAGGTTTCACCTATTCAAAGAGATTACTCAAAGTAGCCCATCCTAGTTGTTTTCTTCCCCTATTGCCCTGTGTTATGTTCCTCAAAGCATTAGTCCTTTTCCGAGTTTATCACGATGACATTTTAACTTGTCTATTGTGTGACTTCTATTGGAATATAGGCTCCCTGAGAGCAAGGTTTTGCTTCTTTTGTTCACCGCCATGTCTCCAGTGCCTAGGATGGTTCTTAGCCGAAGTCAGCTCTCCACAAAAATATAGTGGATGGATGGATGGATGAACAGATAGATGAATGGGTAGGTGGATGGATGAGTAGGGGGGGCCTGTGCAACCCAGGAAGAATTTGGCATTTCCAAATGGTGGTCATTGCAACAGGACTCCTTGAGGGTCAACTAAATTGGCAAAAGATCAGGCCAGAACCATCCTGTCATCAATGCTTCTCTAGCTTAGAGAATTCTTATTATGTTTTTAAATGTAGCCCATGCAAAAGACTAGCTGTTGGGAAATTATGAGATATTTTCCCAGGTATCTTCTTTCTACCTTTTTATTCAGGCAACAAACAACTAGAAATGAATTTTGGATGAGCAAACTTTGGTAATGGATTTTCTCTTCCCAATGTAATATTGTAATAGTGACCACCATTTTTTTTTTTACCAGATCATCTTCTGTTGCTGACTTGAACACTCACTTGAAGAAAATGTTTTGTGATCTAACTCAGAAATGAAATTCCTTGAGAATGAGCTCTTCATGGAAATGGTATATTTCATGACGAGATGCCACTGAAGGTTAAATAAGGTCTAAGTGTGCCTGTAAATTATTTACTTTAGCAAATGTCAAGCAAGATACTGAGCTTCATATAACAATACTAATTATTATAAGAAATAATTTCTTTTCTAAATAACATTTATACTTCTTTGATAATAAACATAATAAAAACCTCTTTGAGGAACATTTAGAAGCGTATAAAAGAGACTATTTTAATCAACTCTAATCCCATCACTCTGAGATGACTATTCTAGCTGAATTTCCTTTCTATCTTTTATTTTTGTCTCTCTCTCTATAAACATCTATGTATATTTTACATGGTTTTAATTATCCCCTAAATACATTTTTTCTTGCTTTTTTCACTTAAAATTACATCCCATGTATCTCCCCGGGCCATTTAAAAACTCTGGGCACATATCATTCCATTGCTTCATGATATTTCATCATGTGGACTAGCAGTGTCCAACAGGTACATAATGTGAGCCACAGATGGAATTTTGAATTTGCTAGGAGAGAAAATAAACACATTTTAAAAATCAGGTGAAATTAATTTTATGAAAATTGATGTGGAATCATATATTTTATTTGCTCCCATATATATAAATTTTTGCCATTTCAACATGTAGTCAGTATAAAAATTATTGAGATAATTTACATTTTTTCGACTAAGTCTTTGAAATCTATGTGTATTTTACATCTCGATTCACATCAGCCACATTCCAGGTATTCAGTGGCTACACGTAGTCAGTGGCTGGCTACCATATTCAATAGTGCAGGTCTGGTCTATTGAAAATTAGTAGTGTGATAGTTCATGCACAGTGGAAGGGATTTTACGCTAATTCCAGTATTCCAACTTAAAAGGCCATCTTCCAAGAATAAAAGCAGCCTGAAATTAGAGTTACAGTTATCCTCTATCAGGGCTCAAGGTGATTAATTCAGTTTGATAGTTACAAGATATAGCCTCAATTCCTCAAAATGCTAAATGAAGTGGAAAGATGTTGAAAACAAAGTTTTTCAAATTATGCATTTGATACCATTTTGCCTCTTTTCAAAGATGATTTCCTAGGCTCTAATAGAAGCTGATGTCTCCTAGTATATTAAGATCATATTCAATACAAGGCAAATGAATTGAATTAAGTTGGATGGTATTGATTACTGTCAGTCCTGCCTCACCCCTGGGTCCGTCTGCTCTCTCCAGAGGAGTCCTGAGTCTCCACGGAAGATCACCGGTAGTGTGGGACCCTTCTGCCTCCCCTCCTCGTATCAGGATAAAATGCTTATTATTTGGTACAGTTGTTACACTTTGGAGCCCAGCTGGGGCTATCCTTTTGCAGACTCAGTTTTAAATTTTACTCCTGGACCAAAGGAATTTGAAGGGAGTCCAATGGTTGCAACTGATCCCCAAAGGATGTTCTGCTGTAGCAAGCACCCTGATTCTGTGTGTGAACAAGACTTCATGGAGGAGGAAGAGGGAAGACTATCCCTGTCCCCAGGGACCCTCCTGCATGATTATGGGGTCCAGCCAAACAGCTAACAGGGTCAGGAGAGACATCCCAGAGCCCACCTGAGCTAATGGAGGCCTGGTGGCTTAAGTCCAACATGGGGCCATCCAAAATCTCTCACTAGGTGTCTCCCAGGCGTCATGTACTGAGTCCTGGGGACACAACAATGACTCAGATGGTATCTGTCTGTAAGACTATCCATTGAGGGAGCTGAACAAGCTAACCCCAAACTCTGACATATCTCTGTGAGAAGAGATACGCCTGAAATGCTGTGTGCAGTGTAGCCAGTAGGTATCTCAGGCCATACCTGTGGGAAGCCCTCTGGGATGGCTTCCTAGAGGACAGGACTGACCAGCAACGTGACCTTAGTTAGGCAGGCTCCTCCTCCTCCCTGTGCCTTGTGAAATGAGCAAAATAAAAGTACCTACCTCATTGGACTGTTATGGGGAGGAAATGGTATAATCCCTGTGAAATACCTAGCATGCAATCAGTCAGTAAACATTGGCTGCTATACTGTTATTGCTGTTGTTGTTTCATTGGAAGGTGGGTATGGAGCCCAGACTGTGGTGATGTGGAGACGTTGTTTGACGCAGGGGAGAGATGCAAGAAGATTTGCAGTTTTAGACAATTGCTCTGGTGTTGTGGCTACAGAACTGCCTTGTAGGAGGGGCTTTGGACTGCCAACCAGCTGGAAGTGGCATTGAGGGGGACTCAGCTTAGAGCTGTATTTACATAACAAGAGCGTTACTTTTATTAGATTGTGAGTTATGATCAACAAAAAGCAGCATTATAAAAAGAAGCATTTATTCTCACTTAACATTTTGTTTTTATTTGTTCTTCCTTTTTGCTGTCATCATCATTGTCTTCACCATCATCCTAGGGTATGTCTTGGAAAGATCGGGGCATGGGGGATTTTGGGGGGTCCCACCGTTCTGCCCACCGGGTGTAAGGTAGCGGGGGCGTGGGCACGGGCAGTGCGCGGTGTGGGGCAAAGGAGCCGGGAACAAACCTCAAGTGAGGAGACAAAGTAGCCTCGACTCCCACCCTATGGGGGTCCCCACAGCGCTTCACAAAGAGTGGCCCCATATTTACATGGCCTCCTCCCTTTCCTTTATCTCAGTCATCAAAAGTTTAAGGAGATTTAAAAACCACTGGGGTGTTATGTGTAAAATACAACCTCAGGTCACTGATGGAATTCATGCACAGCTTCCGCCAAGTCAGGGCCGGGGCCCACCCCTCCAGGGTGTCTGGGCTGTCACTCTCCCCATCTGTCTTCCTGATTGTAAAAATTAAACACATGCACAGGAGGGCTTGGGAGGCAGAGTTATAGGGGATATAAAGTGCCTGACAGCATATAAACTTGGCCATCCCGCAGTGGAGCACCCAATCACGGTGTTGCTGAGCGGCGAGAGGGGTTCTCGGATCCAGGTAGCAACAGGCAAATTGCAAAGGGGAGAGGGAGCAGAGGGGTCAGCTGAGTGCAGTGGGGGCCACTGAAGACCCCGGTGTTTCCAGGAGTTGGGCTGATCCTCCCAGGGTCCTTGGCCCACCTTCCAACCATGGTTAAGTGCCCCACTTGCGGGGGTGGCAGAGAAGCGAACAGAGGCTGCTGTGGAACAGGCCCTGCAGCAGCTGTAGGGAGTTGAGGAGGAGGCGGGAATTCCAGTGCAAAAGGCAGATGTGGAGACACCAGACTCCCTCCCCGCGTGAATGTGAGTGGCATCCCTGCCATTTGCTTTGCTGAGCACAGCCCCCATAGGTTTCAGACAAGATGTGGAGAAATTGCCAAGCTGGTGGTGAAATCTAGAGCTGTAGATACATTCAGACGGGCAGCCAAAAAATTGCAGCTATGGAGCAGGAAATCTGAGCTCTACACAAAAGAAGTGGTAAGCACTGCAGCTGCCACTGGGGCTCCTTTGCACGGGGCAATTTGAGGTCTCTGGGGCTTCAGGGACACCCAAAGGGCCAGGGTCACCTGATGGGGAGGCCCAGGCCAGCTGTGCTTGGGGGTCTGGCTTTGTGCAAGGGCTAGAAGTATTGTCTGCAGGGTGCTGAGCCCCTCCCTGTCCGGAGAGACTCCCCAGCCATTCTTACTGCCAGGACATCTGGAGCACAGGAGGGACAGAATCCCTTAGTGTCTCTGTGGCCCGAGGCTGTGGGTGGGGCCCCCCTTGGTCGGTATGTGTGTGTGTGAGAGAGAGACAGAGAGACAGAGAGAGAGAAAAACAGGAACAGACGCAGAGAGACAGAGACGAGACAGAGAGGCAGAGTGAGCAAGTGAGCCAGGAAGAGTGGAGGGAGAGGACAGAAGCACGGGGTGAAAGCTGCAAGTGTTATGAGGACTAATACTCATTTTTTCATTTTTCTTTCTTTAACTATTTCTAGAGCACCTTCTGTGTCCCGGGACTGTGCACGCCAGACTCAGTCCCAGCTTACTGAGCCCACAGAGGGGTATCAATCCCACAATCACACAAATATTACTTAATTGACAATGGAGGTAGGTGGTTTGTGCTGTGCCGTATTTTAAACGTGTACTGCTGACCTCCACCCGTGCCTTCCTAGATTTGAAACTTGTCTGTACATCTTCCAAGGAGGCTCATCGATTCCATCCTGTGAAAGTCAAGGGAGAGAACACTTGGTGTGTCCATTTATTTATTCATTGCAAGAATTTAGATCTGGCACTGATCGGTTGTCCCCTGAGACTAAGGAGCAAATGCCAGGGGGCACTTCTGAATTCCAGCATTGCTGCTGCTTCCCAGAGGAACTTGCAGCTCCCTTTTGTCAGATATTTATTTTGAAGTGTAATGTTCGTCCTGAAAAGTGCACCGATTGTAAGGGTCTAGCTAAACAAAAGGAGCACACCTGTGTCACTAGTGCCCAGGTTAGAGACTAGAACAGGAAGAACCCTCTTCCCATCTCCCCAGCCAGCGCCTCCATGTGCTGTCCCAACTTCCACGAGCCGGGGGTTAGTTTTGCCTGTTCTTGAACTTTAATGGACTCTTTCCACATGTGCTCTGTCTGTTGTCCCTCAACCTCCTGTCCAGGAGATCCCTCCATGCTGTTGTGTGGGCTTTGCTGGTGTCTGGAGTGTCTTTCCACTATATCTGACCACACCACAAAGAGGTGCAGTTGACTTTGGACCTGAGGGGCCCATCTCCCCTTGGCCTGGTCCCCATGTGCCCTGCCATATCAGCTGGGTTCCTCAGAGCCCACAGAGAGCACAGGTCACTCAAAACGCTGCTGAGCTGGAAGAGAACTTCTCTTGTGCACAGAAGCCTTCACTCCTGTTGGAAGTTCCCGTACCCTTTCTCACTGCAGAGGAAGTGCAGTGAGGATCATGACGCTAGGGCCAGACCGCCTGGGAGTGAACTGCTGTATGACCTTTGGTAATTTCTTAAGCTCTCTGTGCCTTGGTCTCCTCGCCTCTATGGTGGGGTTGCTGATTGCAGTTACTTCATGTGCTTGCAGTGAGGGTTGAATGTGCAAGCCGCCCTCATCGGGAACCGGCGGTGTAAGCTGCCGTCATGTTTCCACCACCACCAATTTGAGGATGTGGGTCAGCAATTTTTCTTCTTGGCTTCTTGGATGAGGAAACAGAAACCTGGAAAAAGTTTCCTGCACAATGTTGCTTAGGGATCCCCTAATGAATCCTTCTTAAGGTGGACCTGCAGGTATTATAATGGGAGGTGTGGAAAATGCAGTCCTTAAGATGACACTGACTAGAAGCTCAGTGCCTCATCTTGTTCAAAGAGGGTTGGCATCCTTTATTTCATATGGCCCTTGTGGCAATCCTATAGCATCAGATGCACAGGGAGAATTCTTCCCATTAGATCCCATTTCACAGATCAGAGATGACTGAGGTACAGGAAGGTCACACAGCTGCCAAATGGGGCACCACATCAGAGTGGGTATTCTGACTCCAAATCTGCCTCCCCTGTTCCTTTCCTCGTGTTGTTCCTCCAGCTTGTAGTGGAGGTAACAGCGGGAGGCGTTCATTCAAACATCCATCTCTGGAGCACAAACTCCTAAGACCGAACCCTGGCCTGTTTTAAGGCTATGATCTTATACCCTGTTTTGCTGGAATTTTCTTATCCTCACTGGGGAATTCTCTGCCTCTTAGAGTTTGGCAAATATACATAGTCAATAGAACATTTCAATAATGCTTTTGAAATACGAAAAAAATAACCATCATATGTAAGAGGAATATAAAAATATAACATATAGGTTAATGCAGTTGCTCTAGTTGAACATTTAATTTTTCTTTGAGCTTCCTGGCAGCCAGAGCAAAAAAAGACTTACTGGTAGCAGGAAGTATGACCATGTTCCAGGGGAGATGGGGTCCTCTAACTTTGTGCAGGGTACATTGAACATAATGAGGTTGAGTTTGTGGGTTGTGTTTTGCCCTGAGAACTTGTAAAAATCAAGACTGCGATGACAAATTAGCTCCTGGAAGCTTCCCCGTGGAGGACCGGGAGTGGGCAGGCAGCTGTGTGGTGAAGGTGAGACTGAGTGCCACTGGCAGGAGACGATGCAGGCATGGTGCTAGCAGTGGGTCATCTTCATGGCCACCAGGGCTATTCGTCAGGGTTACAGTGGTCACACCCAGATGCCCTGAGCCAGGAAGATTATCAGAATCACCTGGGAAGACTTTGTTTCTCAAACATACACATTCCTTGGCCCTTCTCAGGTGCCCTGATTATGACCCTGAAGCCAGAAGGTTGAGAAGCTCAACAGGTTTCAGAACCACCTGTTTCTACATACCTGTGTCCTCCTTCCAGGCAGCAGGTAGAACAGAGAAGGAAGCTCTGAGCAGAGAGTCAAGCGACTTGTCTGAGCTCTCGGGTTAGCAGGGAGAGGAGGCAGGAGGTGAGCCTGAGCCTCCCACTTCCCGTCAGTTGCTTCATCCACCGTCCTAGAGACTTGAGAAGAGCTCCCCACAGTGATCAGGTAGAATAGGAGAGCGATGCCCACCCCACCCCCCAGCCTCAGAAGGCAGATGTTTCTTTTGAAAGTTTTGGTTCTCCATTATAAAGAGCTTATTTTACAGTAGTCCAGGGTGTAGTAACAGGAGTAGCTAAAGGTTATAGGGTTCTATTTAAGACTTATCTCCATAATTCCTCCCAACACCCTGTGAGGTATGTGCTATTATTATACCCACTTTACAGATGGGAAACTGTATTAGTGTTTTTCAGAGAAACAGAATCAGTAGGCTATATATAGATATATAAGAGGGGATTTATTATGGGAATTGGCTCAAGCTATTATGGAGGCCGAGAAGTTCCATGATCTGCCATCTGCAAGCTGGAGAACCAGGAAATCTAGTGGTGTAATTTAGTCTGAGGCCAAAGGCTCAAGAACTTTGGGGGTGGGAGAGGGGTGCTGCTGGTGAAAGTTCCAGAGTCTGAAGGCCCCAGGGTCTGGAGTTATGATATCTGAGGGCAGGAGAAGATGGATGGCTCAGCTCCAAAAGAAAGAGAGATAGAATTCACCCTTTTTCCTCATTTTTGTTCTGTCTGGGCCCTCAGCAGATTGGACAATGCCAGCCTACATTGGTAAGAGCAGACGTTCCTCACTCTGTCTCCTGATGTGATTGTGAATATCTTCTGGAAACACCCTAACACACATACCCAGAAGCAACGTTTTATTGGCTATCTGGGTATCCTTTAAGCCAGTCAAGTTGACACCTAAAATTAACCGTCACAGAAACTAGGGCAGAAAAGTTGAACTTAGTTGGTTAAGGCCAAATGGCTGGTGGATGGTGTTAGCAGAATTTGAAGCTGGGCTCTAGCACCTGCACTTCCCTGTGTTGACCCAAGTCAGGGGGAAGGTTTTTCCATAAGATGAAGCTCCTATGTTTTTCTGTTTTTCTTTTCTACCTTGATGCCAAACAATTGCAATGTTTATGCTGCCTCAGGTCAAATAGTTTCAGGATGTAGGTTTTCGTAGTTTCTGTAGCTGATTTCATGTATTCTCAGGTTTCATTTTCTATTATGTTTCTGAATGGTACAAGCCATTATTGTGTTTTCTTCTTGTGGCCTCAGGCTGTGCTATTGGAACATGGATGTGATCTAAAACAATGAAGTGAGGTGCCTACTTCCATCTGTGTGCCCTCCCGGTCCTACTCTCCATTATGCTTGGGATGGTCATTCATACTTTAGTATGAATTAGAAAACAACAGGACTAGGCCTGCTATTGGCAAAAGCCCACTGTATATGGACGTAGCTCTGGGGGTATGGGTAGAGGGAGCATGGGAATAAGAATATTCCACATATTTATCTTTCTCAGTCTGAGGATTTTCCTGCCTACCCATGAATAGGGGCCTCTTCAAACAGCCCATCTGGTGTCACTGCCTGCTCCCGACATGCGCACAGAGGCATGGGCATGCTGACTCTCTAGCCAAGACCCTGGCTCAGGTGATGCTTTATCCCAACCTGGTAAGACAAAGAGAGCAGGATTGCTATTTCCCTGCCTGGGGGTGGGGTGGCAGTTATTGCTTTAGAAAAAGAAAATGAAATCTCTGTTAGCAGAAGAGAGCAAAATTCCCTTGGTTGTTGGAACAAATTATTTTCTTATAAGGCTCTGGTTGTGCAATGGGGGAGGCAAAGGACAGGCAGACTTTATATTTATTTTTAAGTTTATTTTACTCTGGAACAGAAAGCAGGCCCGGCTGGGGACTTGGATCCTTGTCCCATGCCTCTTGCATAAGAAGGACACACATACATCTTGGAAGAAGGCAAGCCAGTGGGTCATCTGTCTTGGGAGAAACTGATCGTCCGTGTGCCCAGGAAAAGGTCAGGAACCTGTGGGTATTAATTAATCCAGCCGGCCACACAGCCTCCCACGTTTATCAGGGAGGAACGTGGCATTTGGCCAGGATGATAGGTTTTAAAGATTGGTGTTTTATTAAGAGGACAACATCTGTTTACTGTTTTGTGGGAATTAAGTGTTCCTTTGTAAGGCTGTTGGAAACAGGTGTGGTGAGTAGCAGAGGTTAATGGTCCTTTTGCCATATCTTGTCTTAATCTTGTCCCTGTTCTCCAAGGGGTCGTGGGACAGGGACATGCACAGACCTCAACTGCAATTGACACATAGAGTGCTAGGGGGACCACTCAGATCTCCGTTGCACAGGCTATTGAAAGGTCTGCATCCTTGTCCAGGCTTCTGAGCTGGCTTCTCATTGTCACCTCCCCATCCCAGCTCTGGGTTCCACAGAATCAGTCCCTCTTGGAGATCGTCTTGGTCATCCTGTGCTATGTGCCTTACCCACCTGATACAGACCCCTGCTACCCCCTGAATTTACGCGGATAAATATCTGTGCACGTGAAAGATTGTCCCGAAGGTTTGGACAGGGAAGGAGTTAGATCGCAGGAGCACAAGTGACGGCACGTCTCAGTTGTGTATCCGGCGTGTAACAGCCCACAGCTGTTGCCACGGCTGCGGATGTTTTGAGCAGCGACTTACAGCTCCTCAAAGCCTGATGCCCCACCCAGAGCCATGAGCCCACAGGGGGACCACATGCTTCTGGGCAGCCATGGGGTGATTTTAAGTGCTATGGAGAACACCCTTTATTCAAACAGCTATATATTTAATTTTCTTGTTATTTTCTCTCTGTGGCAAGTAATGCTCATTTTACTTTTACAGTAGTCATATAACCTTCCTCTTAAACACTATTTAAATTTAAAAAAAGTAATTTTAAGGGAGAAATATTAAACAAACGGTAGAAGTAGTGTAGTGTGGCAGTGCGGCAGCACTAGAGGAGGGGATGAGCGGGGACCTATGTCAGGGTCCTTTCCTGGTAAAGCTGGCAGTTCTGCATCCTGCATCTGAGTCCTTCCTGCTTCCGCCATGCAACCTTGGCTTGTCACTCGGGCCTGCAGCCTCCACGTCCTCATCTGACAAGTGGGAAGGGTTGGACCGGCTTCTTATTCGCATCACCTTGTGGGTTTCTAGTGAGATAAACCAGATAAATATTTAGGAGGTATTATAATTATTATTACTATTATTATTACATACATTAGTATTTATTAAAAGGCAACTAACATGTGGTGAGCTCCCCACGTTATGCCAACCCCTTGCTAGGCACCACATAGAAATCGCATCATGTAATCCTCCCCCAGCTTGTATGAGACCCCCAATACCCACATTTGAGAAGCAAGGATTTTAGAGATAAAGTGTCAGGGACTCTCACACTCCCCACACCAAGATGGTATGGAGCAAAAATGAAAGACAAACATTCCCTAAATCTTTCTACAAAATTAATTAAATTCACATTTCAAAATGCTGGTTTAGTCCTGAATTTAACTGTCTTCTGTTTTTGTAGAGCTTATAGAGAGAATGAAAATATCTGTCCAGAAAAATGTCTTTTAGTCCATGCCCTGCTTTCCAGCATCATAAAGACAGAACATTTCAGGAACTTGGCTTTGATAAGAAAATGTTAGAAGAAAATACACCAGCATATATGCTAATGGTGATTGTCTCTGGGCTATGGGACTATAACAGCATTTTCTGTTCTGTCTTTCCTTTTTTGAAGACTTTCTACTTTATTGTATAAGTAGAAATTGCAACATAGAACCTAGGTTATAAATTTGCTGAGACCCTTTCCGGTGTCTGAGAGGCCAACACTATTTTCATGACAATATGACATTATTTGCCTTTCCATTTTGCACTGATGGTGAGTAAAACTGTTGGCTCCTTGGCACAAATCTGTACTAGGAGTTATTGTGTTATTCACTGTCATGCATGTGCAGAAATAACGAAAGACAGTTCACTGAAGGATGTACTTGATGTGGTGTATACATATAATAGAATATTATTCAGCCTTAAAAAGGAAGGAAATCCTGCCACATGCTGTAACCCGGATGAACCTTGAGGACATTATGCTAAGTGACATAAGCCAGTCACAAAAGGACAAGTACTGTATGATTCCACTTATATGAGGTACTCGGAGGAGTCAAAGTAATAGAGAAAGAAAGTAGAGTGGTGATTGTCAGGGGCTGGTGGAGAGAGGAGCAGGGAGTCAGTGTGAGACGGACGCTAAGTTTCAGTTGGGGGAGAGGAAAAGAGTTCCGGGGTCAGATGGTGGTGATGGTTGCACAACAATGTGAATCTAATTAAAGCCATTGCACTGTGCACCCAAAAATGATTAAGGTGGTAAATCTTACGTTATATGTATTTTAGTGCAATAAAACATAAATAAATAAGAGTCAAATCGATTATAAATTTGAAAAAAAATGAATGCAGTTGATGAGGTGAAAAAAGTCATCCAATTCATTAAGTCTCGATCTTTAAGCACAGGCCTTTTAAATATTCCTTGTGATGAAATGCGAAGGAAGAATGGAGCACTTTTGTCCCAGGGCTTCCCCAGGAGAAGCACCTTTGCAGTCTTTTGGATTATGAACTCAACTAGCTGCTTTTTTCAAGAAGCACCATTTTTACTTGAAAGAATAACTGATAGACAAACTATGGTTATTCAAACTCGACTATTTGGCAGACATTATCTGGAAAATGAACAAATTAATTCTGTCACTTCCAGGGAAATAACTGACAGAATTTTTTGCCAATGATAAAATTCAAGCTTTCAAGAATTTTGAAAAACTTGTATCAGCCACTGTGAGCTTGACAGCTCTCCAATACTTAAAGAGATACTAATGAATGTGATTTTTTTTAATATTGTATAATGAATTGTGTCAACACAGGAAGATCTGCATACGTATCTCATTGAACTGATATTTTTCAAGTGATGCGGAACAAAATCGTGCAAGGATAAAAGATTCATATGAACAACAAGATAGACCAATGGATTTTATGGTAATGGAGAACAGAAAGTTCGTATGGTCTCAGATGCCACGTTGCAACTAACCTTTAAGAAACTACCAGTTACTGAGTGAGTTTTGGTGTAATATTAAAGAAGAAGATCCACGATTATCTGAAAG